>JAUCMX010000007.1:7696003-8176003 GCA_033459395.1 Hemibagrus guttatus
ATTAAGCTAAAATAGGTCTGGAGAGCACATCTGAGGTGCGAGAGCGCGTCTTATTAGTTGAGCTCATATAATGAATTGGACTCACCAGGGAACCAGGAGGTTTCTTACACTAATTTAGTTAAGTTGTGTCAGTTTGACTGCTTGAATAAAAAGCAACTCTTATATAGAACGAGATCATCACTGAGCATCTCTCTTAGTTTGTGTTGCCAGAAGGGCTTTACTAGAGTTTAATAGCCGATCTTTATTTTCATCTTTCATCAACTAGGGAGGTTTTAATATTTTAAAGGCATAGCATGATGTGTGGTAGCAAATATTTTCAGAGGCAAATACAGAAATACAGACCATTACTGTTAAAAAATAATAATTTCCATTCTCGACTGAGATTTAATGGCACATCGTAATTAATTTATCCATCTAAGGGGGTGTTGACTAGTTTTCTATCACGACTAGTTTTCTATTACGACTGTATTTCAAAAGTTTATATTAATGCCCTCCTTCCAACATGTTATCATTGCCATAGTAACAAATTTTTCACAAGAATTTGTATGGTATGATGAATATTTTGATTAAAGTTTTCTTTTTAAACATAATGTATAGACATGTTATTTAACATGAAGACATTAATATGGTGAGATTTACAGCAAGGAGATTATTTATTTATTTATTTATTTATACTTTTTAGAAGGAGTCTTCACTGTCAGTGATTTTAATGAGAAGCACTGGATGAAGCAGCCTGTGTTTTCTTCATGAAAGAGGAAAAAAAAAAGACAAGCTAGTGAAGGAATGACAGTTTATAGCTGTGTTAGCAGAAATGGGCTTTAAAAACCTTTAATAATCCTGTCATAATAAGGACTGATTATTGATCAATTTAAAAATAAATAAATAAATAAAACTTATGGTATGGTAAAAGTAACCCTTCACCCCAGGGCATATCACCCCAACTGTTTCCCCCTAACAGCACACTCTGTCGTGTTTTATTCCTAAAGCACTCTCCTTCCTGTTATTATTGAGTTCCACACATTTAACACACTTCAAATTGGACTAGATTTTTTCAGCAATTGCATACATGCTGACTACTGCAATGTTGCTGGATGATGGCAAACAGAGTGTCAGAACACGCATTTAGCTTGAAATAATGCACCTTTAAACTACATGCTTCAACGGAGGCTGTGAGAGACGCATATTAAAACAGCACTGTCACCCGGTCAGCCTTTCCCCGCTCTGTAGAAACACTTCTCAGACTAATGTATACAACAATCTCCCTTTCCAAGCAAAGTTCAAGATAAATGGCTATTTCTGCCTACATGTTAAACATAACATAATGACATCTGTGCTGTGTGTTTGTGTGTGACAGTAACGGATGCCAAGACTTTTTTTTTGGCAACACACAGCGAGGATTTCTCATCTATATTTCATAATAATTTCATGACCATGCTTCTTTTTATGTTTAATAAATGAATAATAGTATTGTTTTTCTTTTGCACACACCAAACAACTGGTATATTAACCATGTGAACAAATGTGCCTACCTTATAGACATCTTGGGACATGGATATATAGCAATGGAATATGAGACAAAGTGAAACTCAATTATTAATAAAATCAATTATTCATCTTCACTTACTTCTGCACTTGTGTAGGAAGGTAGACCTGGCTTCAGAATAAAGGCTTTGAGAGTCAATACAGTGAGGGACGGAGGACATCTTAAAGCAGGGCTTCCTGAGATTTGGCCAAAGACATGACACTTTGCTTTCTCCTAGTTATTAACCATTGTGTTTATATATTTTAGGGATGTTGTGTTTGCTTTCTTGGAGTGGAAGAAAAGCTGTTTTGTTTGGAAAAGGTTGTGTATCCTTTTAAAGAATAATTTATACAATTTGTCAAGTGCAGGTGCTTTAGTTACAGCACTGCTGATGACTTTTATTATAAAATACTTGTTTTTAATGGGGGGAGGGTAGATTGGCTAGGCGCTATTTTCTAAAATTTTTCTCCAAAAATCATGGCTGTCAGAAAGCGCTGAAAATTATCGATGTGTACAGCTATATTTAATTATTTACCACTTCTAATAATTATATTGTTCATTTTCCTCAAGAAAACTAAATCATTAGTTGTTTTTTTCCTATAGGCAGAAAGCAAGGATTTTAATTACACACAGAAAGGAATATTTACTACAGACACAGAGCAAGATAATGCCCTCTCATAGGTAACCATAGCAACAAGCTTATAATGGTAAGCTGTAGGGGTGGGAACTAGAAAATCAGCTACATAAGTCAACAGTAAGTTTTGCTTTTTTAATATTATATCCTATCAAGTCACATATCATAAAAGATTTTGAATTCTGCAGTGTTTATGAGGAAAAAATGAACCTCTTTTGTGTGGTGGTGTTCTTTTCCTCTGCCTCAGCTATTTTTTCTTGATATACACCATTTTGTACACACTTACACAATGATACACGCATTGCTTCCTCACTAATAGTATTTTTTAGAATGGTATAAGGAGGCTTAAATCTAGCCATGAAGGTCACAGTCCAGTGACTTCTGTGCCGGTCCCAAGCCTGGATAAATAGAGAGGGTTGCGTCAGGAAGGGCATCCGGCATAAAACATTGCCAAATTTAACCATGCGAATCGTCAGTACGAATTTCATACCGGATCGGTCGAGGCCCGGGTTAACAACGACCATTGACCTACAGGGCGTCGGTGGAAATTGGGCTACTGTTGGTCGAAGAAGTAGAGGAGGGAGGAGAGTGCACAGACAGAGAGAGAAGAGGAAAGGTAAGAGTGTAGGACTGAGAATAGGAACTCTGAATGTTGGTACTATGACAGGGAAAGGTAGAGGGCTGGCTGATATGATGGAGAGAAGGAAGGTGGATATACTGTGTGTACAGGAGACCAGGTGGAAGGGTAGCAAGGCTCGTAGTATAGGAGCAGGATTCAAGCTGTTTTATTATGGTGTGGATAGTAAGAGAAATGGGGTAGGTGTGGTCCTGAAGGAGGAGTTTGTGAGGAATGTTCTGGAGGTGAAGAGAGTGTCAGACAGGGTGATGAGTCTGAAGTTAGAGATTGAAGGGGTGATGTTGAATGTTGTTAGTGGTTATGCCCCACAGGTAGGTTGTGAGTTAGAGGAGAAAGACAGATTCTGGAGTGAATTAGATGAGGTGATGGAGAGTATTCCCACGAGTGAGAGAGTGGTGATAGGAGCGGATTTTAATGGACATGTTGGTGAGGGGAACACAGGTGATGAGGAGGTGATGGGCAAGTTTGGAGTTAAGGAACGGAACCTTGAAGGGCAGATGGCAGTGGACTTTGCTAAGAGGATGGACATGGGTGTGGTTAACACTTATTTTCAGAAGAGGGAGGAGCATAGAGTGACTTACAAGAGTGGAGGTAGGAGCACACAGGTAGACTACATCCTATGTAGAAGAGGCAATCTGAAAGAGATTAGTGACTGTAAAGTGGTAGTGGGAGAGAGTGTAGCCAGACAGCATAGGATGGTGGTGTGTAGGATGACTCTGATGGTCTGTAAGAAGAAGAGGTCAGAGATAGAGAAGAAAACCAAGTGGTGGAAGCTGAAAAAGGAGGAATGTTGTGAGGAATTTAGACAGAAGTTGAGGCAGGCTCTGGGTGGTCAGGTATTGCTGCCAGATGACTGGGAAACTACAGCAGAAGTGATCAGGGAGACAGGGAGAAAGGTGCTGGGTGTGTCATCTGGAAGGAGGAAAGAAGATAAGGAGACTTGGTGGTGGAATGAGGAAGTTCAGGATAGTATCCAGAGGAAGAGGTTAGCCAAGAAGAAGTGGGACATGGACAGGACTGAAGAGAATAGACAGGAATACAAGGAGTTACAGCGCAGAGTGAAGAGGGAGGTGTCAAGCAGAAGGCATATGACGAGTTGTACACTAGGTTAGACACTAGAGAAGGAGAGAAGGACTTGTACAGGTTAGCTAGGCAGAGGGACATGTACATGTGTGTGAATGAAAGGGAGGGAAGTGGAACAGTAAGGTTACAGGGTGAAGAGGTGAAGAAGGTACAGGAGTTTAAGTACTTGGGGTCAACAGTCCAGAGTAATGGAGAGTGTGGGAAAGAGGTAAAGAAGCGAGTGCAGGCAGGTTGGAATGGGTGGAGAAAGGTGTCGGGAGTTCTGTGTGATAGGAAAATATCAGCGAGAATCAAGGGGAAGGTGTACAGGGCAGTGGTGAGACCGGCCATGCTGTATGGTTTAGAGACAGTGTCACTGAGGAAGAGACAGGAGTCAGAGCTAGAGGTAGCAGAGCTGAAGATGTTGAGGTTCTCTTTGGGAGTGACAAGATTGGACAGGATTAGGAATGAGTACATCAGAGGGACAGCTCATTTTGGACGTTTGGGGGACAAAGTTAGGGAGGCCAGATTAAGATGGTTTGGACATGTTCAGAGGAGGGAGAGTGAGTATATTGGTAGGAGAATGTTGGACATGAAGCTGCCAGGCAGGAGCCAAAGAGGAAGGCCAAAGAGGAGGTATATGGATGGAATTAATGAGGATATGAAGCTAGTGGGTGCAAGGGTTGAGGATACAGAAGATAGGGATAGGTGGAGAGAGATGATTCGCTGTGGCGACCCCTGAAGGGAAAAGCCGAAAGAAGAAGAAGAAGTATAAGGAGGCTTAAGTGAACGGAAGAGAAATTTGATCCATTCCAAGAATACCGATATGAGCCTGTGGCTTATAAAGGAATACTATGAAAACTAAATCTTTTTTCCCCCCCTGCGGTCTGCCTGTGCGGCGAGCGATCAGATAACATCTCAGTCTCGTTGTGAAACAGGTGGCATGAAGCAGCCGCGGCAGCTCACTGCAGCGTGTGGAGTAATTTATATCTATTTAATTTTCCACTACCTCATCTGCTTTGCTTACCTAATATATTCAGAGGCTCTGAAGTAGAAGTGTGCTTTG
Source organism: Hemibagrus guttatus (assembly GCA_033459395.1). Classification (NCBI taxonomy): domain Eukaryota; kingdom Metazoa; phylum Chordata; class Actinopteri; order Siluriformes; family Bagridae; genus Hemibagrus; species Hemibagrus guttatus. Next base: position 7,700,925 of record JAUCMX010000007.1, read on the forward strand.
TGTGTACTGTTAGCCATGAAAACAGCCCTGGAAGCATATGATGGATATTATTTCAAAAGATGTGATACTGTAATTTGGGAATTGTATAGGACCATACTGTTTGGGTGTCTGAGATATAAAAATAACCTGTGCCTATTCCGTGTTAGTCGAGCTGCTTATTTCTGCTGTCGTGTGACAACAAAAAGAACTTTTTTCTCTTCTTTTTTATCAAGACTGGCATCTAGGTATGAGAACTTTGCTGCCTGGAGGTAATTTAAATCCGAAAATAGGGTTTCTGTGTAAAAGATGGCATGTGTGAGTCCTCGAATGTTACTCGTTTGTATTGTTTCCAAAAGAGCTAAGCACAGAATTAAATCCACCCCTTATTGTTGTGCCTATTACACCGTTCCTGTCTCTCTTCCTGTTTACCTTTCTTGATCTTGCGGTGAAAGTTGATGGCGTCCACGGACGCGGTCACAACGTTGGTCTTGCAGTGACGAACCGCCACGATTCCTGCCACCTCGTCCATCAGCTTCATGGTCACGCCTGCAAATAAATGTTATGATTAGGAGTGGAACTAAATAAAGAGCAGAATGGATACTAAATCTTTTCACCAGAGGACAAAATTTGTCTATTGAGTAAGTAATATCTCAATTCTCATTGTTGTTCTCTTCAGAATTTGATTAGGTTGTACACATGTAGTGGAATGAGACAGTATTTTAACAGAAATATATATAGAAATAATGTATGGAAATATAACCCTTGAGAACGCAACACTTTGAAAGCTTGTGCAAGCAGTTAGATATTGGAGTGGTGAATGGAAATATTTTAGCTGTATTAAACATTGACGCAAATCCATCAGTTTCTGACTCTTTTTGTTTACTTCCTCTTATAAATGTCATGACATCAGTCCAAACCCAGGAACTGTTCTGCCACTGCACTATGACAGGATTTCAATTTCCAGAAGCCAGCACTTCACTCTGTATGCCAGTGTATTTATTTTTAAACACGGGGTTAATGTTACCAATTTCACAGCTCAGTGCTCGATTTATGGAGCTGATCTCCTGCCTGTAGGCTCTAGTGCGTGATGATGGTGTTCAAGCGACAAGTAAATGGCTGTTGATACTATCGTTCAGTTTGTAGAGCCAGTCCCACAATGTGGAGGAGTAATCTGTTCAAGGCTTTGCTTGATCCAAGCTGCTTCTTTGCTTCTTGAATCAAAGTAGCATTGCTTTGATAGACCCATATGACAACGGAGATAAGAGACATGGGCCTGTAGACCTTTCAGCCCGTTGGCTCTTTTTCCTCCCACTGGAAAGATTATAAAGGACTTGGATGTTTTTTTTTTACCATTTAAAAACTGGCCCAAAAAAACAGATACAACTCCTTTGAACTACTTGAACCACAATTGCTCCATGAAATGATTTCATGAAGCAGAACAGGACAGCTGTGGCCTTTATCGTTCCTGCATTCATGCTGTCTTTTACTCTTCCTCCTTGCTCAACGTCATGCTGTGTGCCTTGTGTTTAATGCAGTACACGTTTTTCCACACGTGTTAAAGTTTCACACATACTGCAGTAGTTATTTATTTCAAGATCATACAGCCAAATGTTTGTAGACATCTAACCATCACACACATATGTGAATGTGTAGAAGATGTCTTTGTAGCATTATAAATTCTCTTTAAAGGAACTAAGAAGCCCAAACATGTTTCAGTATGACAATGCACAAAGCAAGCTCCATGAAGACCACGGAGATGTTCGACTGGAAGAACTTGAATGTCCTGCACAGAGCTATGACCAAAACCCCACTGAACACCTTTGGGGTGAAATGAAACACTGACTGCACCCCTTTCCTCCTCACTCACCATCAGTGCTGCACCTCACTAATGCTCTTATGGCTAAAAGACCACAAATCCCCACAGCCACACTCCAAACTCTAGTGGAAAGCCTTCTGGGAAGAGTTGAGGAAATTGTAAGAGCAAAGAGGTGAACTTAATGGTCAAGTGTCCACAAAGTTGTTGTTTTTTTGGCATTTATGTTGCATCATAGTGCAACTGACACCAAAAACCAATCAGAAGTCCTTATTTTCTATCCATCCAAGTTGAAGTCTTTAAAGCACTGCAAAACACTTCTATGGCTACAGTAATAGTCTACTGAAAGAAGATTAATTATTATCATAAACTATAAAACCATCATTACTGGGAACATTTCAAAACATTTTTTGAACATGATTCTCCTCCAAAGTTGTCAATTGGTAATTTGGGATGAGGAAGCCTACATTTGTGTTAAATACGACTAGAGAGAGAAGGATCATTAAACAGATATGACATCTAAGTTTAACCTTTATCCATAAAAATAATTTTATATATACATTGTAAGGCAATTTCCCTTAACTGCAAATGTCATCACATGTCTTTTTTTCCCCAGCATCATACCCCTGGTGGCTAATGAGGTCAGAAAGACAGTATTCAAAATGTTAGCTCAATTTGTCAAATGAATCACCTCACCAAAAAGCAAATCATCTACTCTTCCCCGTGTTTCCACATTTCCAAGATTCTGGAGTGTGGTGCTGTTTTACGCTCTTTCGTGTATTGCATAAATGCATCATTGTGCACATGCTGAAATGGGGATTTGCAAAGCCACAGGGATCGCTGCATCAGGGCAGAGCTTAGATGAAGTGAGACCTGAATAAACAGAGCTATCTATTGGCTTGCCCAATAGTTGCAAAGAACATTTAAATCTTCGAGGTGTTCGAGTGTAGATTTGTAGATAAGTAGATGCATTTTTATGAGTAAATCAACATAGAGAAAAGGAGTTCTCCAGACTTAGAGGAAGACATTATCCCTGCAAGCCAGTGTGTCCAGAGTCTGCACATGCTCACTAAGCTGCTGCATGCTTAAATGTGTTGCACAATTTTTGTACTGTATACTGTAGCTGATATATATACTGTATGTTCTAGAGGTGCGACACAACATCTGTATCTGTTTAGTGCTCAAAATCCACATCTGTATCCATATTTGATTAAAACGGAAGTGAGTGTGGCCTAAAACGGAATTTGTGTGTGTGTGTGTTTGGGTTTGTATTAAATATGAGCCCTTCTACAATGCCCCTAAAACCAATAGGAAAAAAAGTATCTTCCTCAGCCACCTCATCATCACTTCACGCCAGCTCATACCTGCAGATGTGCACAAATCCGTTTTTCCCGCTCATGATATTTTCATGAATTCATCATTTGCTAGTGCGGCACGTTCATGTTAATGAACACGGGCTTTGTTTGTCCCATGAGCTTCAAACGTGACCGCTTACTTGTACCAACATGAAAGTAAAAAGCTCCCACATTTTTTATCATCTCCTGCCAAGATCCCTGTCCCGATGCATTTCAATCTCAAACAGATGCAGTATGAAGCTTTTTAGCAAAAAAAAAATGTATTGCTGTGTCTCTAATTCGTGTCTGTATTTGTAGGTTTAGTACACATTAATAATATGCTTTTTCTTATTTTTCCAACATACAGCAGAATTTACAGTCTTCGAAATGTTTGTCCAATAGACGGGATCTTAGTGCAGTGTGTGAGTGTGAGTGTTTGTGTATCTTAAATTGCAGGTATCATCTAAAGCACATTATCCTGGCTAATAGGAGTATATTAGATTACTGCACCCAAATATATGGCACAAACACACTCATTTACTCTCTAATAATGAAAACAGCTGTGACAGGAACCCACTGCAGGATTTAGGCAAGATGAATGAATCTGTATTCACAACACAGATGTAATGACCTTGCAGAACAAAACAACCAGTGGCAAAAAAAATGATAACAACACTACATCTCATATGGAGCATTATGGCCTTTATATTGCATTCTGAATGAGTTTCCTGAATTGTGGCATTCCCATATTGGTGAAATATAGGTCTCAGTGTGTTTTGAGAGGGAAAACAGAGGTAGATGTATATTTTTTGGCAACACTAAGAACTGGGAGCAGTGTTTTTCCATCTTGTGAGATGTTTTCAAGGGAAGAAAACCTCTTCACAGTGAGACTGGTACTACTGCAAGTCTTAAGACAACAAGAATTAGAGTCTATCTGCACTGGTCCACTGTAATTACTCAGTAATTACTGTTTTGTTGGAATGTCTTAGTGGCATAATAAAGACAATGAGTTGCATGTCCGGTAGCAGCAGGTTAGTCAGATAGCGACTAGGGGTAGAATTACCTGCTGAGAGGGTGAAAGGATTTTTTTTTAATGAACAAAAACGTGAAGAAAAAATGTTTTTGTCCCGATTGATTGTCCTGAACTGGGTAAGATAAACCGCTGAATAATGAATAAAGCAGTAGCCATGGAGCAGGACGTCTTAGTTAAAAAAAAATTTTCAGGATAATGTGGTGGGTACAAGCTGTTCTTTAAGGCCCGATCCAAATGTGTACACTCAGCGTTGTTTGTTATGAGCAATCCGAAAATCATCATCATCATTCACCATAACGTGGGTCAAAAAACAAGGTAGCTACACCAAATGAGGGAAATCCATAATTAAAAACACAAACAGGCAAGACTCAGAGCAGAGGCTCAGTAATGTACAAGTATTACTTATGAGGAGGGGGAAAACAACAGGTTATAAATAATCAAGGACAGAACACAGAACAGATGAACACATTAGACGAACAGACCCATGAAAAGACAGGGGCAGAGTCAGGACAGGCGCTAAAACAAAGGCAATAAAAAACAAAACAAATGAACACTGCTTATCAACCCAGGAAGCATGTCGCACAGTGAGGGAGGATTTCCAGACAGTGGTTACTTACCATCTGTACCAGTAACACCTCGGAATGGAAATGAACTTATCGGACATTTTCAATCAGTATGAAAAAAATATTTATTTCATAACCGCAAGTGTGTTATAAAATTATTTAGTTTTCAGTGTGAGATGTTTTGCACAATGTCTTACACAGTATTTTAGTGGTTGAAGATAACAGCTTCAAAGATGCTTATAAAAAAGCACTTAAGGCTCTGGGTTGATCATCAGAATCAGGATCAGGGTTCAAGCCCCAACACCACTAAGCTGCCACTGTTGGGCCCCTGACCAAGGCCCCTAACCATCTATGCTCCAGGGGCACTGCATCCTGACTGACCCTGTGCTCTGTCCACAACTTCCAAGACTAGGATATGTAAAGAAAGATTTTTAAAAAGAAATGTCAATGTGCTGTAATGAATTTGTGACAAAAAAAGGCTTCTTCTTCTTCTTTATACTTTGAAAATGTGAAGCTCCTAAGGTCCTTAGTGTCTACTTTCAATAACCACCACTGTGGAGTGGGACATGATGAAGAAATGTAATGCTGAAGATAGACACAACAAAACAGGCACAAATTCTTATTTTAGCCTCTGGTAATAAAAAAAAAAAGTTAAATGCAGACCAAATACCACAAGTCCCAGACACAAAAAACAAAGTTATTATATTAGTTACTATTGTATATTATTCTAGAATATATTGTCTATTGTTTTTATGTGTTATCCTGCTGCAGTTGATCGAAAAAGAATAAAAAGATGCAATCTGCATTGTCTGTACTTTCCATCCTGTTTTCCAGGCCATGCTGTAGACACCACCACAATAACAAAAACAACAACGACAAAACTCCTATTCCGAGAGCTCTACACAAGAAAAAAAAACAGCATCGGAAATACTGACGTAACTTTTGAACTTTTGAATAAAGTGTCCAGCTCATGTAATGTGACCAAAATTCCTTCAAATGTCTTTAGAATTAGAATTATGAGTATTTGATTACAAATTCTGCAAATCCAACAAACCTGTGAACCCTTGCCCGTGGGGCTAAGCGGAAAAAACGGCGTCCTTTTTCTTTACCTAGACAAGATCATGGCAGATGTTTCCAGTCTCTGTGTGTTTTGTTTGTCACACAGCACAGTAGGAATGCACCAACCTGACCATCTGCTTTGCTTTAGACTTCTCTACTGAATACCGATTATAAACGGTGTCTGTTCGCTCAAGTCTTGCATATTTAGACCACTACATACACACATCAATACCCACACTGGTGTGCCAGAGGTCACTTCTCCTGAGAATTACATATGTAAGATGGTCTGTTTTATGTAAATAGTTATCTAGAGGATGCAGATCTTCTCTAGACATTACGTCTACATTTACACATGTAGCATTTGGCAGAGTGCTTGCTTGTCTGCTTGGAAAACATATATCCAGGAGCAAGAGTCAGTGCTGATACATAAGTAAACAGCGTGAGATTAAATACATACTCCAAATACAATTTTTTTTGGTTGTTGAATTGATGCTTCAAATTTAAGAAGCTTTTTCCAAGCATTGTGGTTCAATTCTGGCTCTTTCTTATTGCCATCTCCAGCTCACCAAGGTCACAAGGGTCCCTTTAATGGAATCACAATATCAAAATCATCCATAAATAAAAGCAGGAGATTTCAAGCACTTTCAAGTGCTGTTTTTTTTTTTTTTTTTTTAAAGAAAGCAGTCTTGGAGTTCAGTTTCATCGCTTCATTCATGTTTCTTTTCATGATGTGAAGCAGAGGATCAGCACAATATCATGATGTTCTCAGCACCCTATGTCACTGTGGTCTTTTTAGGATCACATACGCAACTACGGTGGGCTGAAAAGTGCAAAACAAAATCTGAAAACAAAATAAGAAGTCCAAAAACACAATAATAAGTCCAAAAACACAATAACAAATCGAAAACACAACAACAATTCGGACACAACGGAAAAGGTAGGTATAGTTGGCAAATGGAATTCTTAAAGCTGATTGGATGAGACATCCGTCACGCAAGATATACAGGATGTACAGCAGTAGAAGGTCAATTCGTGTCTGTTTGACTGCAGTTCTGCTCTTATAGCGCTCCTTACATCGTTTAATTTGGAATAGTTTTGTCTTTGAAACATACCTGCGTTCTTTAGGTGTATTTTTAGACATCGCAAACTAATCTTTATGCCATGAAACGCTATCAGCATATCCAAAATCACGGCATATGAATGTCCATCGCTGAATGAATTCCATTATCTTTTAAAAATAAATATATATGTTTGTTATTTTCTTAGATTTAATGTTGCGCTATCAAAAAAAATGGTTTAAAGTTAACTCCACACACAAGAAATAAAGTTAGATACACAATTTCCTACTTCTTGCAAATCTTGAGTAACAGATGTTGCGTCCAAACAGATGTTATTTCGGTTTTGTAAATTTGTTTAGCAGTTCTCAGCCACCGTACGCAACCCTTCTTTCTCAAAGAAGCCAAATTATTGCCGTTGACTTCTAATGAGGATTTAAAATTTTTTATCTCTTTCTTGCTGAACAGATGCCGCAATTCTTATTCAAATTATAATCAGCTGATTTATTGTGATTATGGAGTTTTGTGGTATGCTCACACAGTTGTGCACTTATAACACCTCTTATAACAGGCTAGTGAACAAATTTTAGGTGTTTGTGTGTATTTGTATTTTTGCATTTGGCTATATCAAATGCAAAAATATCTATATTTGGCCACATTAAGAGTGAGTTATCCGGGTTGCCAAATCATCCGAGTTGCCTTCTTGCTCTGGTTATCATGCTATTAGAAATACACACATTCTAAGCAACCTGCAATGATATATTTGTTCTCTATGCTGCATTTTTTTCCCCACAAGCTGGCCAGTTATTTGGTTAATTGGCATCTGTTGGCTTCAGAGACTAACAAAACCTACAGAGCAGAGAGATTACAGTGAAGCAACCAAGATATTTTTACCTCTTTTTCCAGTAACTGTGACAATATTTGGCACAATGACGTCCCGTGATGCCTCTGTAATACTGAAAACTACTGAATCCCAACTGCAAGTTCACTTACTCTTTAGTTAGTCAGTGCACCTTTGATGTCAATTTAGGCACACTATTTAGTGTGCAATATGAATCTAGCCATGGGGGTCACAGTCCAGTGACTTCTGTGCCGGTCCCAAGCCCGGATAAATAGAGAGGGTTGCGTCAGGAAGGGCATCCGGCGTAAAACATTGCCAAATTTAACCATGCGAATCGTCAGTACGAATTTCATACCGGATCGGTCGAGGCCCGGGTTAACAACGACCGCCATCGGCGCCGTTGACCTACAGGGCGCCGGTGGAAATTGGGCTACTGTTGGTCGAAGAAGTAGAGGAGGGAGGAGAGTGCGCAGACAGAGAGAGAAGAGGAAAGGTAAGAGTGTAGGACTGAGAATAGGAACTCTGAATGTTGGTACTATGACAGGGAAAGGTAGAGAGCTGGCTGATGTGATGGAGAGAAGGAAGGTGGATATACTGTGTGTACAGGAGACCAGGTGGAAGGGTAGCAAGGCTCGTAGTATAGGAGCAGGATTCAAGCTGTTTTATTATGGTGTGGATAGTAAGAGAAATGGGGTAGGTGTGGTCCTGAAGGAGGAGTTTGTGAGGAATGTCCTGGAGGTGAAGAGAGTGTCAGACAGGGTGATGAGTCTGAAGTTAGAGATTGAAGGGGTGATGTTGAATGTTGTTAGTGGTTATGCCCCACAGGTAGGTTGTGAGTTAGAGGAGAAAGAGAGATTCTGGAGTGAATTAGATGAGGTGATGGAGAGTATTCCCACGGGTGAGAGAGTGGTGATAGGAGCGGATTTTAATGGACATGTTGGTGAGGGGAACACAGGTGATGAGGAGGTGATGGGCAAGTTTGGAGTTAAGGAAAGGAACCTTGAAGGACAGATGGTAGTGGACTTTGCTAAGAGGATGGACATGGGTGTGATTAACACTTATTTTCAGAAGAGGGAGGAGCATAGAGTGACTTACAAGAGTGGAGGTAGGAGCACACAGGTAGACTACATCCTATGTAGAAGAGGCAATCTGAAAGAGATTAGTGACTGTAAAGTGGTAGTGGGAGAGAGTGTAGCCAGACAGCATAGGATGGTGGTGTGTAGGATGACTCTGATGGTCTGTAAGAAGAAGAGGTCAGAGATAGAGAAGAAAACCAAGTGGTGGAAGCTGAAAAAGGAGGAATGTTGTGAGGAATTTAGACAGAAGTTGAGGCAGGCTCTGGGTGGTCAGGTAGTGCTGCCAGATGACTGGGAAACTACAGCAGAAGTGATCAGGGAGACAGGGAGAAAGGTGCTAGGTGTGTCATCTGGAAGGAGGAAAGAAGATAAGGAGACTTGGTGGTGGAATGAGGAAGTTCAGGATAGTATCCAGAGGAAGAGGTTAGCCAAGAAGAAGTGGGACATGGACAGGACTGAAGAGAATAGACAGGAATACAAGGAGTTACAGCGCAGAGTGAAGAGGGAGGTGTCTAAGGCCAAGCAGAAGGCATATGACGAGTTGTACACTAGGTTAGACACTAGAGAAGGAGAGAAGGACTTGTACAGGTTAGCTAGGCAGAGGGATCGAGATGGGAAGGATGTGCAGCAAGTTAGAGTTATTAAGGATAGAGATGGAAGGGTGCTCACAAGTGAGGAGAGTGTACAGAGGAGATGGAAGGAATACTTTGAGGAGCTGATGAATGAGGAAAATGAGAGGGAAAAAAGAGTAGAAGGGGTGAACTCTGTGGAACAGAAAGTAGATAAGATTAGAAAGGATGAAGTCAGGAAGGCTTTGAAGAGGATGAAAAGTGGGAAGGCAGTTGGTCCTGATGACATCCCGGTGGAGGTCTGGAAGTGTCTGGGAGAGGCAGCAGTGGAATTTTTAGCTAGTTTGTTCAACAGGGTTTTAGAGAGTGAGAGGATGCCTGAGGAATGGAGAAGAAGTGTGTTAGTGCCGATCTTTAAGAATAAGGGTGACGTGCAGAGTTGCAGTAACTATAGGGGGATAAAGTTGATGAGCCATACAATGAAGGTATGGGAAAGAGTAGTGGAAGCTAGGTTAAGGAAGGTTGTGGAAATTTGTGAGCAGCAGTATGGCTTCATGCCCAGAAAGAGCACAACAGATGCAATTTTTGCTCTGAGAATTTTGATGGAGAAGTATAGGGATGGTCAGAGGGAGTTGCACTGTGTGTTTGTAGACTTGGAGAAAGCGTATGACAGGGTGCCAAGAGAAGAGCTGTGGTACTGTATGAGGAAGTCAGGAGTAGCAGAGAAGTATGTCAGAGTGGTGCAAGACATGTATGAGAGGAGCAGGACAGTGGTGAGGTGTGCTGTAGGTCAGACAGAGGAGTTCAATGTGGAGGTGGGACTGCATCAGGGATCGGCTCTGAGCCCCTTCCTGTTTGCTATAGTGATGGACCAGTTGTCAGAGGAGGTCAGACAGGAGTCTCCTTGGACAATGATGTTTGCAGATGACATTGTGATCTGTAGTGAGAGCAGGGAGCAGGTGGAGGAAAACCTGGAGAGGTGGAGGTTTGTGCTGGAGAGAAGAGGGATGAAAGTCAGTCGTAGTAAGACTGAGTACATGTGTGTGAATGAAAGGGAGGGAAGTGGAACAGTAAGGTTACAGGGTGAAGAGGTGAAGAAGGTACAGGAGTTTAAGTACTTGGGGTCAACAGTCCAGAGTAATGGAGAGTGTGGGAAAGAGGTAAAGAAGCGAGTGCAGGCAGGTTGGAATGGGTGGAGAAAGTTGTCGGGAGTTCTGTGTGATCAGAAAATATCAGCGAGAATCAAGGGGAAGGTGTACAGGACAGTGGTGAGACCGGCCATGCTGTATGGTTTAGAGACAGTGTCACTGAGGAAGAGACAGGAGTCAGAGCTAGAGGTAGCAGAGCTGAAGATGTTGAGGTTCTCTTTGGGAGTGACAAGGTTGGACAGGATTAGGAACGAGTACATCAGAGGGACAGCTCATGTTGGACATTTGGGGGACAAAGTTAGGGAGGCCAGATTAAGATGGTTTGGACATGTTCAGAGGAGGGAGAGTGAGTATATTGGTAGGAGAATGTTGGACATGGAGCTGCCAGGCAGGAGGCAAAGAGGAAGGCCAAAGAGGAGGTATATGGATGTAATTAATGAGGATATGAAGCTAGTGGGTGCAAGGGTTGAGGATGCAGAAGATAGGGATAGGTGGAGAGAGATGATTCGCTGTGGCAACCCCTGAAGGGAGAAGCCGAAAGAAGAAGAAGATTTAGTGTGCAATATGTGGCTTGGTTTGGGACACAGCCAATCTTGAATGTGTATTGATTTGCGACTCGCAGTCATCAGATTAATCTGCACAGTGGAGAAGAGCACAGCAGTAGCCACATTACAAAATGTTTTTCCACAAATAGCTTGCAGTAGCAGTTAATGGAATAAAAGCACATTGTACACTTTGAATCCCAAATTTTGACATTACAGTTAAAGTGGAGAGAGGACACGTCTGTCCTAAGGACATGATACGACAAAAAATGATCTTCACTCTTCCTTTTTCATGGGAACGAAGCCAGCTTAACTCTTAGATGTTCATTATAATTATACTGTATGTCTCTACATATAAATTATAATCTCCATATAATTGGTCCCAGACATTAATCAGCCGCGTATTGAAGAGCTTAAAAACTTTTCCACAGCAGCAGCCTTATACTTCATTTACAAAGATTTTATAAAAGAAAAACAAATTGGAAATTGCCGTTCCACATTTTCCCCAGATTTAGCTCTGCTGGAAGAAAAAGTCCCTTCAGCAGACTTAGGAACAGCAGTAACTATTCTGCCTGAGCCTTGAGAATATCAGACGCAGTAGTGTTCTCATTACAGACAGAGGACGGCTCAGGGAGCTCATCAGATTCTGTGCCGAAATCAGCTGGTGGGCTTGAGACAGCTACAGGAAGACATCTGAGCCAAACCTCAGCAAGAAGTCAGGAACTCAACTTCAGATTCCTGTAGAGTCTCAGCTTGTTTGGATTTGTGAAATTTTTACTCTCTCGCTCCATCTTCAGCATTCAACTGATGTGCTCCACATGGCCATATTATCCATTAAGACTTGCGAGGTCTTCGAGTTCATTTTATACAACAGGCAGTTCTGGTCCACTAATTTAATTGGCTGTGTGGTGTTCCAAGAGTGTTTATATTTACTTTACTAGATGTGTGTATCACTCCGCTTGTCTGTCTTTGCCTTGTGAAATTCCACTTCCTAGTTTAAAACGGTTACTGCAATAGTGTTATTGACAGCACATGGCATGCTTTCAACTTAAAATATGAAATCTCATATTTATGAATAGCTATGAGATGCCATTTTTACCAGAAGCACTTTTAACAGAAATATTAACTAGTTATCCAGTTAGATGACATCCTGTAAAAGTTGGTGTGGCTTCATTAGGATCTCTGAAATGTCACTTACTTGATATTCATTTCTTGTTGATAAAACTGTTGTATGAATTAAGCAACACACTCACAATCATGCAGTTAAACGGAATATCGGCATAACACCTACGTATGTATATATATATACATATATACAGTGGGACAAAAAAGTATTTAGTCAGCCACCAATTGTGCAAGTTCTCTCACTTAAAAAGATAAGAGAGGCCTGTAATTTTCATCATAGGTATACTTCAACTATGAGAGACAGAATGAGAAAAAAAAAAATCCAGAAAATCACATTGTCTGATTTTTAAAGATTTTATTTGTAAGTTATGGTGGAAAATAAGTATTTGGTCAATAACAAAAGTTCATCTCAATACTTTGTTATATACCCTTTGTTGGCAATGACAGAGGTCAAACGTTTTCTGTAAGTCGCCACAAGGTTTTTACACACTGTTGCTGGTAGTTTGGCCCATTCCTCCATGCAGATCTCCTCTAGAGCAGTGATGTTTTGGGGCTGTCGCTGGGCAACACGGATATATATATACATATATACATATATATACACAGTGGAGTGAAAAAGTGTTGGCCCCCTTCCTGATTTCTTATTTTATTTGCATGTTTGTCACACTTTAATGTTTTAGATAATCAAACACCTTTAAATATTAGTCAAAGATAACACAAGTAAACACATCATGCGGTTTTTAAATGAAGGTTTTTATTATTAAGGGAAAACAAAATCCAAAACTACATGGCTCTGTGTGAAAAAGTGTTTTCCCCCTAAGCCTAATAACTGGTTGGGCCACCCTTTGCAGCAACAACTGCAATCAAGCATTTTCTCAGTGAGTCTGTTACAGCGCTGTGGAGGAATTTTGGCCGACTCATCTTTGCAGAATTGTTGTAATTCAGCCACATTGGAGGGTTTTCGAGCATGAACCACCTTTTTAAGGTCATGCCACAGCATCTCAATCGGATTGAGGTCAGGACTTTGACTAGGCTACTCCAAAGTCTTCATTTTGTTTTTCTTCAGCCATTCAGAGGTGGACTTGTTGGTGTGTTTTGGATCATTGTCCTGCTGCAGGACCCAAGTTCGCTTCAGCTTGAGGTCACAAACAGATGGCCGGACATTCTCCCTCAGGATTTTTTGGTAGACAGCAGAATTCATGGTTCTATTTATCACAGCAAGTCTTCCAGGTCCTGAAGCAGCAAAACAGCCCCAGACCATCACACTACCACCACCATATTTTACTGTTGGTATGATGTTCTTTTTCTGAAATGCGGTGTTACTTTTACGCCAGACGTAAGGAGACACAGACCTTCCAAAAAAGTTCAATTTTTGTCTGAGATGAGCCTTTATGTTCTTTTTGCTCAGCAGCAGTTTTCATATTGGAACTCTGCCATGCAAACCATTTTTGCCCAGTCTCTTTCTTATGGTGGAGTCATGAACATTCACCTTAACTGAGGGAAGGGAGGCCTGCATTCCTTTGGATGTTGTTGTGGGGTCTTTTGTGACCTCCTGGATGAGTTGTCGCTGCGCTCTTGGGGTAATTTTGGTCAGCCGGCCACTCCTGGGAAGGTTCTCCACTGTTCCATGTTTTCGCCATTTGTAGATAATGGCTCTCACTGTGGTTCACGGCAGTCCCAAAGCTTTAGAAATGGCTTTATAACCTTTTCCAGACTGATAGATCGGTAGGTTTGTGACCTCAAGCTGAAGCGAACTTGGGTTCTGCAGCAGGACAATGATCCAAAAGACACCAGCAAGTCCACCTCTGAATGGCTGAAGAAAAACAAAATGAAGACTTTGGAGTGGCCTAGTCAAAGTCCTGACCTCAAACCGATTGAGATGCTGTGGCATGACCTTAAAAAGGTGGTTCATGCTCGAAAACCCTCCAATGTGGCTGAATTACAACAATTCTGCAAAGATGAGTGGGCCAAAATTCCCCCACAGCGCTGTAACAGACTCATTGCAAGTTATCGAAAACGCTTGATTGCAGTTGTTGCTGCTAAGGGTGACCCAACCAGTTATTATGTTGTTTATACATAGTAAAACTGAAGTGTTTGAAGTGAAATGAAAATGTAGCCTTACACTGTGCATCTAAATAAACTACATTAATAGAAATAAGAATATGAAAAAATATTGAATATGATGTGCAATTATATGTTAGAGTATGGAGAGGATAGAGGGGAGGTAACAACAATAATCAGAAGTAGCAATAATCATAATCAACTAAAACATACATATTCATCAGTAATATAACAGCCTTGTGTTGTGTTAGGTAAATGATATTTTAACAGTGGCCATTATTATCAACAACAATAAGGTCAGTTTGAATGTTACGCTACTCTGTTGCCGGGTATCTGAACATTGTGATGCGACATGAAGCTTGGACAGAATTGACGCACCATGTGTGAAGATGTTCTCTTGTCTGCATTACAGTGGCATGTTAATGAAGCTTTAATTGATTACAGTGTGCATTCATTTGGACTGTTATTATGTGGTGCGTAAATTGTTATAATCAAACAATCATTTGATCATAAAAGCTTGTGGATGACGGACGGACGGATGGACAGATAGATAGATAGATAGATAGATAGATAGATAGATAGATAGATAGATAGATAGATAGATAGACGGACCGATAGATAGATGAATGAATGGACAGACAGACAAATGGATGGATGGATGGATGAATGGATAGACAGATGAATGGATAGATAGATCGATAGATAGATAGACGGACCGACAGATAGATAGATAGATTGCAATTCCTTATGAAAACGATACATTTAACAATTGGGTTGCAGGAATCAGAGGGCACATGATTAAACATTCCCTTTAAGTGCAAGCTAATTCTGCTCGTGTGCCATCATTTCACTACAGCCAGACTGTTTTCATACAAAACTGCCCTCCATTTTGCAGATTCGTGACTGCTCGTTTTGTAAATCTCCCAATACTCTACAAGTACAGACATGCCAGCACTCTAGTGTGAGTGTGAGTTCCACCCAAGGAGTCTCATCTCGAAGTGAGATCCCCTCAATTTAGATGTGCCACCCAAACGCCACCTCCCAAAGCGTCTCTTGACAATTTTTGGCAAAAGTTTTCCCTCCGACTCACAGGCAGTGTGCTGGCAAAACACTGGTGAGTGAAAAATGGGAAGAGCAAATGAAAGGTGAGAAAACCTTGTAAAAAGATGGATGAGGACACTTTGAAATTGAAACAGAGAGACTGCGAAGTTTCCACCTGCGGTCTTTTAGAGCTCATCCGTCATGTTTGCACTCATCTGATCCACCAAATACTCCACTCAGAAATGCAGCTTGAGGATGAGCACAAACTATACAAATGCCAAGCACAGGCCATAGTCTAGTGAAGTGGTAGTTACATATTTTTTTTTTTTTTACATTTACACAAAATTCAGTGCAAACTCATGCAAGGTAGTCTAGCAGTTGCATCATACCAGCACTACAGACTAAGTATTAGCTTCTTGGCTTAGAATCAATATGGATTAGACTTTTCACTTTAGACTAATGTCTAAAGTGGTGAACAAAATGAGTGGATTTATACATTCAGTCTCTACTGTAACTTAAAACTATCATTCAAAACTGTGATCGGCACAGATTGTGTTAAATAAACAGGGATAAAAGAGTCACCATACATTCCTTTCCAATTTGAAAAGTAAAAAGAAAATAGAAAAGTGAATCTCATCTGAACTGCACAGTTGAATAAAGTTTATTAAAGTTTATACACTTATGTACATCAAGTGAACTGTAAAACTAGGTCACAATTAATTTACTACACTCGCCAATCGAATTGATTGACAGACTGGCAAGTGAGTTAATTGAGAGACTCACTGTGTCAGTGTAGCTACAAAAAAAGGAACGTAGTCTGTGGCACATCATCAGCTCGGGACCATAGATTTTGGAGATGAAAGATGATATTAACATTGAATCCAGATGCTTTGTAGCACTTTTATAGGCTACTACACTACACTACACTATATAGAGAAATGTTTGTGGATTATCTCCCTTATGTGGGTCTTTAACAATAAGTGAGTAGCCTTTGTCACGTATACTTTACTGCACAGTGAAATTCTTTCTTCGCATATCCCTATCCTTGAATGGTTGGGGTCAGAGCGCAGGGTCAGTCTTGCTTAAGGGTGACAGCTTAGCATTGCTGGGGCTTGAACCCTGATCTTCTGATCAAGAACCCAGAGCCTTAACCACTTGAGCTATCACCACCCCAGAATGTTGACACAAAGTATGAAGCAGACAATTGTATAGAACAGCATTACAATTTTCCTCTCATATCCCTAGTTTCCTATACTACATAAAAAATGGTTTAGGTTAACATTTTGTATACTTGTACCAAAGATTCTGCTGAATAAATAGCATCATCTTGTACAGGGCTGCATTTAGAATTGTACATTCCATATAAATGTTTTAGTCTCAGCTAGACTATCAACATACATAATCTCTAATTATGACCCTTTTTTTGTAAAGCAGGAACTTCAGTAATTTAAATGTTTGCACACTGTTTCAAGCATTACTGCCTCTCTTGCTCATTAAGTATTCAAAAATGCTAAATTGCTTCAGCTGAGGCACACGACACTAACTGCTCCGAACTCATCCATTATGGATTCCTATAATGCAGCGAGGTGAAGTGAAACTGACCTGTAATTAGTTTGCTGGTGTGGTTCGAATTCTTTTTAAAGCAGATTTGCTGCATCAAGCATTACATTTTGAATAAAATAATTGTCTGAAATGTTCTCTCAATCTAAAAAAAAAAACCCAACCAAACACTTCATTCCAGGAGAAATGACATGGTCAGGTGCTGAACATTGTTATTAAGTTCATAAAAAGCTCCTTCAATCTTCCTCCGCCTGCCTAGGGTAAAGTGAAATAAAAGTCTCTGAGTGACTCACTCTGATGACGGTTACAGGTTATTTTTGCCGTTGTTTCTTTTCGTTTCAGTTATGTCATTTCGCCGCACAGGGACTGTTGTTCGAGGCTGAAGTTGTCACTTTTAAATTGGAAAGTTAAGTTTTCGTGTTTCCACTTTTATTGGAGTTCTTTATTCTGATTGGCCAGATGGTGTTGATTCATTTTCTAACATTTCAATGGTAACATTTCTAACAGCAGCCCTGACAATAGTGTCATGGTGCAGCTCAAATCACGTGTTAATACTAATACGCTAGTTCTAACAGGTTATAGTATTTACACTCGATGGCCACCGTCACGGATCTGCGATTACATCTGTCAGCTTCTGACAGCAAGGAATTAGTGCCTATAATGAACTCAGAAACTACATTGGCCTAATAGTTCCTCATGGGCCCATGGTTGCTGTTGTAGATAGGATATTATTTACATTTACATTATTTACTGTCCAGTGTCACCCAAATGAGGTTGGGTTCCCTTCTGAGCCTGGTTCCTCTCAAGGTTTCTTCCTCATATCATCACAGGGAGTTTTCCCTTGCCACTGTCACCACAGGCTTGCTCATTAGGGATAAAATAGGGATAAAATAGTTTAATAATTTAATTTTTTAATTTAATTTTTTTTCACCTTTCTCTGTTTCTCTACTTTTGTAAAGCTGCTTTGAGACAGTGTCAATTGTAAAAGGTGCTATACAAATAAATTTAATTGAATTTTAATAAGAACATCTGTATTCCTTCTCATTCATGCAGTTATCTAATCAGCCAATCATGTGCTTGAACATCATATAGAACTGATGGAACTGTGGAATTCTTTTCTACGTGTATCCCGGCTGAAGAAGCTGGGGTCAGAGCGCAGGGGAAGCTATGATACAGCGCCCATGGAGCAGGGAGGGTTAAGGGCCTTGCTCAATTGCCCAAGAGTGGAACTTGGTGGTGCTGGGGCTTGAACCCAGATCCTTCGATCAACATCCCAGAGCCTTAACCACTTGAACGAAGACACAGCTCAAAGCTTAAGTTAATGTTCAATCAGAATGGGAGGAAAAATGGGATCTCAGTGATTTTGACTGTTGCATGGCTGTTGGTACCAGATGGCCTTGTTTGAGTATTTCAGAAACTGCTGATCTCCTTCACACTAAAATTTGCACAGAATGGTGAGAAAAAACATCTAATAAGTGGCAGTTCTGCTGGTGGAAACACCAGGCCAGTGTGGTTCAAGCTGACAGGAAGGATACAGTAACTGAAATAACCACTCTGGACCACCATGGTGAGAAGAAAAGCATCTCAGAATGCACAACACATCAAATCTTCAGGCTGATGGACTACAACAGCTGAAGAGGTTCTTCTTCTTTTAACCAAGAACAGGAATCCAAACAAAAATGGTTAGTGTTTGTAAAACGGCTGTAGTATATGAGGAATGAAACACTTCAGGATGTGCTGTTAAAGGAAAATAATCAGCAATCAGCATCCTGACTGTTGATTATTTTCCCTGTTGTTGATTATTATTCCATAACTACATGCCCAGTTATGTTGTAGAAGCTATTTGGCACTGTTACAACCATAGCACTAACATAGCTCTATATTATATGTAAAACTTCCACCAAACAAAGATAATTCAGTCAAACAAGAAAGCAGTCAGCTGGAGATGGAAAAGAAATAGGTTACAAGTCTTCAGTGTCTCATAACTAAACTTTTTTTTAAGACACACTTTTTTAACAAACTCTAATGCACATGATATTAAACTACAACTACAAACTGCCTAAATATTGACTGGCATGTTTCACAGCTATCCCCATAATTTTATTCATTATTGCTTCATGAGTTAACAAAGGTCAGTATTTTTGGAAAACAGGGACCACGCAGAGGCTGGGAAAGGCCACGATAGCTGAAGGGGACTTTGGCTGTGCAGAAAAAAAAGAGTGATGCAATGGACTGAAAGGAAGAACTACACACATGATGTCCATTTGGAAAACCAGTTCCAGAGCAGCCAGGTTCATTGGCAGCACTCATATCCTTCATTACGATTAGCTGCAATTTTCCTCCCACAAGCTGAGAGTGACCATTTAAGATAACAAAAGGGTCTTCCTCTGCACTGTGTCATTATTCAGCAGTATATCTCATTTTCCGTCTATTCCTCCTCTTCACTTCAGGCAGTGTTAATGCAGTACGCACGCCAAAGAGTGAGTACTTACGCCTCGTAAACAAAATCTACTTCCGCTCTTGAAAAGAACACACCTCCCTCTCCTGCTCTCTCTCTCTCTCTCTCTTTCCCTCTTTCTCTCCCCCCAGTGTTTTAATCATAGCGGTATAATCAAAAGGCTTGAACCGAGCTGCTTCATAATGAAGCGTTGCCATGGCAACAGGTGCTGGAACGTTGTCACAAAAGGCCCCCAGAGTCAGATACTTTATGTATATTTTTTAAATTGTCTTCATGGTTCCAGATGCTCATTTAAATAAATAAATAAAATTATTTAATTAATAATTTTTAAGTAGCATTGCACATGAGGACACCTGAAAGTTTTTTGTTGTTTTTTTTTGCTGTTTGTTTCTGAGACCTTTTTCACATAAACAACATTCCAATTACTGTGAGAGATGAAAAAAAAGTAATGTCTTAAAATACTTTAGAGCGTTGTTCTGGCAATGATTTCTTTTTGCATCTATTTTCGGAGTTACAGAAGCAGTGTCATATTTGCAAACAGATTCCAAGTCCGTGTCGCATACACACAACACACACACCAAATATGTAATAATGATGGATGCAACTTGCCCATGACCTATAATTAATTCTAGAGGAGCTAAGCCAAAAAACATCCTTTGAATCCCTAAAATCCTGAAGCATTTATGCAGCTGTTTAAGGCTTAATGACACTTGGCCTGTCCAAACACACACACACAAACACACACACCTGATCTTTTTTACAATCTTCAGCTGTCTGGTTTCAGTGAGTTTGTGCTCACTGTAGGCTCAGATTGTTGTTCTTGGCTGACAGGAGCAGAATGCAGTGTGATCTCCTGCTGTCATAGCCCATCTGCCTCAAGGTTAAAATACTGCGCATTCTGAGATGCTTTATTGCATACCACGGTTGTATAAAGTGATTATTACCAACAGTTCATTTAAGAGGTAAAGAAGCAAGTGCAGGCAGGTTGGAGTGGGTGGAGAAAGGTGTCGGGAGTTCTGTGTGATAGGAAAATATCAGCGAGAATCAAGGGGAAGGTGTACAGGACAGTGGTGAGAGCGGCCATGCTGTATGGTTTAGAGACAGTGTCACTGAGGAAGAGACAGGAGTCAGAGCTAGAGGTAGCAGAGCTGAAGATGTTGAGGTTCTCTTTGGGAGTGACAAGGTTGGACAGGATTAGGAACGAGTACATCAGAGGGACAGCTCATGTTGGACGTTTGGGGGACAAAGTTAGGGAGGCCAGATTAAGATGGTTTGGACATGTTCAGAGGAGGGAGAGTGAGTATATTGGTAGGAGAATGTTGGACATGGAGCTGCCAGGCAGGAGGCAAAGATGAAGGCCAAAGAGGAGGTATATGGATGGAAGTAATGAGGATATGAAGCTAGTGGGTGCAAGTGTTGAGGATGCAGAAGACAGGGATAGGTGGAGAGAGATGATTCGCTGTGGCGACCCCTGAAGGGAAAAGCCGAAAGAAGAAGTAGATTACCAACAGTTCATTTCCGACAGACGAAATTGCCGCTCACTGGGTTGCATTTTGTTGTTTCTCAACATTCTGTCTAAACGAATCCTTCATATGACTCGGGAACAACGAGTCGTCTCAGAGAGCTATTCATTCATTTTGTATTGGCCGTGCATTAGTTCATCTCCCGAGTCGTCGTTCATCGCATGACAGCCTCATAGGCTTAGGCTATGCAGTCTGTGGTGGAAACAGAAATGATTAGTTCATCTCCCTAGTCTTCAGGCCCGAGTCATTCATTCATCACGTGACAGCCTCATAGGCTTAGGCTATGCATATAAGAATGTGACGTGACAAAAGAATGAAAGACTCGGACAGGAGGTGAGGTAAACTAACAGACTGCATAGCTTAAAGATCCTGCTAAGCAGTGAATTACTTATTTCTGTTTCCTACAATTTGGCCTCGGTTGATTTATAGTTTTGTCTCATTCTAAATGTGATCAATGTTTGCGTAAGTAGATGTGTCGAGGTAATTGGCTATTAACACGTAACATTGTAATTATATTCTTCTGAAATGAACGAAATGACTCGAAAAAAGATTCGTTCATTTTGCTGAACAAGATTCAAAGATCCGAGTCAATCTGATAAAGTAAAATGATCCGAACTTCCCATCACTACTGTGTATACCCCAGAGACTGTTTCATGTAAAACCAAGATGATCAGTTTCTGAATGATTCACACTAGCCCACATGGCAGCAACCAGCATACCACAGTTAAAGTAAATAAGTTCTCATTTTTCCCCCATTTCTGATGTTTGATGTGAACAATACCTGAAGCTTTGTGCTGTATCTCCATGATGTTATAAACTGCTGCCACATGATTGGCTGATTTAAACTCCATGAATGATAAGGAATACAGATGTTCCTATTAAAGTGGTCAGTGAGTGTAGATACTATAACCTATTAGAACAAGTGCGTTCATATTAACACATGACTGAGTTTTCTGAGGTCACATTTTACTCCATTCTGATGTTTGATGTAAACATTAACTCAAGCTCTTGACTTGCATCTGCAGGATTTTTATTCACTGCCACCATAGAAGTTGCTTTTGACTGCTCCCTGTTTGGGGTCACCACAGCAGACCAACTGGTCTGCAAAACAACCATACAGGTTTTACGCCGGTTCCTGACACAACCCTCCCATTTTTCCGGGCTTGGGACTGGCACTGCAGTGGCTGAGGTTTGGGCATTGGCTGGGAATTGTACCCGGGCCTTCCGCATGGTAGGCGAGAAACCTACCACTGAGCCACCAATGCCATGTGCTGCTGCCACCATATGATCCCAATTCTATTTAAGGTTACAATAGATTATATGGAATCTAAGCTTTGCACAGGTTTATGTAAAGGACACGTAATAGCCAACTTGTTGCTCCTTTACAAAATCTCCCAGAATACATGAAAACTGTAAAGTAAATGATAGTCCTGGAAAAAAGTTCCACTTCTTGAACGCTAATAGCCAACATTAGTTTCTTGTGTAAATGTAAAATTGGACATAAAAAGTCTACAGGTTTTTGGTGACATTAAGGTGACATTAAGGTGAAATTTGGAAAGTCTAGTGGAGAAGGGGAAAAATGAGCATAGATCTGATTTTCGAAGGTAGGATTTCATTCATTCATTCATTGTCTACCGCTTATCCGATCTACTCTCGGGTCACGGGGAGCCTGTGCCTATCTCAGGCGTCATTGGGCATCAAGGCAGGATACACCCTGGACGGAGTGCCAACCCATCGCAGGGTACACACACACTCTCATTCACTCACGCAATCACACACTACGGGCAATTTAGAGATGCCAATCAACCTACAATGCATGTCTTTGGACCGGGGGAGGAAACCGGAGTACCCAGAGGAAACCCCCGAGGCACGGGGAGAAGGTAGGATTTCATTTTCCTTCTATTACCAGCATGTTGTTTTAATTATATTCAGTGGAACTGTTCAGCACTTAGTCTGAATTTGTACAGATTTTGTGCTTCAGAGGTTTCCTGCAGCTATTCTGGTTTCCTCCTCAAAACAAGAAAAGACATCTAAATTGTCCATAGTGTGTGAATGTGTGTGTGTGTATGTGTGTATGTTATCGTGCTCTGTGATGGGTTGTCCCCCAAGTCCACTAAGATAGATGCCAGTTTTCCTGTGACCCGTTGTAGGATACGTGCTACAGAAAACAGATGAATGGATGGATGGATGGATGGATGGTTGTGTATATTTCTATATGTACTGTCTGGCATCCACACAAGCGTGACACTCTTCTTAATTTAATATTTCAGATCACACAGATCCCCCTTCACCCCCCTGAAATGAATTCCTGGCTACACCACTGATTTATAATGACATGAATACCACATGCTGCACATCATGCCTAATAAATAATGAAAATCTACAGCAGTGTATCACTTCCGCTGGTCTCATTTGCACTAGGAATGTGTTTTAAACACTGCCTTAAACTACGCGTCTATACGTTTGCGAGGCGCCAGACTTTCGTCTCGGCGTTCGCCTTTAATTCCACTCGCATGCTGTTTCCTTCCCTGGCAATCAGCCTTAGTTTCCACAGAAACAACCCCCCACTCTAGCCCTGCTACACTAAAAGACAACGGGGAGGAAGAAACAGAGATATATTAGTACTAAGGACTAAGAAAAATAGTGGCAGGAAGATGAAGGGGGTAAAAAAAAAAAAAAGTGTGTGGGGGGAAGAGGAGAGATGATGACACAAGGTGACAGGAGCATTCATTTCCAGCAAAGTGTGAAAGCAGCACTGTGTCTGCAAACAAGCTGCCAAAAGCCAGAGACGAACCTAAAGACCTGTCGTTCTCTCTGAACCTTTCACAAAGCATTCAGCTGCTTCCTCCTTTTCGTCTTTTACAATGCAGGAAAGAAGGAAACAGAAACAGTTGAATAAAACAACAACAGCAACAACAAGACTGTGTGCCTGTCTACATGTGTGCCAGATGTCCTTGCTTATAGACTCAGCTGTGGTTAAGAGGCTTAGAGGAGGAAATGTGTTATTATTTCAGCTCTGCTCTGTCCGTAGCCTATAACGAGCTGCCTTTCAATCCATAACACCAAACCCAAACCAACATGCCATCAATCTGTCACTTCCTTCTGAACACTAAATAACTGTGTGCATCTAGGTCGCAAAGCGTCTTCTCTTTGTGTTTAAATGTCACAGCTGTATGAATCTTCCGGGAGAAATTTGTTTTTCAGAGGTATGTGCCACACAGTTCATCGCGGTCACATCACACAGAAAAGCTGTTATTCATCTAAACGTAGTGCTTGTGTTCTTTTATAACAGATCTGGAGAAGATTAGTATGAACTTTCTGCTTTTATTTATTTATTTATTTATTTATTTATTTATTTTCACCTTTTTAATGCAGCTCTGTTCTGAAGGCAGTAAAAGACTTTATACCACATCGGTTGATCAGAAGGCTATAATATGTTATGGTTTCTATAGTAACAGCTTGTTCGTAGCGTCTTTGTATAACAAATGCACCACAAAGACAGATTTAAAAAATTGTGATATTGATATTCATTCATTCATTCATTGTCTTCCGCTTATCCGGAGCCGGGTCGCGGGGGCAGCAGTCTAAGTAGGGATGCCCAGACCTCCCTCTCCCTAGCCACTTCCTCCAGCTCTTCCGGAGGGACCCCAAGGCATTCCCAGGCCAGCCGAAAGACATAGTCTCTCCAGCGTGTCCTGGGTCTTCCCCGGGGCCTCTTCCCGGTGGGGCATGCCCGGAACACCTCTCCAGGGAGACGTCCTGGAGGCATCCAAAACAGATGCCCGAGCCACCTCAACTGCCCCCTTTCGATGTGGAGGAGCAGCGGCTCTACTCCGAGCTCCTCCCGGGTGACAGAGCTCCTTACCCTATCTCTAAGGGAGCGCCCTGCCACCCTACGGAGGAAGCTCATTTCGGCCGCTTGTATCTACCCTTTCGGTCATGACCCAGAGCTCATGACCATAGGTGAGAGTAGGAACGTAGATTGACTGGTAAATCGACAGACCGGTACATAGACCGCATTACTGCTGCCGCTGCACCGATCCGTCTGTCAATCTCACGATCCATCCTTCCCTCACTTGTGAACAAGACCCCAAGATACTTAAACTCCTCCACTTGAGGAAGGACCTCCCCTCCAACCTGAAGGGTGCAAGCCACCTTTTTCCGGTCGAGAACCATGGCCTCGGATTTGGAGGTGCTGACCCTCATCCCAGCCGCTTCACACTCAGCTGCAAAACGCCCCAGTGCATGCTGTAAGTCCAGGCCTGAAGAGGCCAACAGGACAACATCATCTGCAAAAATCAGCGATGAAATCCTGTGGTCCCCAAACCGGACTTGCTCCAGCCCCTGGCTGCGCCTAGAAATTCTGTCCATAAAAACAATGAACAGAACCGGTGACAAAGGACAGCCCTGTCAGAGCCCAACATGCACCGGGAACAGATCTGACTTACAGCTGGCAATGCAAACCAAGCTCCTGCTCCGGTTATATAGAGACCAAACAGCCCTTAACAGAGGGCCACGGACCCCGTACTCCCAGAGCACCTCCCACAGAATACCACGAGGGACACGGTCGAAAGCCTTCTCCAAGTCCACAAAACACATGTGGACTAGTTGGGCAAACTCCCACGAACCCTCGAGCACCCTGTGGAGGGTATAGAGCTGGTCCAGTGTTCCACGACTAGGTCGAAAACCGCATTGCTCCTCCTGTATCCGAGGTTCGACTAACGGTCGGACTCTCTTCTCCAGTACTCTGGAATAGACTTTCCCTGGGAGGCTGAGGAGTGTGATCCCCCTATAGTTGGAACACACCCTCCGGTCCCCCTTCTTAAAAAGAGGGGCCACTACCCCGGTCGCCCAGTCCAGAGGCACTGTCCCTGACTGCCACGCTATGTTGCAGAGACGTGTCAGCCAAGACAGCCCCACAACATCCAGAGACTTAAGGTACTCAGGGCGAATCTCATCCACCCCCGGTGCCTTGCCACCAAGGAGCTGCTGAACTACCTCAGTGACCTCAGCTTGGGTGATGAATGAATCTACCTCTGAGTCCTCGGCCTCTGGTTCCTCTACAGAAGACGTGTCAGTAGGGTTGAGGAGATCCTCAAAGTATTCCTTCCACCGTCCGACAATATCCTCAGTCGAGACCAGCAACTCTCCACCTCCACCATAAACAGTGTTGGCAGAGAGCTGCTTACCCCTTCTGAGGTGCCGAACGGTCTGCCAGAATTTCCCGAGGCCGTCCGATAGTCCTTCTTCATGGCCTCACCGAACTCCTCCCAGACCCGAGTTTTTGCTTCCGAGACCACCATGGCTGTAGTTCGCTTGGCCTGCCGGTATGCCTCAGCTGCCTCCGGAGTCCCCCGAGCCAACCAGGCTCGATAGGACTCCTTCTTCAGCTTGACGGCATCCCTTACTTCCAGTGTCCACCACTGTGTTTGGGGATTGCCGCCGTGACCGGCACCAGAGACCTTACGGCCACAGCTCCGGATGGCTGCGTCAACAATGGAGGTGGAGAACATGGTCCACTCAGACTCAATGTCCCCAACCTCCCTCGGGATCTGGTTGAAACTCTCCCGGAGGTGGGAGTTGAAGACCCCCCTAACAGAGGGCTCAGCAAGACGTTCCCAACAGACCCTCACAATACGTTTGGGCCTGCCAAGTCTGTCCGGCATCCTCCTCCGCAAGCGGATCCAATTCACCACCAGGTGGTGATCGGTTGACAGCTCCGCCCCTCTCTTCACCCGAGTGTCCAAGACATGCGGCCGAAGGTCAGATGACACGATCACAAGGTCGATCATTGATCTCCGGCCTAGGGTGTCCTGGTACCACGTGTACTGATGGACACCCTTATGCTTGAACATGGTGTTTGTTATGGACAGGCTGTGACTAGCACAGAAGTCCAGCAACAGGACACCACTCGAGTTCAGATCAGGGGGGCCGTTCCTCCCAATCACGCCCCTCCAGGTATCACTGTCGTTGCCCACATGGGCGTTGAAGTCCCCCAGCAAAACTATGGAGTCCCCAGTCGGAGCACCTTCCAGCACCCCTTACAGGGTCTCCAAGAAGGTTGGGTACTCCACACTGCCGTTCGGCCCATAAGCCGAAACAACAGTGAGACACCTATCCCTAGCCCGAAGGCGCAGGGAAACAACCCTCTCGTTTACCGGGGAAAACTCCAGCACATGCCGGCTGAGCTGGGGGGCTATAAGCAAGCCCACCCCAGCCCGACGCCTCTCACCATGGGGCACTCCAGAGAAGAAGAGAGTCCAACCTCTCTCAAGGAGTTGGGTTCCAGAGCCCAGGCTGTGTGTGGAGGCAAGCCCAACTATCTCTAGCCGGTACCGCTCAACCACCCTCACCAGCTCGGGCTCCTTCCCCCCCAGTGAGGTGACATTCCATGTCCCAAAAGCCAGATTCTTTGTCCAGGGTTTGGGTCGCTGGTGCCCCCGCCCATGACCGCTACCCAAAACACATTGCACCGGACCCTTATGCTCCTTCCTGCGGGTGGTGGGCCTACGGGAAGGTGGGCCTACGTCATTTCTTCGGGCTGTGCCCGGCCGAGTCCCGCAGGCAAAGACTCGGCCACCAGGCGCTCGCCTGCGTGCCCCAACCACAGGCCAGGCTCCAGGGTGGGGCCCCGGTGACGCCAGTCTGGGCGACGTAACGGTCCTTGATTTTTCTTCCATAAGAGTCTTGAACCGCTCTTAGTCTGACCCGTCACCTAGAATCCGTTTGCCTCCGGAGACCCTACCAGGAGCACTAGGCCCCTGACAACATGGCTCCTAGGTTCATTCGGGTACTCAAACCCCTCCACCACAATAAGGTGGCGGTTCAAGGAGGGGATGATATTAATATATGAAGAGATAAATAGATTCAATTTAGCAATTTAGAAAGGAGTCTCCAGTGTCAGTGCTTTGTAATAATCAGAAATTTTCCAACTTGGGAAAGTCTATGGGGTTTGTCGGTCGCATAACAAACTATGTTTTATTTTGTCTTGCAGATTAACTCCAAGAAAAACAAAAAACAAATGTTTACAGTCATTAAACATAAGTGATAGCAGATACTTGAATTCATGGATGTTCCACAACTGTAAATGGATAAAAAAATATGATGTGTGATTCCTTAAGAATCACTAACTGCTATGGTACAAGCATCATACCACCCTGCTGTAGATTATTTTCCTGTAAAAGCATGCTCCCATCCTGATTTATCCCTGTCATAAAAAAAATAAATAAATAATTCTAGCTCTCAATAACCATAGAAATAAATCAAGAATTATCTAATACTGATCATATCTAAAACATAATCATATCTAAAACTCTATTCCTCTGACTAGGGGATAAACTCTACTCCAGATCAGACAGATGACTCCTGCCTGAATAAATGACTAAAAACGAATAGCGACTGTATATAATATTAAAGTTTTCAACAATTCTATTTCAATCCTCACTTCATCACTGCTTTAAAATCCAATTACGCTTCTGCCCTCCATCCAGTCATTAATTAAATTACCTCAAAACAGCTCCATTTGTCTCTGCCCTGTCTTCTGCAAGGTCAAACAGATTAGCGTAATTGATTTGCACCGACGTAGTTAAGGCTTCTTTAGCCAAACACGCTCGGAAGAAAGGAAAACGAGGATGATGAGACGAAGCGGTTAAAGCTGACGGCTCTAGCCCACAATGTCTTCTCCCCAGGATGCTCCACTTTTCTGACAGCGTTAATAGGACGGTGTAATTGAGCCATTCATTATCTCCAGTGCTTTTCACAGAGAATGGGAGAAACACAAACGTGTATACACACACACACACACACACACACACACACACACACACAGTATACAGGAATGCAATAATGGTGTAGTGCTACATTTAAAAATAGGTTATTGTTTTCTTCACACAGCTCACAAGGTCAACATTTTGTATTTAGACATTTGACAGAAAAAAATTCTTTTTTTTTTTTTAAAGGGTCAGTATGTAATTTAAGCATGCAGCTGAGCAGCTAAAGGATAAGATCTCTCTGGCAGTCCAACACTGTCAGAAAAGAGCTTTACAACACTGTTTATAAATGTACAATGTCAGTGAGTGAGCAAATCATTATTTTACCCAGGACTAGCAGGTTTTTGTAGCTTTATTCATAGCGAACAAAATAGGGAAAAAAACAAGTTTTTATGTATTTAAAAAATGAACCCTTATCGTCCTGTTTTGTCATACAACAGCTACAAAACAGGAAGGATAACTGCTAAGTCCCACCAGGATTTCATGATTTTGCAATTGCAGAAAATAACGAGAAATTACGTGATATTTAGAGGAATCAAAATTAGTGCATATTTTCTGCAAACATGGGCTAAGTCATGTTGTGTGACATCATTATAACATGTAATGAGCCTCTTCAAATCACGTGCATCAAACATGAGTACAGCTATCATAGAAAGTAATTAAATATGTGTCTTCATAGCTATATTATCAGTCAGATTAGATTTCATGAGTTCAGGCAGTCCACTTTCCCACTAGAGCTGCTAATTAATTTATAATTTGTCCGACCGCTGAAGAAAAGTTGCATCAAAAATGTTGCCCCATTGATCCAATTTTGTATCTTAACAATATTCTTCAATAATTACTTTTCTACAATTAAAGTTACAACAGATGCCAAACGTATGAACGTTAAAACCCTCGCTTTATTTCTTTCCTAATTTGTATCCGAAGTCTGATGCCGTGCTTCTTCACCCGTGCCACTATCACTGTCCTCCAGCAGGCCCGGTTGTTTTGTGAGCTTCCTCAAGATGTTAACAAGGCTAAGCTCAAAATACAACAGAGAGATTCTCCACATGAAGGTGAGAACGTGTGGCACAAACTGCAACAGACATGCCACACATTTGTCAGAGCATATGCAAGTCTCCCAGTAGCAAGACTTCACACTCACCACAATGGCCTGAAATGGAGACTGAGCGTGTTCCCGAAACAAACACAGAGACACATCGCTCAATAACTGCTGAAAAGAAAGCTGGTTAGCAGTAGTTACACTGCAGAATTAGCAAAATGAAGTAGACGTGAAATTTTTAAATTCTTTGGAATTTTTCATTGAGAATTCTGGAGACTAGTTACCAAAAAACCCTGTTTTTTCTTCTTTCTCTCTCTAATTCGCTATGTAATCAGTTATTAAGCATTTTTTTTGCACTACTTTTTTCCGAAGCTGTACTTCTGAATGAATAAAAGAGCTGAAGTTTGTCCCTATACACCCCTCAGCCAGCAATGTTTTGCATTTAATCCGCAATGTTGAGCATCGAACTAAACGGAAAAATCTAGCAAATAGTTTTATTTCACTCAGTCTCAAGTGGGGTTGGACCTAGACATGTTTGGCGAAGTGGGAGAAAACCAGACACCCCAGAGAAAAACCTATTCACGCATCGAGAGAATGCATGAAGCTGCACAGATTTGCTTGTAAAAAACTGTCGAGCTAATCTGTAAGAGCAAAGACATGTCTCCGAGAAAAAAGTAACACCCAGTACCTCAGCCGGAGTTATGCACAATTCCACAATAACACAATTTACACTACATGCACTTTAACAATAGATAGTAAATTCTATATTCATATCACATCACTGTACCATATTCAGATCCAATCACTGTAATCACTGAATTTAGATACTAACCTTATATTTTCTACATTTATTTTTCCATTGCAATTTTCCCAATATTTACATTTACATTTCTGCCATTTGGCAGACACCCTTATCCAGAGCGACTTACATTTATCTCATTTATACAACTGAGCAATCCAGGGTTAAAGGTCTTGCTCAGGGGCCCAGCAGTGGCGGTTTAGTGGACCTCAGATTCGAACTCGCAACCTCGCTCATCAGTAGCATCTACTGATCGTGAAGGACAGTCGTGAAAAGCATTTCATTACACATGTCGTACTATGTATGATTATGTATGTGACCAATAAAATTTGAATGTAAACAAAGGTTAACTTGTATATGTGTTAATGTGTATCTTAGGACTGCTACAGAACAGATATTGATCATTCAGCAAGGATTTCAACCACCATTTTCTTATAGATGGTCATCTGTAGATCAGGGACTTCAACCCACAGCATTCCAGCCTTCCATAACCACTAAGATGAACTATTTAACAGACACACTTTACTAGCTCCCTAATCACACACAGCTCTATCTGACACGATCCGAATATGCAATGAAAACCAAAAACTTTGTACAAAAGTATATGAAAGAAGATGGTCAATGATGTGTGAAAAAAAAAATAGTAGTTTCAATACCCAAGTCATTTGTTCCCTCTTTCTTCTCTCACTGTTATTCAGAGGGGATAAAAATCCAAATAACTGACAATGACTTTCTCTTGTTGTTACTCCCTAATATAGTTTGCTTTAATATGTGATTGTTGTATAACCTTTAGAAAAGCTGTTTTTTCCCTTCACGGATGCTTTCTCAATGAAAGGAACAGCACAGAAGGACAGCGACAACAATTCGCTCTTGTTCCCAAAGGATACAAAAGAGGAACTACAGGCTGCTTTAAAAATATCATTTCTATCTTTGCTGTTTTGGCTATCAATAATTCAGAAAAATAATCGACAAAGATAATTCTTATTATTCCTTACTAATGTTGTGTTGGCAACTATTTTGTTTTGTAAAACCCAAGCAATTTTGCCGGTGCTAAATTTTAGTTTTCAATTTATTAAAGAACACCACATAATACTTTTTTATCTGTTTAGAGTTGCAATTAATGATCCTATAATCCTATAATATGTTCCTAGAATTATTTACCTTATAGAATAAGCTCTTCTCTCTCTAACTCAGTTCCAGTTAATAAGACAAAAAGGACAGCACTGACTTCTCAAATCTTCTCACAGAAAAGCTGTTACTATAAAAATGATAAAGTATTAGAACTACCGGCATTAATATCAACCTTGCAGTTGGAATTACTGCAATCAGAGCCGGTGTTATACAAAATGAATCCCACACGTGCTGACCGATCAGAATGAAGAATTCAATAATCATAGATACTAATGAGTTTGTACCATTTATACAATAATTAAACTGACCATATGGCGCTAAAAAGGATTGGTTTATACACCTCTGAAGAGAATTACAGTGTTGCACGTCGGCTGTTATTCCTGTGACAGATTTAGTCTTCGGATTGAGTCATGACACCTTTATTTATCTCACACACATTTCCCAACCCACCACCATTCATCTGTCTTGTTACATATTCCCACTGCTCATCCCTCCATTATTCTTCCCTGTTCTGTTTGAATACAAAGGAAAGAGAGAGATGGAGAGAGAGAGAGAGAGAGAGAGAGAGAGAGAGAGAGAGAGAGAGAAAATGTGTGTATGTGTAAGGTCCAGCAAATCTCTCTCCCTCTCATTAGGATTGCTGTGTGTGCATGGCTGAGCCGCTGTGGATGTTGCCATGTTTATGTAACTTGTTCAGGTCAGAGATTTTGATTTCTCGCTCTGCATGTACGTGTTGCGGAGGAAGTTACAGACCGTGACATGATGGTCTCATTCCAATACTTTCTCCTTCTCTACACACACAGCATTACACTGCTGTACCCTGTGTCTTCATTCCTATTCCAGTAAATAAGCTACTTTTCTCTCAACAAGAACCAGATGAGACTGGAACCTTCAGATTTCCTAAAACATTCAGCCAGTGTTCAAAGAACATCCAGTAAATGCTGTGGAGTCTGAGCTGTAGAGTTCCTTACCGCCATGTACGAAGCCATGCAGAGTGCAATCTGAAGGGCCAATCAGGTGGATGAGACTTGACTGGCTAAATCCAACGGTATATGGTTCTGAAACACACACACACACACATTCTGTTACTGAATGGCCGATCAAAGCGTTTTTTTCCCCCCATTTACAGCATGAACATGTAGTTTTCTCACTGAATCATTACATTTCATCTTCAGAAACACTGGAGATGCTGTTAAACTATTCAGCAGATAAATAGACTACTCTAAATAGAATACTCTGTTCCAGAGTAAATGAACTAATATGTTCGCTGCTAAAAACTCATTAACAGCAGCACGCAAACTTTTCGTAGCAATAAAAAAATAAGGACGAGGAACTAGAGTCTTGCCTAAAAATAGGTTTGTCGTTTTAATTGTGAGGGACACTCACATGCACCTTTGCAAATACAAATGCATACCTTTAGTCTGTCTTTCTGCATGTGTCCAGAAAAAGATACAGAATAGAGAAAACCATTATTAGACTACTATTATAATTTTAAAAAAAAAACTTAAATGCATAATAATACATAATACACATCCAGTACATGTATATCATAATACATTCTTCATTTATTAGAAGAGTCAAAATATCATGCGGTATGACTGACTGCAATTGCTCTAAATCATTTTATATTGTTTATTTTGCCATCTTTCACAATTACAAATGTGCTTTGCATTACTGATCAAACCTGCAATCCATTTGCATTTATAGTTAATTCATAATATACTAATTTGTCCATAACTCATGTCACAAAATATCATCTGGTGCGACCACTGATCACAAAAGATCACTGAAGAAAAGTGACACCATACAGCAACATACCAAGGATCCTTGGAGACATGTAAAGGGCTTGTAAAAGTGTGTCAATTTTGGAAAATATTATGTAGCTGTCATATACATATTAAATATTAATCACTAATACAAGATGCTCAAGTAAATACTCAGCTTGTTTTATGGGGGGAAAACAGGGTTTTAAGCATATTAATGATATTGGATTTGTAGATAACGATCATGTTCGCACCATATGACCATTTTTATGCCCATCTTGATGATTTTGATGCAGAAACACTAGTCTACATAATTCAATGACAAGGTCAGTAGACTTAGCTATTAGTTTTAATGTTATACATCAGCTCTACATAATCAGGATAGCTGTGAAGAAGCATTATTAACAGTTCTAACCAGTTCATTTGTAATATATATCTGTACCTTCACATATGTGTAAATAAGAGAGAAGATTTACCAGGAAGAGAAACTGATGTAATGACCTCGCCATTCCTTTCTTTTGTTTCAATTCGTTCAAGCTTCTGAGCTTCATAACGCTTCTTACCCAGCTCTTCCTGTTCAGGACTGGAGTACTGAAAAATATAAATGCAAGCAGACATAGGTCATTTGATTAAACCACAATGCATTGCCTATAATCTAAATGGTACTGCGGAATCATATAACATAAGCACAACTATAAATGCTAACCAAAAACTTTTTGCATTTTTTCAAATCAGCCAGTCATGTGGCAGCAGCATCTTGCATAAAATCGGGCAGATACAGGTCAAGAGCTACAGATAATGTTTACACCAAATAGTGGAATGGGGAGAAATGTGATCTCCGTGGCTGTGGAATGAGTGTTAGTGTTAGAAGGGCTGGGCTGATTATTTCAGAAACCGCTGATCTCCTTGGGATTTTATCACACAATAGTTTATAGAGCTGTGGTGGGGGTGGGGTCAGGGGCCGGTTTGTGAATGGACGGTAGAGTCAGAAAAAGTGAGTGGTTAGGGTCTACACCTGTGTGGGATAGATCTGACGTGTTCTGTGTTTCAGTGAGCGGCAGAAAAGATAAAAAGGGGAGAGACAAAAGGCACAAGGGAGAGAGAGAGATGAGCACCACAGAGTGTGTGTGTGTGTGTATATATATATATATATATATATATATATATATATATATATATATATATATATATATATATATATTCTTCACTTGTCCAGTTTGGGTATAATTTAAAGTCTTATACTAAACATTTAACATAAGACAAATACAGGAGGCTAAAACTTCTTTAAGGAAGGCCCTGCACATTATTCACAACACATTGCATAATGCCATCACCACATCATAACCCCCTTCATGCACTCCATCAGTCACTAAGAAGCTGAGTGCAAGTGTCCTGGAGATTCATATGACCTAGTACTCATGCTTCAGTCAGACTGAGAGCAATGCTGACAGCTCAAAAACAAAAACGCCTCCAAAAATGCTTCCAATATTAAATATGGCTGTGTTCCTGTCCAGCAATCCCGGGACAGACTCCAGATCCACCACGACCCTGACCAGGATAAAGCACTTAATAAAGATGAATGAAAGTGTACCATGGAGTGAGAGACAGGATACAAGTGCCTGGTATGTGCTTTATCTTAGTTGTATGAATGATACGGTCTATAGAGCATCAAACAAGGATTCACGTTAAACAAAGATAATACATAAGACAGAATCAAGGAAGAGGAACTAGGCTCAAATCCAGGATATATACTCACGTGGACTACATTTTTTTTTTAAATGTTGGTACCCTTCCATTAAAGACAGAAAAACCCACAATGTTCAATGAAATAACTTGAAACTGACAAAAGTAATAATAAATAAAAATGTATTGAAAATTGACTAATGAAAATCAGACATTGCTTTGGAATTGTGGTTCAACAAAATCATTAAAAAAAAATGAACTAATGAAACTGGCCTGGACAAAAATGATGCTACCCTTACAGTGGGGCAAAAAAGTATTTAGTCAGCCACCAATTGTGCAAGTTCTCCCACTTAAAAAGATGAGAGAGGCCTGTAATTTTCATCATAGGTATACTTCAACTATGAGAGACAGAATGAGAAAAAAAAAATCCAGAAAATCACATTGTCTGATTTTTAAAGAATTTATTTGCAAGTTATGGTGGAAAATAAGTATTTGGTCAATAACAAAAGTTCATCTCAATACTTTGTTATATACCCTTTGTTGGCAATGACAGAGGTCAAACGTTTTCTGTAAGTCGCCACAAGGTTTTTACACACTGTTGCTGGTAGTTTGGCCCATTCCTCCATGCAGATCTCCTCTAGAGCAGTGATGTTTTGGGGCTGTCGCTGGGCAACACGGATTTTCAACTCCCTCCAAAGATTTTCTATGGGGTTGAGATCTGGAGACTGGCTAGGCCACTCCAGGACCTTGAAATGCTTCTTACGAAGCCACTCCTTCATTGCCCGGGCGGTGTGTTTGGGATCATTGTCATGCTGAAAGACCCAGCCACATTTCATCTTCAATGCCCTTGCTGATGGAAGGAGGTTTTTACTCAAAATCTCACGATACATGGCCCCATTCATTCTTTCCTTTACACGGATCAGTCGTCCTGGTCCCTTTGCAGAAAAACAGCCCCAAAGCATGATGTTTCCACCCCCATGCTTCACAGTAGATATGGTGTTCTTTGGATGCAACTCAGCATTCTTTCTCCTCCAAACACGACAAGTTGAGTTTTTACCAAAAAGTTCTATTTTGGTTTCATCTGACCATATGACATTCTCCCGATCCTCTTCTGGATCATCCAAATGCTCTCTAGCAAACTTCAGACGGGCCCGGACATGTACTGGCTTAAGCAGGGGGACACGTCTGGCACTGCAGGATTTGAGTCCCTGGCGGCGTAGTGTGTTACTGATGGTAGCCTTTGTTACTTTGGTCCCAGCTCTCTGCAGGTCATTCACTAGGTCCCCCCGTGTGGTTCTAGGATTTTTGCTCACCGTTCTTGTGATCATTTTGACCCCACGGGGTGAGATCTTGTGTGGAGCCCCAGATCGAGGGAGATTATTAGTGGTCTTGTATGTCTTCCATCAATAATTGCTCCCACAGTTGATTTCTTCACACCAAGCTGCTTACCTATTGCAGATTCAGTCTTCCCAGCCTGGTGCAGGTCTACAATTTTGTTTCTGGTGTCCTTTGACAGCTCTTTGGTCTTGGCCATAGTGGAGTTTGGAGTCTGACTGTTTGAGGTTGTGGACAGGTGTCTTTTATACTGATAACGAGTTCAAACAGGTGCCATTAATACAGGTAACGAGTGGAGGACAGAGGAGCCTCTTAAAGAAGAAGTTACAGGTCTGTGAGAGCCAGAAATCTTGCTTTTTTTGTAGGTGACCAAATACTTATTTTCCACCATAATTTGCAAATAAATTCTTTAAAAATCAGACAATGTGATTTTCTGGATTTTTTTTTCTCATTCTGTCTCTCATAGTTGAAGTGTACCTATGATGAAAATTACAGGCCTCTCTCATCTTTTTAAGTGGGAGAACTTGCACAATTGGTGGCTGACTATATACTTTTTTGCCCCACTGTAATTTAATATTTTGTTGCACAACCTTTTGAGGCAATCAATGCAATCAAACGATTTCTGTAAATCTCAATAAGACTTCTGCACCTGTCGACAGGCATTTTGACCCACTCCTTGTGAGCAAACTGCTCCAGCTGCTCAGGTTTGAAGGGTGCCTTCGGCATGTTTCAAGCTCTTTCCACAGATGTTCAATAGGATTTAGAACAGGTTCATAAAGACATGGATGAGCGAGTTTGGTGTGGAGAAACTTGACTGGCCTGCACAGCGTCCTGACATCAACCCGATAAAAGATCTTTGGGATGAATTAGAGCAGAGACTGTGAGCCAGACCTTCTCGTCCAACATCAGTACCTGACCTCACAAATGCACTTCTAGAGGAATGGTCAAAAATTCCCTTAAACGCACTCCTAATCCTTGTGGAAAAAAAGCCTTCCCAGAAGAGTTGGAGCTGTTATAGCTGCAAAGGGCGGGCCAACTCCACATTAAATTAATGTGCATGTAAAGGCAGACCTCCCAAAACCTAATAACCATCCTGTATGCTGTTTCTGAGACAGTAACAAAGCCATACGCTGCTTCAATTCACTTAACACATATTTATCAGTTAAACATGTTTAGGTCAGCATTTTGGCCCCTAACAGTCCCTTTAACTGTTTCTTCTTTTTACAATGATTACAGATAAGAATTCTAAGTTAATATTCAATAAATTACACTCATCGATCCTGCCGTGTTCAAGTAAGAAGAAAAACGAGATATGCTAAAATAAGTTGCACCCAAATAACTAGATATTGTGTGAAAATAATCACATACAATGATGAAACATTAAGTGTAAGTAATTAAGTTAGGTATTAGGACCTATATCATTGTTAAACCCCAGAAAACTGAGTGATGTAATGTCCTGTTGACAAGGGTTTTTTTTTTGTAGAAAACTTTTGGCAATATAGTGTAACTACCTGCCCAATAAGACTTTGTGCTGATATATGGACCCAGCAGTGATTAAGTATCAAACACAGAGCAGGTGAACAAAAGCAGACAACAAACCAATGACAGGACAGGGCTGGAGTCAGAAACCAAAACAAACACAAGCTCATGCTGTCCATGGGTCATGAGATCCACATCACAAAGAGGAAACTGTGACTGACTGACTGAATGAATGAATGAATGAATGAATGAATGAATGAATGAATGAATTAATTAATTATTCAAACCATTTCATTTCACTAAAATTCAGGTTTCTGAAGAAAAACATTTTCTGTGTAATACTAGTAATTCTGTGCATAGCAACATCATTAGCTATGCATTTCACAGAATTATTCCTATTGATTTCAAGAAATCGGTGTAGCTGGAAGTAAGACTATGACATTATTATCCCAAAACAAGAGTTATAAAGTATTTATGGATTCTGCAGCACTAATTAAACATTTATATACACCTAACTGAAATCTCGTTTTAAATATTTATAAAAATGTCTTTCCGAAACAAATCGCCACGAACAGCCATTGTAATGCTCATGTGTGAGTGAATGTATTTCGAAAATATCAAATGGAAATAAATCTAATTTCTATAAGCAGCCAAGTGTTCGGCAGATGTGGGAACATCCCTAGTGGCTGCTTCAAGAAGCTGTCATCAGGTTTTCTTCGAAGATTTTAGCATTTGTTTAACATTACATAATCACTTAGCGGTTGTAGTTTATTGTCTTCACTTTTATTATTTAAAAAAAAAGGAATAAAAATGAATGAAAACAGTTCTATTGACTGTGTGTCCAAATATCTGTCTTGTGTTGTATATAG
The DNA here is from genome assembly GCA_033459395.1 of Hemibagrus guttatus. Classification (NCBI taxonomy): domain Eukaryota; kingdom Metazoa; phylum Chordata; class Actinopteri; order Siluriformes; family Bagridae; genus Hemibagrus; species Hemibagrus guttatus. Next base: position 7,739,575 of record JAUCMX010000007.1, read on the forward strand.
ATGTCAATCATGACAATGTATTTAAAGCACTGTTATTCTGTAGTCATGACTACTCAAACTACGTAAAATTATATCTTACTAAAACCTTCTTTTATCTTGAGAGGCTGGTGGGAAAACTTGCTGCTATAAATGATATACTGTCTCTCAGATGTTCCACAACATTAAATGTAACTATAAATGAATAAAATTTATAATGCATCAGTCATTAATACCTTACAAATTGTAATTGTTGGCAAATAGCTATGATAGACGAGGGACAAAACCCTTCAGAACATGCCGTTGGAAAATAATCAGTGTCAGGATGGTGTGATTGCTTATTTTCCTATAACAGCATGTCCTGTTTAGTTGTGTTTTTTGCTTTTCATTTACACTTATTCACTGCAGTGAGTTACTGGAGTTGTGTGAAGCTTATTTGCATAAATTCCCATAAGGTTTTTTTTTTTTTAAATGAATGTAAATGACTGTAAGTTACTGTATGTTCTTACCTCAATAGGGGGGACTTCGATGATTTTGTCCACATTTTTAAGTGATAATGGGACATACCACAGTGTTGCCTTGTTGGTCATCTTCTTGGCACCTGAGAACAAAATGAACAGTTAACAAAATGAATCTTTTCTGAACAAAAAGCCAACTGCGGTCTGATATGTAAACAAAAATTTTCAATCCAAGCTTTCAAGCCAACATACAGTATAGTATCTTACATATTCCTTCCAAATTTCTCCACAATAACTCGATGTAAACAAAATCACAATAAATAACTGGAATTAACCATAAATAACTGGAATTAATAATAAATGGAATTTCAATTTGGCTGAAAGTTGGCCGAAGTCTCTCTCAAACAAGCCCATTTTCTAATACATTTTCATTAAAGTGCGCTTGCGAGTTGCTTTCGTGTTACTTTTGTTGTCATGGTGACTTCAGCATCTCCCAGCAAACCTCTTGCTCTCTCTCCAAAGTCCAAGTGAAGCTATTTTGGACTATTTATGAGGCAGTGATTTCAGGGAGAGAGAAAAAAAAGCTGTGTGTGAGGGGTGAGGAACTGTTATAAACCATTTGCTCAAAAAAAAAGTGGAACCTTTGCCCTTACGGATTTTATATATATACTTATTATATACAATACACCTTAAAAAAGACAATAATAAATGTATGAATACATACTTTGGACATTCAAAATCAACTTATATTTAGTTATCAAGCTTGTAACCTAAGAAAAATGGGACTCCTTATCATCTTTTTTTTTTGTAAAAACGTAACACAATTATCCTACACTCATATAGAAACCTTTATTATGCTACTGTTCCAGCAACCCTATACCGTGGCATTCGATCTCTATAATGATGGTTTTGTGGTGAAATATACATATACTTACACATAAAAGTAAGCTACAGCCAAGATAGCAGTGAGAATATAAGGCCAGATAGTTAAACTTAGTTAAAGGTCTAAAGTAGTTACTGTATTTAATGCTTAAGAAATGAGACACTTAGGGGGCATCCTGTTATAATAATAACAATAATAATAAAAAAAAAAAAAAAGACACTGAACGTTATCATCATCATTATCTTCCGCTTATCCGGAGCCGAGTCGCAGGGGCAGCAGTCTAAGCAGGGATGCCCAGACTTCCCTCTCCCTAGACACTTCCTCCAGCTCTTCCAGAGGGATCCCGAGGTGTTCCTAGGTCAGCCGAGAGACATAGTCTCTCCAGTGTGTCCTGGGTCTTCCCCGGGGTCTCTTCCCGGTTGGGCATGCTCGGACCACCACCCCAGGGAGACATCCAGGAGGCATCCGAAACAGATGCCCGAGCCACCTCAACTGGCCCCTCTCGATGCTGTGGAGCAGCAGCTCTACTCCAAGCTCCTCCGGGGTGACAGAGCTCTCTCTAAGGGAGCACCCCACCACCCTACAGAGGAACCTCATTTTGGCCGCTTGTATCCGGGGTCTTGTCCTTTCAGTCATGACCATAGGTGAGTATGAACGTAGATTGACTGGTAAATCGAGAGCTCCGCCTTCTGGCTCAGCTCCTTCGTCACCACAACAGACCGGTATATAGACTGCATTACTGCTGCCAATCCGTCTCTCGATCCATCCTTCCCCTCACTCGTAAACAAGACTCCGAGATACTTAAACTCCTCCACTTGAGGACGGAACTCCCCTCCAACCTGGAGGGTGCAAGCCACCTTTTTCTGGTCAAGAACCATGGCCTCGGATTTGGAGGTGCTGACCCTCATCCCAGCCGCTTCCCACTCAGCTGCCAAACGTCCCAGTGCATGCTGTAAGTCCTGGCTTGAAGGAGCCAACAGGACAACATCATCTGCAAAAAGCAGCAATGAAATCCTGTGGTCCCCAAACCGGACTCCCTCCAGCCCCTGGCTGTGCCCCTCACCAGCTCAGGCTCCTTTCCCCCCAGTGAGGTGACATTCCATGTCCCAAAAGCCAGATTCTTTGTCCAGGGTTTGGGTCGTCAGGACACCGCCCATGACTGCTACCGAAAACACATTACACTGGACCCTTATGCTCCTTCCTGCGGGTGGTGGGCCTACGGGAAGGTGGGCCTGTGTCACTCCATCAAGCTGTGCCCAGCCGGGCCCCACAGGCAAAGATGCGCTCGCCTGCGTGCCCCAACCCCAGGCCTGGCTCCACGGTGGGGCCCCAGTGACGCCAATCCGGGCGATGTAACAGTCCTTGATATACTTTTAATCATAAGGGGATTTAAACTGCTCTTAGTTTGACCCGTCACCTAGAATCTGTTTGCCTTGGGAGACCCTACCAGGAGCACTAGGCCCCCGACAACATGGCTCCTAGGTTCATCCAGGTACTCAAACCCCTTCACCACAATAAGGTGGCAGTTCAAGGAGGGGCTGAACGTCCTGAACTGAACGTCCTGATGCGTTTTTTTTCTCTTATACACAGCAATGTATCTTGGTTAACTTTTTCAGGGATATGAATGAATGAAATGTCATACGTTTTATCCGTTTTATACATTTTTCACAATACAAATGAGCTCATGTTATTGTTACTTCCATTATAGCAGGCATATATCAGTAACACCTCAAAAGCGGTGCTTCATAGCCTGACTGTCAATCAAAGCAAACGCTATGCACAAATGATCGGCGCCTTAACTAACTGTGCGGAATGATCTGAAAGTGAGCGATGAGTCCTGACAGACCAGGTTTGGGAATCACATTTGCATTTTACACTCCGTCCAAGCCATGCAGACAGGCCGGTTGCCTTGACAACTGTGCCGAGACTCTGCTGCTGCCTTGGTGAGCGAGCGGCTTGTCTAATTGGTTCCTGTGGCAGCTTGTCTTCGGCTTCCACATATGAGGCGTATTTACATGGCGTCAGCTAGCAAGAGATTGACTTGCTAAAAATAGTGTGCATGCCGGACAGATGGAGGTTCGATATTGTTTGGTGCTTTCTGTTTCTGCTTAACTCCGACGAGCTCGTGAAGAAGAAGAACACTGCAGACTCCTTCCTGTTGACAATTGTGTAGGGAAAGTTTTTAAAAAAAATAAATAAATAAAAAATAAAAACTGGCAACTTCTTGTGATGACTCGCTGAATCGCTAGAAGCTTGTAGGGAGGGTGGGAGGGGGAAAAAAAAGATTAATCTGGCACTGCAGCTGTGACTAAGAGCGTAATTAGATGAGATGAAGACCCACTGGAGAGGATGTGCCGTTCTCTTTGGCTGCCTCCACAACATCATTACCTCCTTTCGCTTGTTGCTCTCAAATATTAAAGCAAGTGATTATTTTCCCTCCTGGTGGGACCTTAGTGAAATTAAAGATTCAGGAGAGCTTCTTGCAGTATGGCAGAGGGCATGAAACCCAAGCTAGTGCTGGAAACGTGTAGGCATCACATTCTTTAATGTTATAGGCAGGTAAATGTATTTCCCGGGTAACTAATCATACACTTTGTTTCAGACATGGCACACATATTGCTTTTTTCCATGATGGATGAATACATTTATTATACAACCGTTCCACACTAGCACTAAATCTGTGACTTGTATCAAACATAATTGTCATATTCTTTTTGTGCACATAAATTGTATACTTTAGATTGCTTTCTGGGATGATGGATGATTTGGGAAACAGAACAGGTGTAACATTTTTTGTGTAGTCTACAGTTGCCTATCATATCCCTGTCTAAACAAGTCCATTTGAATGACATCTTAGAGATAAAAAAAAAAAATCTGTGATCTGTCTCTGGACCCTGAATAGCAGTGACCCCACAGGAAGCTAGTTGTTGCCAGTAGGCTGAGACAATGGTTGGCTTGTTCAATATGTTAGGACATTGGATAACCAAGTCAAAGTTTCCATTAAGCTTGCCAGCTATTTGCGTACTGCTTTCAATTTTGCAACAGAGAGCTGTGGGTCTCTGAAACTGGAACGTTTTCAGATGGTGTAGCGGGGGTGCAGTTTGTTTACAGATTGTCTGGCATTTTAAGGTTTAAAGTTGCACACATCTTTGAACACACACACACACACACACACACACACACACACACAAAACCAGAGAGAAAGCAAAGGCTAAAATCAGTGTCAGTGTGTAGTTAACTGGTGGAGCTTTTAGTACAGTAGTAATTAACACAAGCTCTGCTGAACATGAATATCTTTCTTTAGTCATAAGAGAAGCGTGTGTGTGTGTGTGTGTGTGTGTGTGTGTAAAATGCAATTAGATCAACTGACTTCTGATGGGTTGTGTGACACTGTCTGAGAGTTTGCAAATGTTCTCTGAAAAGGTGTAATTATTTTTGTATTTTAAGCTCTGTCCAGATGCTGTGAGCTCCTCAAGTGCACATCTGGTAGTGGAACTTATATCTCATATCTATCTTCTAACTCACCTTTATCTTTTTTTTAACTATCCATATGTTGATTTCTATAATACTGACAATAATGAAAAAATAATAATAATAATAATAATAATAATAATAATAATAATAATAATAAAGTGTTTTGCATTGTTCATTTTAGGCAAAGTCCAATAATAAATATGTCATAAAATAAATTTTTCACTAGAGGAGAATCTTCAGGACAGAGGACATATTAGTTTCAGCTAATCAGTTTTGGGGTATTAACAGTAATTTCCTGCATTGAACTAAAACATTATTACTATAAAGGGGCTCCGATCAGGCAAAACATTATGACCAGTATTATGTTGATCCCCCTTTTGCTGCCAAAACAGCCCTGACCCGTCATGCACTGTGTATTCTGACACCTTTCTATCAGAACCAGCATTAACTTCTTCAGCAATTTGAGCAACAGTAGCTCGTCTGTTAGATCAGATCACACGGGCCAGCCTTCGCTCCCCACTTACTTCAATGAGCCTTGGCCCCCATGACCCTGTCACCGGTTCACCACTGTTCCTTCCTTGGACCACTTTTGATAGATACTGACCACTGCAGACCGGAACACCCCACAAGAGCTGCAGTTTTGGAGATACTCTGATCCAGTGGTCTAGCCATCACAATTTGGCCCTTGTCAAACTCGCTCAAATCCTTACGCTTGTCCATTTTTCCTGCTTCTAACACATCAACTTTGAAGACAACATGTTCACTTGCTGCCTAATATATTCCAACCCCCTAACAGGTGCCATGATGCGGAGATAATCAGTGTTATTCACTTCACCTGCTCATAATGTTATGACTGATCAGTGTATTTTGTACTATAACATACTGTGTACCATTAACGCTATATTTACTATTGATAATGTAGTTCTAAATCTCGTAATTGAAATGTTTTCTCAAAAGTAGTTACAAAATATGTTCAGTCAATGCTCTTGTGTGTGTATGTGTGGTGTGTGTGTATTTTCATACCCAAATGTCACCATTAGGATAGGAATATTTGGATAGGACATTTTGCTGCTTGCAAAAGAAAACTTACAAGCTACAGATTTTAATAAAAAATTTTAAAAATTAAAAAAAAAAGATTTCTGGTTACCGACATTAGGGTTAGGTGCAGACATAGCAATAAATGTGTATGTATGTGTATGTGTGTGTCTGTGTGTGTGTGTGTGTGTGTGTGTGTGTGTGTGTGTGTGTGTGTAGGAAGAAGACTAGCCTGAGGCCCCAATCATCACGGCCCCTGCATTCAGAAGCAGGAGACCCCTGAGGAGTGTGAGTGAGAGGAGAGTGACTAGATTGGCTCTGACTGTGTGTGTGTGTGTGTGTGTGTGTGTGTGTGTGTGTGTGAGTGTCCGTAACTGGATAAGAAACCATGTGATGGCCCGAAACCCAGCCCAGACTCAGCGCTGGCTCTCTCTCTCTCTCTTTCTCTCGCTCGCTCACACACACACACACACAAACACACACACACAAAACCCTGTAGGAACTGTTTTTTCCCCCAACAATCATGATTACTTTAATTTCAGACTGGTCAAGAATTAGCACAGAAAGGCTCTTACTACTTATAAAAGCTCGGTATGGCATTTCTAACCTCAGCATCTATGCCCAAGCTTCAGGCATTACTGAAAATCGCATTCAAAAACACAGAGATAATTAATTTTATCCTGAGAGAGCCCAGGCCTCGGCATATGCAGGTGCTGTGGCCTGTGTGGTCGTGGCCTATGCATGCGGGTGAAGCATGACACTAAGCTGACATGACAGAGGCACATAATGTCTGCTCCCGTTCCTCATGCTCGCCCTCTGGCGCAGCAGGCAAATTAAAGGGGCAATGCCAACATGTGCCGTGACCACCCAGTTACACACTAGAAACAGAATAGTGACAATATAGTGATAACAACTTAGTTCAGATTAAGAAATATTGTGGTTTCATATCTTGATATGAAATTTGTCAGTTTAAACATGCTACATGCTCAAAATAGAAAACTACATTTTTACATGTTTCATTTAAAACAAGTACCTGTTATTAAGTAGTACTTTTACTAACTTTGGGTAGACCAAGTTAATTTGCATGCATAACTCAATGAGGATAAAATACCAGATGTAATTATAGATTTATTCTGGTGATATGACAATATAAATTATTAAGGTACACGCTTTCCTGAGATATTCACATATCATGATTTCATTGCTATCATGCATATTGTTGCTGGCAGTTTGTTAACCTATAACATGATCCAGATCATGTATTGTAATAACGTCTTCAAGAATCTTCATATGATATTTTTGTCATAACTCCTAGTTATGCTTTACTCAAACCACCAGTAAAGCCCTAATACTAGCACTTGCTCTGCCACTGAGTTATTTAGCATTCGATGTAATCTTTATTTGTTAAAACATACACAAGATCAAGAATTGGTGCTGTTGGGTTGCTAAAACTATCGAATAAGTGAAATGTCACTGTTGATCTTCAGCTTTTTAGACTCCTGAAGTGACTGTTCAAGTGTGAAGGTGATGAGCAACATCCACCTTTTTATGTAGTTTATAAACCTCCAATCCCCCTGGACCCCTAATTCCCAAATGCAGTGTTTCTCAATCCTGGTCTAAACTTTGGACTTTAAGGTAGTTTAAGTAGTGGAAAAACTATTAATCACTGTCTGGCAGGACTGATGGAAAGCCCTTTTCATAGGAGATTTATTCCAGTGTTGCTAAATACTGGAATAAATCTCTGTCAAATAATGTCAAAATACAGCTCCATCAGCCAACATGACAGAATAAGTTTGATAACAAGACTTGTAAAAGCATAAAAATTTGTCAGTATAGGCTCACTAGCATTATACCGCTGAAGTGATGCTAATTGATAATATTTTTTGTCACTGCTTTAATAATCTGTTAGTGCAGTGCCTTGCATGAGTATTCCAAACCCTGCCCAGGAAACCCCACCCAAGAAACTCCACCCAGGAAACTCTGCCCAAGAAACCCTCACCCTGGAAACCCTTGCCCAAGAAACCCCACCCAGGAAACCCTCACTCAGGAAACCCTAACCCAAGAAACCCTCACCCAGGAAACCCCACCCAGGAAACTCTGCCAAGGAACCCATGATCAGGAAACTCTGCCCAGGAAACCCTGACCAGGAAACTCTGCCCAGGAAACCCTGACCAGGAACCTCTGCTCAGGAACCCCTGACCAGGAAACTTTGCCCAGGAAACCCTCACCCAGGAAACTCCACCCAGGAACCCCTGCCCAGGAAACTCCGCCCAGAAATCCCTCACCCAGATAACTTTTGCCCAGGAAATTTTGCCCAGCAAACCCTCACCCAGGGCTGGTATAGACTTAATTGGGATTATATGTCATGAATCTATACAAATAACCTATAATATTTGAAGTTTGCAAAATTATTTTCAAAGCAAGTCCAGGACAATCAAGATTTGGTTAGAAAAACTATGACCAGAATGTTTATAAGCAAAATCCAATGTACCATTAATTTCATCATTAAAAACTGGGTAAAAATGGAAGAACATGGTTATTCTGCTGAAGAAATCCCCAGCTTGAATGGGAGCGGCTGTAACCATTTACAAAACAAGGGTTTTTTGGAAGAGTGATAAACCATGGGAAATCCCAAAATTAACATTTTGTCCGTGGCACAAAATCCAGTACTGCCTTTTACCCTGAGAGAACCATCCTCTCAGTGAAGCACAGTGGTGGTAGCATCACGACTTATCCTTGACCTGAATAATGTTCTCCTTACCTGCACTCCCCTAGCTAGTGTTGTGGTTGTGCCTCATTAATTCCAATTTTAATAATAGCTCTGAAGCATGTTCACAGTTTGGGATATTATGGGCTATTTTGTGTAGAGCCATGCTTTATAATCCTGTCCTTTTGAGCTCCAGGTTGTATCACTAGACAATGTGTTTAAAAAAAAACCCCAAAAAAAACACTGTAAATGACTACATTAACTATAATACCAGCATTATCGTGTGGCTTAGATCTCTTTTATCTATTCAAGCTGTAACAAATATGGCACCTCTAGCAGTATGCAGGTACTCAAGCTAGCTTTCTGTCATCTTGTGCTATTAGCTAGCATGTAAGTATCTTTCTATGTTCATTATATAAAACAAATGTATTTTGGTATGAAAAAAACATCAAAGCTTTTTTCCTTATAGAAATAGAGTACCTGATTCTAATAAACAAAAGATAGAAGGAGCCTCACATGAAGTCACATAAACCATGCTTAATTATTATTTTTATGTCCCTGTGGTTGTCTTGTTCCTGTCACTTCCTCACCAGAAAGTATCCTGAGAGTTGCATGCATGTTTCCGTCTGCCTCTCCGGATCCTTCCATCGACTCGGCATCTCACCTCTCCCTAGCTCGTCCCTGCCTCCTTGACAACTCGGTTGCTGTGGTAACACCATGCACCTTGGGGATACCTCTTTTGTTTTGTCCTGATGTGTTTTCTGTCTTCCCTTTTTCTTTCCTTCCATTTATCACTGATTCATTATCTCGCTCAAAGAAGTATCTCTCCAGGTAAGAATTTGTAATTTCTGGGGACAGCTTGCCCTGTTTGTGGCTTTGAATAGGGCTATGTTTAGAACAGTAATAGATTCAGGATGGAAAGGAGAGAGGAGAAAAAGACGTGTGATCAGGCTTTGATGAAAAATCTATATTTATAATTAAGCACCATTTTTAACTAGGGCCTGCATGAGGACTGCTCAGTCTTTGTGTTAATCATATTTCAATCCACATTGTTATAGCCGCTATTTATAGTTCCTCTTCAACTCAACTAAGCAGATGTTTGGTCAAATATACTTCTACTTTTGTTTTTTTCTGCTCAAGAGATTGAATCAAAAGCAAGCAAACGATTAACCAGAAGAATGAGACGAAATGGTGTGTAGAAATCATTCTATATTGTCAGTCCGGTGTGTGATTTCAGCTGTCTGTTGCCACACTGTACAAGATCACAATAAAATACTGCTCAAAATTTTATTACAGAATGCTCACTGTATTAGATAATACAGTAAGGATCTTCTAAAATTAAACCTACGATTAAAGAAAATTACTACTTTTTACTTACATTATCAAAAGAGGTTATAAACACACTCGGGTCACGGTTCGATGCCATTTGATTTACCATTCTGACTTCTTGATGGGATTCAATTTGATTCTTGAACAAATTTTAGGACTAAAAGGCCTCCTATCTGGATCACAACCAATGCAAAGCAATATGCATTTTTGTCTGTATAAAACTAAATCTATCAAATAGGTCAACAAAAATGTTTAATATTGCAAAAAATGTATTACATACATTTAGAATTTCTCCCCCAAAACTTTGATTGAATGAACAAAGTCTCTAAGCTGGAACAAAATAACCGATTGAATCATAATGAGCTCCATAGCAACATCTCAGGGTGTCATTTTAACAGCAATCCGGTGGCCTCTTTATCCGGCACTGTAGACTGCAGTGCAGTGGGGTGGGTGTCGTTTGAAAGAGCTCTTTTTAACAATTGTAGCATGGTTGTGTAACTGTATAACCTATATAATGTGTGTCAGTCGCAGGGATCCTGAGCTATCAGTCACTTCACAATGGTGCAGGCTCTCCACAAAAGAAATAACCTGATGATGTGACCAGAGTGCTGGCTATATATATAACTTTATGGGTTGCGCAGATTGGAACCTGCGGTGTTCAAACAGTGTAATCGCATTTGATGCATAATTACCAGAATGCTGGTTCTCACATTTCCATGATGAAAAGTACAAAGTTCATGCCACGATGCATCAATACACCTCCAATTACCTACCAGTGTTATGTGGTGTCATCCATTATCATGTTTTGTTTATGCTTAGCAGTGACCACTACTGTACTTGAAGCTGTTCTGTGAGGTTCCCATGATCCCGTGCTGTCCTCATATCTATGGCCTTTTTGACTAATTGTCAACATACAATCAAAGAATTCTTTTATGAATTCAGTCCTGAAAATCATACAGCATACAGCTAGTGAAGACGCTTAAGATGATAGTTTAAAGTTCCTTGTTTAAATATTCTCTGATCATATTTCAAAGGATGCATCACAACTTTTTTCCCCTGGCGCCATTAAACATCCACATCACATTTTTTTCTTATGTTATTGGATGGTCCACTGTTTTAAGGGGAATTTTCTCCAAAACTATGACTAACCCACCTCAGAGAAGCTCATGAAATACTCTCTAAACCAACAACTGACAGGAAATCAATCAGATCAGACTCAAGTGTGTTTTATGAAAAGAAAAATTCCTGAAGGCAAAAAAAAACCTCACAAAGATGTTTGTAAGCCCTAAACAATGAAAAGCGTGTTTAGACATGCAGCTGCCTCCAACCATACTTGTCTCGATTATCTATAAAGCAAACCACATGCATTGTCTACTACTGGCTGAAAAATACAGATATTATCTCATTCATCAGCTCCTTGTTTCATAATCTAATGTACAAATAACACATCACTGCCAAATCCAAACAATAAGTGAATGGCTTAACCTTGATTTTTTAATTTTTTTTTGCAATCTTTAGTGTGATGCTTATTCGGAAATTTATGCAAATAAGCATCCAACTGTGACACCTTTGTAAAACATATGCATATGGAAGTGCAAGAAAGGAAGACATATGAAACTGCATGCTTTCTAAGGTTGATAACGCGTTTGCATTTTTTTTTAATTGTGCAGATCCATTTTTAGATCCATTTTGACAAACTGGAGGTAAGCTTTCTCAAACCTCTGCAATAACTCACACTTCCACTCTTGTGAGAAGCGCTATGTTTAATTATCAAGTGCGATACACAGAAATGAAGTGCAACATACAGTGGGGTTCAAAAATCAAGGGAAAATTCTTCGATTGTTTTTTTTAATACAATTTTTCATTACAAAATATACTATCTTGAGTGAAACATTGAATTTTAGAAATATGTATACATGAATTTGCGTATTTCTTGGCATTTGGTGTGTTTTGCTTTAATGACAGCGTGCACTCCAGTGAGTTTATATAAAACCTGATAATCAATGTTAGATCAAATTCATCAAAGTGTCACTAGAGAGGATAAAACTCAAACTTAAATAGTAATGTAAACAGAATCTTGAATATTTCTCTTTGTTGTTTAAATGGAGAAAAAAATCCTAGCTTTTCAATTTGGCCTTAGATTTCTGAACCGTGAAATATTCCCATTTTCTACTATACATAGTGAAACAAATTTGAGAACAGTGAATTATGGTTCTCCTTTGCATGTACCACATATACAGCCAAAAGTTTGTGGACACCTGACCATGACACCCACATGTGCTTGGTGACCATCTCATTATAAGTTTAGTCATCCTTTGCTCTTATAATAACCTCCGCTCTTTGGGGAAGGCTTTCCACTAGATGGAAACGAAGCCTTCATGGCTGAGGGAATTTTGGTTCATTCAGCCACAAGGGCATTAGTGATGTCAGGCACTGATGTCATGTCTGGGTGCAGTCAGCATTACAGTTCATCCTAAAGGTGTTCAGTGGGGTTGAGGTCAGGGCTCTGTGCAGTTGTTTTATTCTAGCCTTGGCAAACCATGTCTTCATGGATATCACTTTGTGCACCGGGACATGTCTGGGTCTCTTAGTTCCAGTGAAGAGAAATTGCAATTCTATAGCCTACAAAGATATTCCATACAACTGTCTGCTTATAACTTTGTGGCAACATTTTGGGGAAGAAGCACATTTAGATGTGATGGTCAGGGGTGCACATATTTTTAGTAATATAGTGTATTCTCTCAACCACAAACTGAGTTCTAGCATTTTAAATTCTGTAAAGAGGAAGAAAATTTCATTTAAAGAGTCCAGTAGAATTCCAATTAAAGATGCCGATACACGGACTGTCTTCAGGCACTTCTATTTAGTAATTTTATTTCAGTTTTAGTTACATGTGTAATAAGTAAAATGCAAAGATAATAAATATACTATCTTTATACCCACCTTTATTCATAGTCTACCACCATTTTTACAGCTTTCACCATTTTAGGAGCCAGTCTAAGCTTAATAAATTGATTAAATGTTTATGTTTTAAGTAATGCTTTTAGAATCTATGTAGAAACACACTACTTCTGTCAAAGTGACACACGTTTATGATCATGCTGAATATCCACTAACCTGTGAGTATGTTTTCAGACACCACGCTGACCTGCACCTCCACAGAGTGTTTGGAGGTGAAGGTGATCTCGGCGCTCACGTGGGCCACCTCGCCAATGAACATAGGGTACAGGAATTCGGTGCGTTCCACTCGTGCCAGGGCGGCAACGCAGCGGTCCTGCAAACGAATGACAAGAAACATTTAAAGCAGCCTTCTGTGACTATTCAGGTGACTATGTTCCAAGGTTACAGGACTTCTCTTTAGATTGTAGAGATTCAGTCCTTTGTGAGAAATTTGTTAGGAATTGAATAGTCCTTAACTTTAATGGGCAACCCTGTACATTTGACACTGAACACATGTAGATTAGCCTTATGTAGCTCAAGATCTGTGCTAATGATCTACTGAATTCCTTTGAGATAAAAAATATGTGACCTCCAAATAAACTGAAAGAGATTTATATAGGTCAAATTGATTGGCTCATTGGTGATTTTTTTTTAACCTTCTAAAAGGTTTCAATGGCCAGTCTCAGAAAAAGCACTGCTGTCTTCTGCCCTCTAGTGGACACAGTAAGAACCGTGTTAGATAAACCCACTGAACTTAGTCCATTGAAACACTTTTTTTTTTCATTAAACATTCAAACCCATATTTATAAAGATTTATGCTTGCTTATATTTATTTCGTTTTTGCTTAATAAGCTTTGTACACTGCAAAATATTTAATATTAGTCTATAGTCAAAATGATCTAATAGTTCCTATTAAAAGATTACAAATAACACATTTAAGATTATTAACCTATTTTAAAGGACATATTTTACTATTTTAAGCTTAAAATCATATTTTGTTTTTTAAGCAGTAATTTCTAAAAAGAACCTAATCTTTCATTTCTGCCTACAAAATACAAAAATTTAAAGCTTAAATATTGTAAAATATACCCAGAAATGAGCTCAGTAATTTGACCATACTACTGTTACTACACAATTTAGTGAGATATATATATATATATATATATATATATATATATATATATATATATATATTATAAATATATATAAATAAATAAATTGAAAGACAGGATTCGACTCCAACCAAATTTCTCACCATTTGCAAATTCTGGGGGGAAATGTTAATGTCACTTCTGATAAATAATGCTCATGTTCAAACATTCAATATTCATTAAGGAATAAATCATTTTTATAGAAGTTTTATAGGAGAATCCTATAAATCAATGACAAGCTGATGTTATTGAAGGTCAGGATGGTCTGATGTGAAGCAGAGTAATTTGTAAATGTTAACAAAAAGCTTACATTGGAGACACTTTTCAAAAATGTTAAATAAATGAAATGTAATCAATTAATTAAACGTAAATAAATAACTAAATAAATAAACAAATAAATAAATCTATTATTATTATTATTGTTGTTGTTATACATAGACCATATAGTTATAATTATACATACAGTGGAGTGAAAAAGTGTTGGCCCCCTTCCTGATTTCTTATTTTTTTGCATGTTTGTCACACTTTAATGTTTCAGATAATCAAACACATTTAAATATTAGTCAAAGATAACACAAGTAAACACATCATGCAGTTTTTAAATGAAGGTTTTTATTATTAAGGGAAAACAAAATCCAAAACTACATGGCCCTGTGTGAAAAAGTGTTTGCCCCCTAAGCCTAATAACTGGTTGAGTCACCCTTAGCAGCAACAACTGCAATCAAGCGTTTTCCATAACTTGCAATGAGTCTGTTACAGCGCTGTGGAGGAATTTTGGCCCACTCATCTTTGCAGAATTGTTGTAATTCAACCACATTGGAGGGTTTTCGAGCATGAGCCACCTTTTTAAGGTCATGCCACAGCATCTCAATCAGATTGAGGTCAGGACTTTGACTAGGCCACTCCAAAGTCTTCATTTTGGTTTTCTTCAGCCATTCAGAGGTGGACTTGCTGATGTGTTTTGGATCATTGTCCTGCTGAAGAACCCAAGTTCACTTCAGCTTGAGGTCACAAACAGATGGCCGGACATTCTCCTTCAGGATTTTTTGGTAGACAGCAGAATTCATGGTTCCATTTATCACAGCAAGTCTTCCAGGTCCTGAAGCAGCAAAACCGCCCCAGACCATCACACTACCACCACCATATTTTACTGTTGGTATGATGCTCTTTTTCTGAGACGCGGTGTTACTTTTACACCAGACGTAATGGGACACAGACCTTCCAAAAAGTTCAATTTTTGTCTCGTCAGTCCACAGAGTATTTTACCAAAAGTCTTGGGGATCATCAAGATGTTTTCTGGCAAAACTGAGACGAGCCTTTATGTTCTTTTTGCTCAGCAGCGGTTTTCGTCTTGGAACTCTGCCATGCAAACCATTTTTGCCCAGTCTCTTTCTTATGGTGGAGTCATGAACACTCACCTTAACTGAGGCAAGTGAGGCCTGCAGTTCTTTGGATGTTGTTGTGGGGTCTTTTGTGACCTCCTGAATGAGTTGTCGCTGCGCTCTTGGGGTAATTTTGGTCGGCCGGCCACTCCTGGGAAGGTTCTCCACTGTTCCATGTTTTCGCCATTTGTAGATAATGGCTCTCACTGTGGTTCACGGCAGTCCCAAAGCTTTAGAAATGGCTTTATAACCTTTTCCAGACTGATAGATCTCAATTACTTTCTCTCTCATTTGAATTTCTCATGGCAAATTCTCTCATTTCTCTCTCTCTTTCTTTGGATCTCGGCATGATGTCTAGGTTTTGAGGATCTTTTGGTCTACTTCACTTTGTCAGGCAGGTCCTATTTAAGTGAGTTCTTGATTGTGAACAGGTGTGGCAGTAATCAGGCCTGGGTGTGGTTAGAGAAATTGAACTCAGGTGTGATAAACCACAGTTAAGTTATGTTTTAACAGGGGGGGCAAACACTTTTTCACACAGGGCCATGTAGTTTTGGTGATATGTGGTGATACATAGTTATCTGGCATCTTTAACTGGCTTATGTAGATGTTAAACAGGAAACCGTATCAGAAAATGTTTACCAGACTGTAACATTCCTTTTCGCTGAAGTATTTCTATCATGTGTACCTTTAGTATGTACCTTACCTAGATAGATAGCTGAAGTGATCCTTTAAAATTTTCATCTGAAAGGTCAAACAATATCCACATTTCCAGGTCAAATTATTACATACACACATATATATATACATACACACAGTGGTGTTTTATATATATATATATATATATATATATATATATATATATATATATATATATATATATATATATATATATATATATATATATATATATGTATATATATATATTAGTCATATAAGATAACATATATATATATTATATAAGATAACACAAGTAAACACGTCATGCAGTTTTTAAATGAAGGTTTTTATTATTAAGGGACAACAGAATTACATGGCCCTGTGTGAAAAAGTATTTGCCTAAAAGACTGATAGATCAGTAGGTTTGTGACCTCGAGCTGAAGCAAACTTGGGTTCTGCAGCAGGAAAATGATCCAAAACACACCAACAAGTCCACCTCTGAATGGCTGAAGAAAAACAAAATGAAGACTTTGGAGTGGCCTAGTCAAAGTACTGACCTCAATCCGATTGAGATGCTGTGGCATGACCTTAAAAAGGTGGCTCATGCTCGAAAACCCTCCAATGTGGCTGAATTACAACAATTCTGCAAAGATGAGTGGGCCAAAATTCCTCCACAGCGCTGTAACAGACTCATTGCAAGTCACTGAAAACATTTGATTGCAGTTGTTGCTGCAAAGGGTGGCTCAACCAGTTATTAGGCTTAGGGGGCAAATACTTTTTCACACAGGGCCATGTAGCTTTGGATTTTGTTTTCCCTTAATAATAAAAACCTTCATTTAAAAACTGCATGATGTGTTTACTTGTGTTATCTTTGACTAATATTTAAATGTGTTTGATTATCTGAAACATTAAAGTGTGACAAACATGCAAAAAAATAAGAAATCAGGAAGGGGGCCAACACTTTTTCACACCACTGTATAATAATATGTTTATTTTATCATTAACTTTAGAGAAAAATTTGTGTCAGGAATGAAGCCGCACTGCATTTTCTTCATGGAACTGTTATTTAAGACAAGATCTACATCAGATGAACATATCTAGCATTTCAACCCTAAAAACAACACCACACACCAGTGACTGAAAGTCTTCTTACTGGAAATAAACTGAGCTCTTAGTGTTTGATCACCTGGTAAATTAAATGTAAATAAAATTCCTGTCTTATAATTATCTTATAATTCAAAACCCTCACCTGAAAAGTGGCCGTCTTCTTGACTAAGGAATGTTTGAAATTAGCAGAAACTGTGGTCTGACCGTATTAACCCAACCCTCACACATAATTCTGAGGAACTAGCAAGTGCTTGTTGCTATAAAGCTTTCAACGATCCTAACCACAGCAATCTGTAACTTCTTGTGTTAAGTCCTTTTTTTTTCATTATCTGTTTTTTTTTAAAGGGAACAATCACTGCTAATCAATACAAGGTTCTTCTGATTGCTTTCCTTTAGCACGAGGGCTTAGTGAAAGGTTTGACGTTGAAAACGATGTAAATCATATGCGATGACCTTTACAGTTACAAGATTTGAAACAAACGACGAAAGACCTAAAAGAGATTTTGGAGTGATGTGTTAGACACAGTGCTCTATTAAACTGTTAACTGAGGGAATATATTTAGGAAGAAAGGTGTTCATTGCTCAGGACATCTACAAGGATTTGTCGAATTTTAATTTGTCTGTGTCATATATACTATAGGAAGTATAGGTGTAAGGTAAGAAGGAACATATACTACAAGGCAAGGTATAAGGCAAGAAGGAATATATACTACTATATCTGTCCCCTAAAGTGGTTAAGGCTTTGGATTACTGATTGTAAAGCTGGTTTGAATCCTAGTACCACCAAGCAGACACTATTAGGCCCTCGATCATGACCCTTAACCCTCATCATCTGAGCTCACTTGTAAGCCTTTTTGGATGAAAGAGTCTGACAGCTTAAGAGCTGTAAATGCAAATTAGTGTATAAAGTAGTTGTAGCACATATCCAGATGCTTGGTAACATTATTCAAAATCAAGAATTAAAAACATTGTTATTGCATTAATCTTTAGAAATTTACAAAAACTATGCAGGTGTGATATTAACTCTGTACAGGAGTGGATATAAAAAATAGTACGTTATCAGATTGTAAAAAATCACATATGTCAGATCTTTCCCCACCTTTAATGTGACAGAGCGAGCAACGAAATGTGAAAAGTGAAAAACAAACAGAGATGACAAAAGACAAAAAAAACAACACTTGGTTGCACAAGTGTTCACACCCTTTTCAATGGGGCATGTAACTGTAATGAGGATAAACTCAATCATGTTCAAACTCAAGTTTAAAAGAAGTTATCATAGACCTGTCATCAATGAAGCGATTCTGATTTACCCCCCAAATTAAGATCATCTTTTTTTGTAGGGTGGCATCTTCTCGGTTCGATTGGGCTGATGTAGTCATGGTCAACAAAGTTTTTACCAAGCATGAACAGGATATTATTGTCAAAAGGGACTGAGCAGGAGAGGGGCAAAAAACAAATGTCTAAATCATAGATAAAAGGACAAAACAAGGAGCTTAGGAAAGCTGCCAAAAGACCTACAGCAAATTTAAACAAGCTGCATGAATATCTGGCAAGTTCTGGTCAGTTCCCACAGGACACAACAATCTCTTGTATCTTTTACAGGTCTGGGCTATTAGGTTGGGTGGCTAAATGGAAGCCCTTTCTCACAAAATAAATAAATAAATAAATAAATATACATCAAAGCCTTACCCCAAACCGTGTGGCAAAATGTGTTATGCTCTGATGAGACCAAAGTACAACTTTTTGGGCAAAACAAGACAACTTGTCACCCAACTAACACCCTACCTATGGTGAAGCATGGTGGTGGTGGCAGCATCCTGCTATGGGGCTGCTTATCTTCATCTGGGACCAACAAACTTTTAGTTAAGGGATTGTGCACAATTGTGCAACGACACTATTAGATGTTGATTTCCCCTAAAACTTTTCCATGGGCTTTTCAATTGAATTTTGTTGCTTGCTATATCACATTAAAGGTGAAAATAGATCTCCACATGATGCCCTGAATCCTTTTCTAAGTCAAATATTATAGAAGGAAGGTCTCACACACCAAGTTAGGATGTCATTGTGGTCAAACAAAATCATATGCATTTGACTGAAGAAATAACACTGTAAAAATCAGGAAGTTACAAGGAATATGAATTAAGTTTAATGCGTGTGGGAGCATAACTCACCCCAGTTTGAGTATTACAGTGGCGAGTTCCTATAATGCACCCAGCTTCCTCAATAATCTTCAGGATTGTCCCACCATGGACGTTACCCACGATGTTGGCGTCATCTGGACGCATCATTCTGAGAATCATAAATAAACCCTATTATTTTCACCTGTAATAACCGGATATGAGTCAACACACTGGAGCTTTTCGATTAAACTTACTGTTAAAGCATGTAATAAACACATCATCTATATCAATGTAACTGGTTATTAGTCAAACTTGCCTATGATGGGGACACAGTATTACAGAAGTTTAAAGTATAATCCAATGAAAATACACCAAGCCCGAGAAACAATAATGAAGTTGGCTATGTGCCAGCAGGTTGCACAATCTTGAACCTACGCAATGTGGTGATACATAGTTATCTGGCATCTTTAACTGGTTTGTGTAGATGTTAAACAGGAAACCGTATCAGAAAATGTTTACCAGACTATAACATTCCTTTTCACTGAAGTATTTCTATCATGTGTACCTTTAGTATGTACCTTACCTAGATAGATAGCTGAAGTGATCCTTTAAAATTTTCATCTGAAAGGTCAAACAATATCCACATTTCCAGGTCAAATTATATATATATATATATATATATATATATATATATATATATATATATATATATATATATATATATATATATATATATATATTAGTCAAAGATAACACAAGTAAACACATCATGCAGTTTTTAAATGAAGGTTTTTATTATTAAGGGAAAACAGAATTACATGGCCTTGTGTGAAAAAGTATTTGCCTAAAAGACTGATAGATTGGTAGGTTTGTGACCTCAAGCTGAAGCGAACTTGGGTTCTGCAGCAGGACAATGATCCAAAACACACCAACAAGTCCACCTCTGAATGGCTGAAGAAAAACAAAATGAAGACTTTGGAGTGGCCTAGTCAAAGTCCTGACCTCAATCCGATTGAGATGCTGTGGCATGACCTTAAAAAGGTGGCTCATGCTCGAAAACCCTCCAATGTGGCTGAATTACAACAATTCTGCAAAGATGAGTGGGCCAAAATTCCTCCACAGTGCTGTAACAGACTCATTGCAAGTCACTGAAAACATTTGATTGCAGTTGTTGCTGCAAAGGGTGGCTCAACCAGTTATTAGGCTTCGGGGGCAAATACTTTTTCACACAGGGCCATGTAGCTTTGGATTTTGTTTTCCCTTAATAATAAAAACCTTCATTTAAAAACAGCATGATGTGTTTACTTGTGTTATCTTTGACTAATATTTAAATGTGTTTGATTATCTGAAACATTAAAGTGTGACAAACATGCAAAAAAATAAGAAATCAGGAAGGGGGCCAACACTTTTTCACACCACACATACATACATACATATATTATATTATATATATATATATATATATATATATATATATATATATATATATGGTAAAGGTACAAATCGGTACCTGATTTTTGTCAAGAGCAAACATGCCGTACGCTGCATTCTCAAACATTATACATCTAATTATATCGTTATACTTTTTAAATCAAACTTCATTCAGACATGATATGAGACAGAATATGCCTTAAAGTACATTAAAATCTAAAACATTATAATAAGCTCTAATTAACAAACAGAAATCCAACTACCTTGTAAGTTGAATATGAGCCATTTGCGTGCCCAATTAAACTCCTGAGTCACAAATTAGAGAGAGTCTGCTTGTGTTTCTAAGCTGTAACAGAAGGAAACCAGGCCTTTCATTTAACCTTTCTTCTACAGAACACAATGATATCATCACTGTCTCCACCACTAATATGGCTCTCATCCAGACTGGCCCTGCCCTCACTCAGTCCACTCAGAACAGTTCTGGGAAAATGAGAGCAAACAAGCTGTGACTGACACTGACACTGCTTTGTTGAAGTTCTGAGCAAGCGCACAGGAAATGTTTGAAACGGGCTTGACTGGTATGAATATGTGTCCTAATTTCCCTAACCACACTGGGCAAGTGAAAAACATGAAATTTTATATGGAGTATTAAGTATGACTGTGCAGTGATACCAATAAGTTGCGTAACCCTTAATTATTATAACTCATTATTACATCCATGTTTTGCAGGTCAATTTGTTTGCAATGTTACAACCTTCAAGTGAAATAAATTTAATTGGGATTATATATCAAGAATCTACAGTCCATAATGTTGTAATTGGGGAGAAATTCAATAGTTTGCATTATTATATGCAAATGAAAACAAATTAAGCCTGTCATGGGTTTTAATCAATAATATATGTTTCAAATTTTGATCTTTAGTTCTACCATGAAGGGCTCTTATATATATTTTTGATTTCTTCTCAGCCCAAGTTACCAAGGTCTTAAGGCTATATCCTACTTTGATATTTAGATCACATTTTATTCAGTAATTACTAAGTTGTCTTTATTTGTCACATATCCATTACTGCACAGTGAAATTCTTTCTTCACATATCCCATCCTTGGGGGTTGGGGTCCAAGCGCAGGGTCAGCCATGATAAAGCACCTCTGGAGAACCCCCGATCTTCCATTCAATGACCCAGAGCCTTAACCTCTTATGCAGACTCAAAAGTGCTTTGAAGTCTCTATCAGTAAATACATCATCACTGGTTCACTAGGTCACAGACAGCATACCATCAGTGTAAAACTCTGTTGGGAGAGTTTTGTTCTACAAGAAATAACAGATCCACAATTCATAAGAATTATGATTCACATTTTTTACCAGAGGGCAATAAATGGACTTTTCGTCTGTTTTGGGTGTGCCGTGTTCAGCACTGCGTTTATTTGTTAATGCCTCATGTGAAAGGAGAAGACATTTACGGCATTAACAATGTGAAGTTTTCCGTAATTATTATTTTTTTTTATCTAGTCTACTGAGTTTAAATATTATTATTTCATTGTGGCAGTTGTGTACAGTGTATATCCAGCCAAATAGCTTTAGTAAACCTGTCTGTTTTATCTCAGTATCAGTGTTATTGTTGGATAATTGTGAACTGTTTGTCCAGCAGGGGGATCACACCTTTCCCATTTCCTATCGCCCTGCCCTGCTCATGATACTATACACACAGAAACCCAACAGTGTCCAAATGGATCTTATAACAGGCTTTCAGCGATAAAATAATTAATTTGTTTATACAGTCTGATAAGTCTGCTTCCATTACGGCAGTGAAATAGAGCAGCGGCTCCTAATAGCAGTTCCTGATAGAAAGGGTTAATTCCAGAGAAATTACTTTTCACCACCAACATCGTGAAAATAAGACAAATTCTTAAACATCTGTATAATCCCAAAGACTTATCCCAATTGTATAACATCTGTAATGTTGATCTGATGTCATAAAGTGTCACCCAATCTTGTGCCTAATTTTCCTATACTTTATTTTATTATTGAAAGGCCATTTTCTGCTCTGTGTAATGGAGCGAGTTGCTTCACAACAGATGGCCACATTTAGCTGATCATTAACAAGAAATATTTGATGCGTATATATCTTTAATCCCACATGTCTAGTCTGATTTTCATGAACATGATCCTAAAAGCAGTGCATAATCTCTCTTGAATAGCCAGGAAATTGCACACTTTTTCATCTAAAACCTTTTATGCTTTCCATATAGTACAAAAGATCAAACACTATACTGTAAAACAAGGCAGGACCATAAGATGTACATTTTAACACAAATAACTGAATATATTCCTACCTGAGTAGAGTATAGCGAAGAAATATTTGGACTTCTTTCAGTAAAATCCGACTATATAGCATGGTTGAGAACAGTTCGTAATGAAACTAACATCTCACAGCTCAACCCTTGCATTTAAAACACTCATTTTTGACGTCATCTTTTCTATCCACATTAGTAGGTGAATTCGGGATCTATGCAACAGATGCAGGTGCAGAAAATGTCTGTAATCTAAACAAATAGGTGTTAAGTAAATATACACTGATGGGCCATCAGTAGACCACCTGGATTAATTTTTAACTCTTAAAACAATATAGATGGTTAATAAATGAGTAGAGAAGCTGAATAATATTTAGAGTTAAACCTGTATTGAGTTAAACCCAAAGCAGCACATGGTTAAGCAAATGAACAACTGACAACTATTTTTAAACTGGACATGATTTTGAGCCATGTGGTATTCATGCAAATCCAGTTAGTTTGAAAAGACCTTGGTATCCTTCAAGAACTCCTGAAATTGTGTAAATAAACACTATATAGCCAAATGTTTTGGGACACCCCTCCATTCATTGAATGCAGGGGTTGTTTTGCAGGGGTTGGGCTTGGACCCTTAGTTACGGTGAAAGGAACTCTTAATGCTTCAGCATACCGAGACATTTTGCACAATTTCATTGATCAGACATTGATCAATTTGGGGATGGCCCTTTCTGTTCCAACCTCCTGGCCTGCAAAGAATCCTGGCCTCAACCCGATAGAACACCTTTGGGATGAAGTAGAGCGGGGACTGCAAGCCAGGCCAAAACTGGAAACATCTGCCTTTACATGAACATGAATGTAATATGGAGTTGTCCCACCCTTTGTAGCTATAACAGCTTCAACTCTTCAGGCACTGATGTTGGCCTGTTTCACAGTCTCCGCTCTAATTCATCCCAAAGATGTTCTATCAGGTTGAGGTCATAACTGCATAACTGACCCATAGTAGGCCTCTTTTACCATTACCACTTCTCCTGCTCACAGTGCAGTTTTCCAAAAGCCATGCTAAATGAGAAAGCTGTAAAGAATGATAAGGTTGTAAACTCTCACACACCAAGACTGTTGTGCTATTAAGTAAAGCATGTTATCTCCTTACTGGATGGCTTTGGAAAAGAGATATGTTCACATCATCATTCTGTCCATCATGTATTTTGTTTTGCACAATTTGCAAAGATCAACTGATCAAGAGCCGAGTCGCTTTGCCAATCAAAGTTAGATAGCTTTGAGGACCTTTGTTGAAAATCACATACCATGCTTGCCTGTCTTTCTAAATTTAAAGAAATTGACTATGTTTGTAGGGGTGAAATTTGTGCAGTACGTTTAGTACGATCAGTGAGGAAATTTCTGTGATGTTAGTTCACAATGTATCACTATGCCAGTTGTAAAGTCACCATCAAACAACTGGTTGAGTCAGAGTGAAACAGTCGACTCCAGCCTACTGTTAAACTGACAGGCTGTGTGCCACAGTCTCTAATGCAGAAGTTCTTAATCCAGACCTCATATCCCATGACTCCATAAATGTCAATGGTTCATATTCTCTTCTAGTCCCAAACTCATAAATGTCACCTAATACACACTAAAGGAGTACAGATTAAAAAAGGAGAACTAGGAGAACTTTTGTTCTAGCAGAGCATTCTTAGAAACAAAAGTAGCTCAGAGGGTTTTGGGTTTAGTTAATCGTACTAGTTTTAAATTTAGACTTGTAACACCTGTACGAAACCTTGTGTTGTTCGGTTCTGGATAGATCTTTTAAGAGCTCCACCGTGGGGGCAAACCAACAACATTTTTTAAATATTTTATGTTGTTTTTGTTGGAGGTGGAGGTTCTATCTATACTGAAAAACAACACCTAAATTCAATTATTTGGAGGGGTGTCCCAAAACTTTTCTATCTATCTGTCTGTCTATCTACCTATCTATCCACATACATTATATTGCCAAAGGTTTTGGGACACCCATCCAAATCATTGAATTCAGGTGTTGTTTTTCAGGGGTTGGGCTTGGACCCTTAGTTCCAGTGAAAGGAACTCTTAATGCTTCAGCATACCAAGACATTTTGGACAATTTCATGCTCCCAACTTTGTGTGAACAGTTTGAGGATGACCCCTTCCTGTTCCAACATGACTGCACACCAGTGCACAAAGCAAGGTCCATAAAGACATGGATGAGCAAGTTTGGTGTGGAGAGTCCTGACCTCAACCTGATAGAACACCTTTGGGATGAATTAGAGACTTCTTGTCCAACATCAGTGCCTGACCTCACAAATGAGCTTCTAAAGGAATGGTCAAAAATTCGCATAATCACACTGATTTGGTGGGGTGTACCAAAACTTTTGCCAATACAGTGTACGTTGCATCCCAAAATCGTACACCATACAGACTAGGTTACAAAATTACTTTATTTATATATTTACATAAAGCAAGAGGTAGCACATATGTGGGAACGATATCAATGAGGTGGTCTAGGTGTAATCTTTCTTCTACTTAAAAACAGTTAACATGGATATCTTTAATAGGCCCAATGCTGCTAAGTTCCATACAAGTCGCTTACTTCCGCATAGCAATCTGTCGCGCCTTCATGAAGGTTTTCAGCTGTTACTTAAACATGACAGTTTACATACCTACTGGCCACAAGGGCCAGACGCGACGACATTATCGCTACCGGAAGACGAAGCATTTTCCTGCCCTTCGACACGTGGGCTCAATCCTAAATGGCCCTCTATTGGCCATATATTTGCACTACATAGGTTTTAATGAGCCACTGTGAACCGGAAGTAGCGCATCTATATAGGGAATATAATGCTATTTGGGATTTAGCCGCGAGTTTACGTGATGACGTTGCTCTTACGTCTGTAATAAGTGTAGCTGCATATGGATGCCACTAGAGGGACTAAAATCCGACAGAGAATGGCCTGGAATGACAGGCCAACTAATTTATCGGTTATTAATGCTGGAAATTATTCAGTGTATTATTACTTTCCGCATATTTCATTTCGTCTAGTGTTTAGTTTTATTTCCTGTTAAAAACGCACTCACCATACCGGATACACGCAGATAAAAAAAAACAGGCTTCAAATATTCACATTCTGTTCTTTCCACATATCTCAACACACTCGAGCTATATAGACCTTTATATCTGCCGCGTGTCCTGCTTCTCACTGTCCTGCTACAGCCGTGATGACCTGTGAATAACCTTGTAGGTTATGAAATATGTCTCAGCATCATGCGAGTGGAGGTCATCACATGCTACAGACCCGGTAATCAGCAGGCGTCGAAAAACGCCGGCATCCGGTAACTAGACGCTACCTGGAAAGTCACACAAGCAATGCTCATTCATACTCCTAGCTATTTTTATGATTATAATACTGTTTATTAATAATGTTTTTATTATTTATTCAGAGCTGAACAGAGCGGTGGTCTGTCTGTTGTAGCTAAACACCGGGGATTACCGGGGCCCCGTGAGCGCGACGTGTTGCGACGCTAGTCTCGATAAATGAAGGATGCGATGGAGGAGTCTACGCAGCACTGAGAAAGCGAGCCTGTAAGCAAGTTATGTTGTTTTCATCTTACCTGCATATCTGAATGGACGGTAAGGTTGATTGGGGATTTGGAGCAGACATGATAGGCGCTGTGTGTTCAGCCCTGCTGTCGGACATCACCTCCAAATGAAACTGAATGACTCTGAGCACACGGGCTCTGGAGGGTGAATCGATTCACCGGATATCTCCCTGCTGTAAGATGCACGAGTGTTAACAGATAATACATATTATTTCTAATACATGGTGATCATTTAAAATGAGAGAATCTTATTTTTTGGGTAAATGTGTATTAAATTATTTTCCTCAAATGGACAAGTATTTGACACTTTAATTTTATTTGCCAATTTAATAGGAAATCCTTCATACGTTCAAGTTCATGCAATTGTCACGTCAATAGAGCAATGTATACAATTTTGCACATTAAAGTTCACAACAAACATAGAAAGTGGCAAAAATGTGTGAACTCAATATGTGTAGCCTCAGATCACTGTTCTTGGAGTCTTCTTGGGTTTGAAACATTCTGTAATGCTTTTCTGCTCACCACTGTACAGAGTTGTTATTTATGTTACCATAGCCTTCCTGTCCACTCAAACCAATTCTGGCTATTATTAATCCTACCTTTCTCATCAAGAAGGAAAATCCCAGATCAGTAGTTTCTGAAATACTCAAGCCAGGTACCAGCAGCCTTGTCATGGTCACCAAGATCAGATTTCCATATCTGATGTTTGTTGATCATGAACATTAACTGAAGCTCTTGACATAGATCTGCATGATTTTATATGCTGCCACATCACTGTCTGATTAAGTAATTACATGAAATTCTGTCTTCAATCAAGTCAAGAAGCTTTTATTGTCATTTCAACCATACACTGATCAGGCATAACATTATGAGCAGTGACAGGTGAATTGAATAACATTGATTATCTCCTCATCATGGCACCTGTTAGTGGGTGGGATATATTAGGCAGCAAGTGAACATTTTGTCCTCAAAGTTGATGTGTTAGAAGCAGGAAAAATGGGCAAGCGTAAGGATTTGAGCGCGTTTGACAAGGGCCAAATTGTGATGGCTAGACCACTGGATCAGAGCATCTCCATAACTGCAGGTCTTGTGGGGTGTTCCCGGTCTGCAGTGGTCAGTATCTATCAAAAGTGGTCCAAGGAAGGAAGAGTGGTGCATGTGTGGAACAAAGACTGGCCCGTGTGATCCGATCCAACAGACGAGCTCCTGTTGCTGAAATTACTGAAGAAGTTAATGCTGGTTCTGATAGAAAGGTTTCAGGATAGACAGTGCATGACGGGTCAGGGCTGTTTTGGCAGCAAAAGGGGGACCAAAACAATATTAGGCAGATGGCTATAATGTTATGCCTGATCGGTGTATATAGCTGATGCAGTACATAGTGAAATATACCAATGTTTTACCAGGACCATGGTGCTACATAAAACAAAACAGAGCTAAGGACTTAAAGTAAGTTGTCCTAGCTACGTAAAGTGCATAGTTTGCAACCTAGTGTATTACTACTCCAGGTAGGAAGCATTAGGTTATTCATTACACCTTGTGATATGTGTAGGAGAAATAGCTTCAGTCCTTGTGCTTTTTTTCCCAATTGTAATAGTTGAGTCGTTGAACATCCAAGTGAACCACATTATAGGCCCAAATTAACAAATCTGGCCAAAAAGGGCCAGCCTTTGTTCCTCTCATGCACCACTGTTCCTTCCTTGGACCACTTTTGATAGATACTGACCACTGCAGACCGAGAACACCCCACAAGAGCTGCAGTTTTGAAGATGCTCTGATCCAGTGGTCTAGCCATCACAATTTGGCCCTTGTCAAACTCACTCAAATCCTTACGCTTGTCCATTTTTCCTGCTTCTAACACATCAACTTTGAGGACAAAATGTTCACTTGCTGCCTAATATATCCCACCCACTAACAGGTGCCATGATGAGGAGATAATCAGTGTTATTCATTTCACCTCTCAGTGCTCATAATGTTATGGCTGATCGGTGTATAGTCAAGGCAAGTCCAGTCAAGAAGCTTTTATTGTCATTTCAGCCACATATAGCTGACGCAGTACATAGTGACTTCATTTCAGTATTGTACTCAGTCGACTATAATAACAAGCGGCTATTTCTTTTAAGAACTCTTTAAACATACTATGAGTAATTTTGTATGAGCTGTAAAGTTGTAATATTGTTTTTTAACTGGGATATTTTAATATTTGGTTTTCTTTTGCGCTAAACGCGGAAGTTATCTGATTTAAATGTGCGTAAATAAATGTCACCACACGGTGGCAGCAGAGACCGTCTCTCGGACAATCAAACCCACGTGGTTTGGGTTTTTTCTATTTTCAATTAAAGTGCACTACTCATAATGCAGTGGGTTAAAATACAAATGATGAGTAAAAATGTCCCTATTGCACTTTACTGTTTGTAGGAAAACCACTTCCGTGTTAGATGAGATACCACACCAGGTTCTTCACTGCAACGTCGCTCAGTGTGTAGGAGAAACTAGTGATGGTCAATAGTGATGGTCAGTATATGTTTGAACAACCAAATTAAGCAGATTATAGGCCCACCTTTACCATATAGCCTAGTGTAATTTCTGCAATTAGACTGAAGTATGAGATTTATCCAGTCCCTCACTTCACTTGACTTAAAAACACCTTTTTGTGTATAAACAGAGGCAAAACATTTAATTCAGCCCATTTCTTTTATTGAAAAGTATAATACATAATAATAATTACATAATCAAACAATACATCTCGTAAAAAGAGACTTTTCAAGACAACACTACGTGTTTCCAAGTAAGCAATGAATAAATAAACAAACAAACAAATAACGTCTCTAAAAAACGAGACTGGATAACATCAGAACGTGTTTAACAGTAAACAATAAATAACACGTCTCTAAAAACGAGACTATAACACATCACAACGTGTTTACAAGTAAACAATAAATAACACGTCTCTAAAAACGAGACTATAACACATCACAACGTGTTTACAAGTAAACAATAAATAACACGTCTCTAAAAACGAGACTATAAACACATCACAACGTGTTTACAAGTAAACAATAAATAAAAAGCACGTCTCTAAAAACGAGACTATAACACATCACAACGTGTTTACAAGTAAACAATAAATAAAAAGCACGTCTCTAAAAAACGAGACTGTATAACACATCAAACGTGTTTACAAGTAAACAAAAAATAAATAAATAAATAACACGTCTCTAGATGGAGACTGTACAACACATCACAACGTGTTTACAAGTAAACAAAAAATAAATGACACGTCTCTAGATGGAGACTGTACAACACATCACAACGTGTTTACAAGTAAACAAAAAAAATAAATAACACGTCTCTAGATGGAGACTGTATAACACATCACAACGTGTTTACAAGTAAACAAAAAATAAATGACACCTCTCTTAAAAATGAGACTTTTAAAGCACAACATAGTGTGCTTGCAAGTAAAATAACCTGCACAGACTCAGAACACTGAAGTGGAAGTGCACATGTCTTACACTGGACAACCCACAGGGTTTTACATAGGCGTTTTCTACAAGCCCTCACCCAATTAGCCCCAAACCGAATAACCGAGTTATTTACAGGTGACGCGCAGGATCTCTAAGAAAACGAACCGATAGATACAAACGAGCGAATTTTGACGAAAAGCGAACGAGAAGTATACAACACTTCAGTAAAAATCGACTTGGCTTAGTACCTCAAGTCAAGCACGTCATACATAGCTGCAAATATTTACAACACATTTCTGGGCTGTTTATGTACATTATTTAACAAATAGCTTGAAGAGATCTTCAGGATCTACCATGGTCTCCACATGGGCTGAGCGGCAGCCTGGGGCGCATCCTGGGATCTCTCCGGAGTGACGCTTGCGCGCTTTTCTCTCCAAACATTGTCCATCCATTTGTGGCTCAGAAGCCGCTGGTCGCGCTGGAGCGGTGAAGGCGCGGTGGATGTCCGAGCGCTGCACGTACGGCAGGACGGAGAACTCGAGCGCAGCGACTGGAGCGCAGAGACCCGCTGCAGGCACGCTTCATAGCCTTCTCTGTAACTTTCTGTAACATCTGGGGACCAAAATAAAGAACACATTTAGTTATCTTTGCGAATATGATATACATTATTTTTTTTTAAATAGAAGAAGAAGAATAGATAAAAATTTTTTTTAAAGCGCGCACCATTTGTCGGCGTTTTAGGGACATCAGCCAAGAATTTGACCGTCAGTTCCAGGATGTCTGCTTTCTCAAGCTTCGAGTAGCGACAGTTCTGTAACAGAAAACAAAAGAAACGTGAGTTCAAGCTGCAAAAAGGCATTAATCTCATTATGTTTCAAAACAGATCTGGGTGGTACATGAAAATGAAAACGAACTCCTTCTTACATCTTTTCCCATTAGAGGAACGATGAGGTTTTTCAGCTGGTTCAGGCAGTCGTTGATGCGCGCTCGTCTGCGCTTCTCCATCAGAGGTTTTAAACTTTTTCGGAGCTCCGAAGCCTCTTTTCTCATGGCCACCGTGCCAGCACCGCGAGGAGGAGAAGACACAGCCGGAGTCATTCTTGATTCTTGCGGAGAGCTTGCTTTCTCTTGAGTCGAGAGGTGTCTGTCTGAGCTGCGCTCAGCGTGCGCTATTTATCCATCCTCGGCGCGTCATGGGAACGCCCACCACAAGCCACGCGCGCGCACACAAGCTAAAGTTTGCAGTCCCAGAACAATAGGCTTGCGTTTAAAATCTGTGCATGTGATCCCTTGTCATTAATTTATCTTAACATACACTTTTTGGTGTTCTTGTTTTGATTCTATTCTGCTTCTCTGCTACTAACCAATATCAAACATTTCCATTAAAATACATGATTACTCCTGAATCCAGAAACTATTTGTGATGTGATTTTGTCTGAGGCATTTTGTTTTCATTAACAATCATATAGAAGAATTAAATGTAATCTGCATCTGTGAGCTTTCAGCAGTAGAAGTACTATTTCACTACCACGTAAACTGAGACCTAGCAACCGAAAACATAACGTTTATTATATTAAAGTGCATGAACATAAAATATAATAAACTTATAAACATATTGTTAATAGTATGTATTAAAATATACACAGAGAATGGTGTGAGACAAAAAGGAGGGAAGCATCGAATGGATGAACAGAATACATGTGGAATGGGCTGGAGAGGGAGGGGGGTGTTGAATATCTATAGTTTAAATTACAAGCACAGATCCCCAAGCCACGCCATTTTAAGCAACATCTGCTTGTAAAATTTGATCAACAATAGTTTTTTTCACTGACGTGTTCACCTGCAACCATGGTGCGCGAGGGTGTGTGTGTGTGTGTGTGTGTGTGTGTGTGTGTGTGTGTGTGTGTGTGTGTGTGTGTGTTGGGGGGGGGGCGTCTCTACGTTTGGCTTATGTTTTGTTCAAAGACTCCACACTAATCCGTATGATAAAAGGTCTAGAAAATGGGTGTTCCACATGTTCAATAGAGATGTTCTGTATTTTTACGCATAAGAAGAAAATCTGCTCTTTGCGTTTTGGGTATCCTGGCTAGGACGCACGACTTATAACCGTCCCATTTGTGACCAAAACTTTTGATTCGACTTTGATGCAAACATGGCAAACATGAGGGCTTTGTGTGGTGCGCACATGGAGATATTTTCAGTTTGTAACCCGTGCATCCCCACGGGATCCACGCGTCCAGCACGCGTCATGGAGAGGGCACCAGATGGCCTCCTAGTTAACTATCCACCCCCTTTTCCCCTTGTGCGCAATGGTCATGCCTATGTATGCTCCATCCACGAATTTTGTGTGTGCGCACACTAGTTTTTTGTTTGTTTTTTAAATATTTGGCGTCAGTGGCCCAGCTGCATGCCTGTCATCAGTGGATTTGGATTACAGATAATCAGACAAAAGAAGAAGCGTTTCTTGGTGTTTTGCGCCTGCTCATTGGCTGGCTGTTAGCTTGGGAACTTTTACGGCTATTATTGATGAACGACGAGATGGGACAAAGGGACGCGAGTTTATCATTTTTATGTCTGAAAAAAAAAGCACCTTGGTTGAGGGAGGCTTTAGTAGGCTAGTAAAATATCCTTTATTGGTGTAAACATGTTCGGAAGCGTATGTGTGATTTCGTGAAATATCACAAAATGTAGTTTTAGGTTTAGCATAAGATCTTTGTTTTCCAGATGTATGTAAGTTTAGTGTTAATCTTCAACATTTCTGTGCGCGCATCCTTACGCAATTCTGTTTAAAATGCAAGCGATAAGATGCATGCAATTCATTAGTTTGTTGTTTTTTATTAAGAAGAGTTACGGATGTGTTTTATTTTTATTTAAAAATCTTTTCAGGAATGCTCAAGCAAACACAAGGGAGCGACAGAGGCCCCCGGTCAATAGCTTGTAACCGATGCGCGCTCTGCACGCGCCCCAATTCCCTGCGGGCTCCATAATTACCAACCGCACGATCCACTCGTCGCGGGCACAGGATTGTGAATTTGACAAGTTTTTCCCATGGATTGTGTTCGGTTGGGGTTTCTTTTGTCCTAAGAAACGCATATTTTAGCGTGGGTGTCCCATCTGTGAATGCGCAACCGGGGAGCGAGCTTTTTTTGTCCATGGTTTGGGAATGAGGAGGTTGGTTGTTTTCTAGTAGAACACGTGTGATGAGTGAAGCAGACCTGTCGTTTCAACCCCCTCTTTTTTAAAACCCAATCATTGTGGTTGGGACAATACACTTTTACACGAGCCACGCGTTTACGCGTGGGAAGAAAGCGACGCACATCGTTTTAGCTCACGTTTAACGACTCGGAGCAGATTGTGCACGTTTTCAAAAAAAAATCTCGTGTTTCCTTTGTCTGAAACTGAAGCCTATTTAATTTGGGATTTTCCAGTGTTCTATTTAGCACTGTAAACAACGTTTATTAGAATATATATTAATTAATGTATCTTATAATTGAAATAAGCTTATTAATAAAATACTGTCCTTGAAAATATTTTTTCTATCCCTTATAATCACAATTATTATTCTGCCATTTAAGGTTAAGCTGTAGGGGCCACGGTGGCTTAGTGGTCAGCACGTTTGCCTCACACCTCCAGGGTTGGGGGTCCGATTCCCGCCTCTGCATGTGGTTTCCTCCGGGTACTCCGGTTTCCTCCCCCAATTCAAAGACATGCATGGTAGGTCCCGAGTGTGTGTGCTCTGCAATGGGTTGGCACTCCATCCAGGGTTTATCCTGCCTTGATGCCCAATGATGCCTGAGATAGGCACAGGCTCCCCGTGACCCAAGAATAGTTCGGATAAGTGGTAGACAATGAATGAATGAAGTTTAAGTTGCTTTTCCTTCAAAATATGAAACCTGAAAATTCCATATATAAGTGTGGAGATCATATACATAGTATTGAATAATGGCTTTTTTACTCTGTGTTATATATTTCCAGACCACTATTTGAAATTCATTATTATCTTTATATAACATTGTCGCATACAGGACATTGCATATTGTTTTTCTCATAATACACTATATATACAATATAAGATACATGTTTATATTATGAAAGGTAGGAATTAAGAAGGTAATATGAGAAGAAAAAGAGGACAAAGGAATAGAGCACCACACAAGTCATTTTGAAGTGGATTACAGTTTACAGCTCTACTGTCTCTAGATGTGACTACGGAAAATGTCTCCCAAAAGTAATGTTTTCTTCATTGCATAATCTATAACAAATAGACTAAACTAAAGAAATGCTGTGTGTTATAGGAGCACATGCTGCAGATAATCACTGGCTGTTGCTGGAATTAATATCTTAATGTGCTGAAAGATTATGCTTGTTAGGAAAACAGCCCCCTAATAACATCAGGCTCAGTGCAGTCAGGATATAAAATTAAAATAAATAAATAAATAAATAAAAATACAAAATAATATCTTATTTCACCCCGTGCCTTTTTCTTTTGCTTTTTATTTCTCTTACTTGATATTATTTACATCACTCCTTCCTTTAGCTTTCAAGATTTAGCAAAATCATCAAACATCAAGTCTTATATGACTTCACTATGCTGAAATCAGTAGAATAACAGATTACAGGGGTGTGTGTGTGTGTGTGTGTGTGTGTGTGTGTGTGTGTGTGTGTGTGTGTGTGTATTTCTTTCTTTCTTTTTCTTTCTTTCTTTCTTTCTTTCTTTCTCTCTCTCTCTCTCTCTCTCTCTCTCTCTCTCCTCTCTCTCTCTCTCTCTCTCTCTCTCTCTCTCTCTCTCTCTCTCTCTCTCTCTCTCTCTCTCTCATCTATTGCCTTCCACAGGCGTTTTCATAAAAACCAGAACTCCAGTCTGCCAAGCAAGTCATGAGAACCTTGAAACTTTTATTTTGGAAAAATCAGTATGTATTCCTTCTGCTTCTCAGTTTTATTCGTCATGTCATCTTAAAATAAATGTCGTTGCATCCATCTGTTTGTTATTGCCTTTTAAATGAAAAATGGTCATAATTACTTCATGTCCATAAAACTGAAACCATGATATATTATTCCCTATAGAAGTACAGCAAGATATTTAGAACATGAGTGATGGATTATATTAAAATCTGTTTTATTTGGCTGAAAAATAATATCTTTTTAGATATCTTTAACAATAAGATGACGGTTTGGAAGTGTGTGGTGGGGGGTTCAGGATTTTGGAGGACACTGAATAAGATGACATGGGGGAAGGGTGTCGTCTGCTGTTCTACAAGTGCATCGAGCTAAAACTGAATGCAGCAGATGTTATACTACAAAGACATGTATGAGTTTGCTGAATAAAATAGTATTCAGTGTATCCATGTACATTAGACATGGATACACTGAATACTATTTTATTCAGCAAACTCATGCATGTAAAAACAATTTTTCTTGTGCTTGTCCTGTAACATTTTTATATTTCCTGCTATTATTACTTTATGCTTGCACTGTAAAAAAAAGAAAAGAAAAAAAAAGAAAAAAGAAAACGGAAAAAAAGTGTATTTTACAGTAAAATACTGGCAGCTGTGGTTGCTAGAACTTCACTGTAAAATGTGCGGTGTCTCTGTTCATCACTTTACAGAATGCTTTATTAGCAACTGTACATTTCACAGTTGAGAACAAATTACTGTTAAAAAACAGACAGAATATAAACCTGTTTACGGTAAACTACTTTTCGTTCATTCATTGTCTACCGCTTATCCGATCTATTCTCGGGTCACGGGGAGCCTGTGTCCTCAGGTGTCATTGGGCATCAAGGCAGGATACACCCTGGACGAAGTGCCAACCCATCGCAGGGCACACACACACATTCATTCACACTACAGACAATTTAGAGATGCCAATCAACCTACCATGCCTGTCTTTGGACCGGGGGAGGAAACCGGAGTACCCGGAGGAAACCCCCGAGGCACAGGGAGAACATGCAAACTACACACACACACACACACACACACACACACAGCGGAGGCGGGAATCGAACCCCTAACCCTGGAGGTGTGAGGCAAACGTGCTAACCACTAAACCCCCATTGTAAACCAAGACACAAAAATATCATTGTCAGACTTTCATGTACAATATGTGTTAGAACTGATATAATTCCTCGTCCAAAACACTCATAAATACGTAATGAAACATGTTTTATGCATTCTGAAGGTACAAGTGCTCTGAATTTGCAGGATCTTTCAGTACAGGGTCTTGTGGAAAGGATTCACCCATATTAGAAATAATATTATTATGTAAAATAAAGGTTGAGTTTCAGCTCAAATTTTAAGCCTAAATATTTTTTCATTCATATTTTGTCATACTTACACCGATCAGCCATAACATTATAATCACTGAGAGATGAAGTGAATAACACTGGTTCTCTCCTCATCATGGCACCTATTAGTGGGTGGGATATATTAGGCAGCAAGTGAACATTTTGTCATCAAAGTTGATGTGTTAGAAGCAGGAAAAATGGGCAAGCGTAAGGATTTGAGCAAGTTTGACAAAAGCCAATTTGTGATAGCTAGACCACTGGATCAGAGCATCTCGATAACTGCAGTTCTTGTGGGGTGTTCCCAGTCTGCAGTGGTCAGTATCTATCAAAAGTGGCCCACGGAAGGAACAGTGGTGAACCGGCGACAGGATCATGGGCGGCCAAGGATCATTGATGCATCCAACAGACGAGCAACTGTTGCTCAAATTGCTGGGTCAGGGCTGTTTTGGCAGCAAAAGGAGGACCAACACAATATTGGGTGGTCATAATGTTATGCCTGGGCAGTGTATTTCCTAAAGTTCAGTATTATAATCACCCCTTTTCTACCCAAAAACAAACACTCTGGTAAAGAGTGTCTGGATAAGATGAAGTGAAGTTTGTGTTTCAACTTGTGTTTCAATGGAATTAAATTTGTCATTCTAAACATGGTGGATTTTCTTGATATTTTTCTAGTTGCATTATCTGATACATTTTTTACTAAAAATTTTTTAGATTTACATTAAATGTAAAAAAAAAAAAAAAATTAAATATTTTTAACTAAAGTGGACTAAAATATAAGGTATAAGGAGTTACAGGTTTTTAGTTTTCAGCATGTCATGAAAAACTTAAATATACAATGGTTTGTAAATACACAATGGTTTGAAAGATGGTTCTCTTGTTTAATGCCAGAATAAAGCAGGGGCCTTAACCAGCTGCTAACCCCCACCCCACTTGATGGTAAAAAAAAAAAAAAAAAAAGACCATAGAGAGCATATGATTGGTTTTGTTTATGGAGCAGGAAAGGAGTAGAAGCAGTGGAAGACAGGTACCGTGTTTAAAGACAGCAGATGACTTTAGTGGCTTTATACATTTTTACATTATTATCATCCACCCCTTAAGTCATCCACAAAATGGAACTGAAATGGATTTTATTAGGATTATATACTAAACAATGATACTATATACTAAATAATTTGTGGAAATCTGATCATCACACTTATATGTCCCATTCCAGATTTAGTTCTTCTTTGCTGTTATAATAACTGCCACTCTTCTGGGAAAGCATTTCACTAGAGTTTAGAGTTGGCTGTGGGGATTTGTGCTCATTCATCCACAAGCAGATTAGTGAAGTCAGGCAGTGATATCAAGCAAGAATGCCCGAGACACAATGGTTTTCCATTTTCCAATTAAAAGCTGTCTAGTGATGTTGAGGTCAGGGCTCTGGGCAGGCCACTCCAGTTCTTCCACTCCAAACCATGGCTTCAAGGAGCTTGCTTTATGCACAGGGGCACTGTCAGGCTGGAACCTGTTTGAGCCTCTTGGTTCCAGTGATCAGGAGTTGTTATGATTCAGCATACAAATTCATTCTAGAGAAGTTTGTGCTTCCAACATTGTGTAAATATTTTGGGGAAGACCTACATGTGGGTGTGGTGGTGACCATAAACTTTTGGCAATATAGTGTATGTCAAGAATATACACAACAAAGTCTGTAATACTGAAACAAGGAGCAGGGGAATCCATACTGTTTGCAATAGTAATAATAAACCCCTAAATTAGTTTTAGTGCTAATGTTTTGTAACAGCTGTATTGCTGTATTGTAGGAGTTTTGTGGAATTGTCTTTTAAGCAACTTCGCCATCTAAGCTGTGGATCTGTTCTTTAGAGTTTTTCTTGACATAGTGGATCCTTATCTGAATAATAACCTCCTTATCTGGTCAAGACCTTTTAGTGGTTAGTGACATTGGCCATATTCTTTTCAGTTTTTAATGGATTGAATGAAGCACAAATTGAATGTTCCGAATATTTTCAATAGACAAATTCTTTCCATAATTCATACTTTGATAATTTGACATAATTCCTGGACTTATTTGGTAGCTTATTGGTGTTCTAGGAACATGTATATAAAGGTCTATTCAAGTGACACTGTGAGTTAATCTAATTTATCTCTGTTCATCTAATAATGTGACTTCTGACAGGAGACTTAATTTCACAACTGTTTCACTTCAATATTAAGGATTATTCTATGTAGATTCATGTCAAATAATCCAAAATATTGAATGTTGTAAAACTGCAAAAAGTGAATAGCTGTGGCACATTTGATTTTTCACAGAATTGTTTTCTGAAAAGACAGGAAAGTGTTATTGTTGAAGAGATGACATAGATGTGTGATTCACTTTCCTTTCAATTTTTCACTTATGCCATATCTAGGTATATGCTGATGTTCCACCAGAATGTTCAGATTTGTGGCAATCAACAACTATGTGTTTC
The DNA here is from genome assembly GCA_033459395.1 of Hemibagrus guttatus. NCBI lineage: Eukaryota > Metazoa > Chordata > Actinopteri > Siluriformes > Bagridae > Hemibagrus > Hemibagrus guttatus. The sequence goes on from JAUCMX010000007.1 coordinate 7,778,334, forward strand.
ATTTAAGTGCATTTAAAAGCAGGTCCATAATTGATATCCTGTCAGTCAGTCCATCTAATGATGACACACTGAAGTCTCATGACTCCATTTAGTAAAATATGTGAGATTCTAAATTAAACACAGAAAGTTTCTTTCCGTTTCTGGCTTTGTGACTTTGTATATGTAGTAGTCCTCAGTACTGGCACCTACCCCACCCTCATATTTAGATGTACAATCAGTTGTAGCTAGAATTGCCCTGTATTTAGCTCCATGCATCTTGCTTTGAACCCTGACCAGTTTCCGAATCCCTGTTGATGGAAATCATTCCTCACCATGTGGCTACTTCACTGGAGGTGTTCTTGTGTTCCAATTGGTCAGAATTCTTGCCATATTTGTATCCTTTATGTTATCAAATTATAGGCCTAATGAACAAATGTAAGTGCTGCTGAATAAGCAACATGTTTTTTTTTTCCATGACATAGCATATCAACTGTGTATAGATCTGCACCACTATTTTAACATTAATGAAACAATCAATATGAATTGATGTTCCCCTGCAATGACTTTCTTCTTGCCCTTATTCACAGTACATTATAGAAAGTCTATGTTTTTGCACATACATCTGTAAAGCAGACAATATATTTTTTATGTATTGGGTATATGTTGCTACTTTCAAAAGAACATTTACCTACCACCAAACCTTGGTTTTGCTGACAAACTATGGCAAACTAGCTGCTAGTTTATGTTGATCATGTATTGCTGTTAGAGCATGGAGAGGTATAAACTCTGTTTATACTTCTGCAAAAGAATTGTGTGGTTAAAGTTCTGGAGGAATGACATGATGAGTGTGGTTAGTGAATGGCCACTGGGTTTCTGTGCATGGAACAGTTCAGCTGCTTGTCATAATTATTAACTTTAATACTCAAATAAATACTTTGATGTGTTTCCATATATTTGTTTTTATGTAGTGATAATTGGCCAAGTATGTAGGGAACTAAACATGATAGAGCATGCTATTGTAGGAAAATAAACCACAATTACAACAATTTTTTTTATTGATGAAAGGCACAAGGCACATATCTTTTAACTGTTCATAGCTTATCTATTTACAGCTTATGTATAATGTTCTTAAATGTTCACAAGTGTTCAGCTATAAACAATCTTTCCCAGACTAACTCTCTTTTTTCTCATTCCTCACTTAAATAATACAAAGTTTTAGGATAATGTAAAACCCTATGTCCTGAAGACTTTCCCATTTCACCCCTATATTTTCAGCCTTAGATGCAGAGCATCTGTTCATGTGAATAGAGGCGATTAAAGAAAAGAAAACATTTTATAATGAACCGTGAATATAAACGTGCAGTTGTCAGAGCTGTTGCAATGGAAAATGAATCAACCCTTTCTGACCAATCACATTCAAGTATTCAACAGCACTGTGGAGTAAACTATAATAAACAATATCAGATAAATAGAAATATCCTGCACTTTATATTGAGCCAGGCAAAAGGACATTTTATTCACCTTAGATGAAATCACACCATACTGACTCTTAGGATTTGCATATGATATCACCCTTTACTGTTTCTGTTATTCTATTTCTTTATTTTGAACTGTTTCTTTTATTGAAAACAATAAAATACATTCATTCATTGTCTTCCGCTTATCCGATCTATTCTCGGGTCACGGGTTCATCAGGCATCATTGGGCATCAAGGCAGGATACACCCTGGAAGGAGCGCCAACCCATCACAGGGCACACACACTCTCATTCACTCCCTATGGACAATTTAGAGATGCCAATCAACCTACAATGCATGTCTTTGGACCGGGGGAGGAAACCCCTGGGGCACAGGGAGAACATGCAAACTCCACACACACGGCGGAGGCGGGAATCGATCCCCCAACCCTGGAGGTGTGAGGCAAACATGCTAACCACCAAGCCACCAAGCCACCGTGCCCCCACAACAAAATACAGAATGTCTGAATTTCTTTGCCTACTGTTTCATTTGGATAAATAAAGCAAAACAACTCACACATCATTTCAAATGTTAAACGTGTTTATTACATTTTTCTTTAATGTCTGATTCACAACAAGTTTGAAAGATCACATCATTCCATTCACTTCATTCACATCTGCCTACTTATTAACACACAGTGTTTACAATTCTTTGCACAGACCAAAAAACACAAAAGTCAATCGTGCAAACCTCATGAAATACGTTATATAACCCGTGGGGTTTACAATAGTGTTGTTCACAACCCGTATGTCTTGACACCCCAGAGAGGATTGCATTAAGTTACTAACATTTCCTATTTCTTTATAGAATTTCTATTTCTATACATGATCTGTGCTCACTGGCTCCTTAATCTTTGTTCATTCTACAGCCAGGTTTTGACCGCCTAAGACGCATGCATGTCACAATAAATCCATTTTAAAATATCAATAAATACAAAGTTAACGGGGAATCTCCATCTATTTGTCTGGTGATCTACCACGGTCTCCACATGGTCTGAGCGGCGGCTTGTGGCGCAGCATGGGCTCTACCGGACGTTGGTCCAGTGATGCTGGCGTTTTCAGCTGGACGGACGATGCTGGATTTCGGGCTAAGAGGTCGTTGGTGCGGTGCGGCGGTGCACGTGCAGCACGCCGGCGAGCCCGGGGACTTCGACCGCTGGACGAAGTCGTGCACGCGCGCGCAGCTTCCGTGATCGAGGCTCGTGCGCGGGAGGAGCGCGGAGACCGTGTGTAGGCACGCGTCATATCCGTCTCTGTAACTGTCTGCTTTGGCTGGAGGGAAAAGAGAAAACGTTAGATATCTTTGTCCAAATGTAAAAGAGATATTTTTACAAAATTACAAAAAAAAAAAAAAAATGTAGTAGTTGATTAAATGTACGCGCAAAATTACCTTTAACCGGTGAAGACGGGAGTTCTCTAAGAAACCTGACGGTCATTTCCAAGATATCGGCTTTCTCCAGCTTTGAATAACGTGCAGTCTAAAAATAGAGAAATAAATGCACATGAGTAAACGAACCAAATCTTGTTATATGTCATGAATTTCCAACTTTAGAGAGATCTACTTACATCTTTGCCAGCCAGAGGGACGATCAGATCCTTTAACTTGTTCAGGCTCTCATTGATGCGCGCACGCCTTCTTTTCTCCATTAAAGGCTTGAGAGTCTGCAACAAAATAGGAAAATAACATTAACGACATGACAAAAGTAAGCACAAAACATAAAGAGCTTTATGGCGAAGTTGGTTTGTTTGTTTTTTTATTGAAAAACAGAAATAGTCTTCACCTTTCTCAGTTCGTTCGCCTCTTTTCTTTGAGCCACAGTCATTCTGGAGCTGAGGGAGTGTGTGGAGTCAGTAATCATGTTGGGAGTCATGTTTCTGTAAGCCTTTTGCTTTTAGATGTAAGTTTAAGATGCTCGTAGAAAGTCGAGAGTGGTTTGTGGTCACTGAGACAGGAGTCTTATATAGCAGCCTCGGGCGTCGGGAGGAGTGTCCCAAATCTATTGTGGCTCGGTGGTGAGGAGGAGGGTGAAGCTTTTTCTCAGCCATCTGCTTGCTCACAGGAGAATTGAGCTTTAATCTGAACTGGTGGCACGCGTCGGACTGGTCCCAGCATATGCGTGTATCATTTTTTGTTAGTCTCTATGGATATTTATAGCATTCAACTTCAAAATGTGAGATTACGCACATAAACATAACCCCAGTTATAAATTCTGAACCCTTATGTCAAATTTACACATCTGGTTTTTAAACACTCCACGTTACACAAATCTGATACGGAGTGAACTAATATCAACTAACATACAAAGTGCATGTGTATTTTTAATGTTTTTTTTTTACAGGCCATTTTTTTTCATGTGTTGTGTTCATTTTTCAGAAGCACATCTGGATCTGTATTCAGATCGTAATTTTACTAATACTCTGCAAAAAAGTATTTCTTCGTGTCACCGTTGTTATTATGTTTACATGATGTAGATTGTTTACTTGTGCAATTTCAGTGCATGGAGCATGATGAAAATTTACAACTAAGCACATGTGGACAAACCTATCTGAAATGTTTAGTTTTCTTCTTCTTTAATGGGTATGAAGGTTTTTATTTATTATAATTAAATATGTAATGTTTTTTATGATGAAAGAAAATGGTTTTAACAACAACAAAATAACCATAAAATGCGTATTAATAAACATGTTCTTGGTATCAAGAAATAAGCCAAATGTGCTTACGTGGTGTTTCCATGAATTGACTTTGTTAAAGGTTTAACTGTGACATGACTGCATATGGCTCCGGCACAGGGGTCATGTATTTCGAGCGCCAAACATTCAGCCACCCAAGCCACGCCACACGCACACACGTATTTGACGTCTGTGTAAACTTTACAACAGTTCTGATTGGCTGAATTTGTTTGTGTTGTGACGTTCAACTACTTACAAACTAAGTGACCAGAGGAGATGGGGGAGGGGGCAGTGGTCTGCAAAGCATGGGTTTTTATGAACAAACATAATGCCTCAATAGGTGCCTAAAATGCTTGCATACTGAATGATTTGTCTAAATAAGTATATTGCATTCCAATTCATTCTTTTGCTTTCCAGCAACGCACATGCAGCGTCAAGCGTAACAAATCTCATTCAATAACATATGCATTATGAGAGTGAATAGAAATTGAATAACCGTTCCGTGAAATCGATCATGTGTCATTTTTTTTCTCATTCAGACACAAGACTGAAACCGTTAAATGTAAGACAAGGCGTTGTTTCTCATAGATACTGTTCTCACGCGCTCGGCACGAGTCATTAATGCGCGCCAGATGGACATCTGCTACTGGACCCAGTGTGCGCCATCTCACCAACCCCCAACATCTCTGTCCCACAACTAACCTGTTCAGTGCACATACCCAACTAGTTCGTGGCATTGAAACTGATGATTTTTAAAGCAATATCAAACATAAAATTATTCTTCAAAGTCTATAATAATTCAGAGTTTTATTGCTGAAACGTGTCTCATGCACGCGTCTCTCGCTAAACATACCAATGATAAACGGTGCAACAGTTAAACTGTCGAGCTTCTTGCTATTCGACTCCTAAGGGGTAAACACCCAAAGGATGATTTCGGTTTGACGCCGTCTTTGTGCATATTTATGGCGTGGATATCCCATCTGTGCACGCTTCAATTTGTGTTAGACGACTGACCTAAGCCATCCCTGATAGTGCACCAATTCCAGGGGCACATAAGAAATTCATGCACTTCATGCACCATTTCCTTATTTTGGTAGTATTTTGGTGAAACTTTCTATGAACACAAAATGATGCAGCTTTACTTAGTATGTTTAGACTTGCTTGATTAGATTCACTTTGATTCTGACCTAAGCTAATCAGCGATCAGAGTTCTAACTCAATTCTTAACTCAGGATTCATGTTGGGGAAATATGAAGACACCTGCAATGCTGACACATGAAAGATTAAAACAAACAAATAAAACAACCTTTCGCATAATTTAGTATACTACATATGACTGGCATAATGGGGTAACCAGTGTAGTTGTAGAACTCTATAAATTAGACTGTTTCAGGCTTTGCTTTTTTTTTCCATTTTTAAAAACAATTTTTTATTCATTTTATAAAATCAACTTTTTAAAACGGTCAACCTTTCATAGCATCACCTTAACAGCTATTTTGTATATACATGCTATACAGATTTTTAGCAGAACTAGTTCAAAGCTGAAATTCTTCCTGGTTGGGCCATCAGACTTGAATCCTCTCCAATGCAGAGCACATGCAATCTTATACACTCATTCCTATCTATAGGGTCAATTTAGAAAAGCCAAGCTATGACATGTTTCAGTTGAGAAGACACAAAGGCACCAGAGTGCCCAAAGTAACTTATATGGATAGGTAAGGAGAGGCACTGATATTAACCAGCACTCAAGATCCAACCATAGACCTTGGAGCTGTGAGGCACCAACAACAGGAAGACCTAACAAATGCCTCATATTTCTGGCATATTATAAAAACAAATATAATTATATCATAACCAATCTCAAGTGAATGAAAGTGAATACAATGGAGTACTGATCTTAGTTCACAAGTGCTTTCTCGTCCATGGGTACATTGCTGAGAATATTTATTCTTAAAGGGATTTCCAAGAGTCCATACAGCACAGGCAAGGGGTTTGCAGGGAAAACACTGTCTTGGAAATCACATCCATTATCAAGCTTTAACATTTTTATTGTCTAGTTATTTTTACTGAAACTGAACAGTTCAGATCAGTTTTTCCAATGTGCTTAGTTTGTGTGCCCACTATAGGCTCTGATTCCTGTTCTTGGCAGTTGTTGTGCATCTCAAGAGATCAGTTGTTTCTCAAATACTCAAACAATTCCATCTGGCACTAATAGCCATGCTCACTGAATCACTGAGACCACATTTTTTCCCCATTCTGATATTTGATGTGTTTGACTGTATGAAGCTCTTGGCCTGTATCTGCATGATTATATGCACTGCGCTGCTGAAACATGTTTGGTAGATAATTGCATGTGAATGTGTGCAAGTGTTCTCAATAAAGTAAACAATGAATGTATTAGCCTATTCTGAGAAACCCTGGTCATGACTTAAATGAGGAATGTGTCTGAATCCCAAACAATGGTATTTCAGGTACATTATGTGGACACTTGACAAGATGTGCCGAATGTTCAATTCTAATTGGACGTTAATATGGATGTAGTCCCTCATTTTCTGCCAAAACTGTCTCCATACTCCAGGGAAGGGGTTTCCACTAGATTTGGGAGTACGGCTGTGAGGATTTGTTTTCATTCAGCCATTCAGTCATTTAGTGAGGCAAGAAGGCATAGCGTGCGATTAGCCTTCCAACTCACCCCAAAGGTGTTCAGTGGGATTGATGTCAGGGCCTTGTGCAGGTCACTTGAGCTGTTTTGCACCAATGTTGGCAAACCATGTTTTTTATGGACCTCACTGTGTTTAGTGGGACATAATGATAATAGAATGTGTTTGGGCAATACTTGTTTGTTCTAGTGAAAGGAAATCATAATGCTACAGTATATAAAGGCATTCTAGACTGGGTGCTGCCAACTTTGTGGCAACAGGCTGGGGAAGGCCCACATATGTGTTTGAAGGTCAGGTGTCCATATACTTTTTGCCATACAGTGTATTTTTAAGAGCCATCTAAAAGATTTACAGCATAACAAGAATATATGATTTATGGGAAAACCTTGGCTATAGTCTATTGAAATAATTGGAATTGGTTGAATGATGTTCTAGCAATGCTACTAAAGTGAGAAATATGAACTAATTCATAGCCACTAATAAACATGTATTGCCACTATTTTGAAAGCACTAGGTATATATACACCAATCAGGTATAACATTAGGAGCAGTGACAGGTGAAGTAAATAACACTGATTATCTCCTCATCATGGAACCTGTTAGTGGGTGGGATATATTAGGCAGCAAGTGAACATTTTGTCCTCAAACTTGATGTGTTAGTAGCAGGAAAAATGGGCAAGCATAAGGATTTGAGCGAGTTTGACAAGGGCCAAATTGTGATGGCTAGATGACTGAATCAGAGCATCTCCAAAACTGCAGGTCTTGTGGGGTGTTCCCAGTCTGCAGTGGTCAGTATTTATCAAAAGTGGTCCAAGGAAGGAACAGCGGTGAACCGGTGACAGGGTCATGGGCAGCCAAGGCTCATTGATGCACGTGGGGAGCGAAGGCTGGCCCGTGTGATCCGATTCAACAGACGAGCTACTGTTACTCAAATTGCTGAATTAAAAGCTGATAGAAAGCTGTCAGAATACACAGTGCATGAGAGCAGGTCAGGACTGTTTTGGCAGCAAAATGGGAACCAACACTATATTAGGTGGTCATAATGTTATGCCTTTTAGAGTATATAATTTGGAAGGTCATATAATTTGAAATAACGCTGTTATGACATTTGGTGTCATACAATGTTGTTTAAGCAAATAACATCTGGATAAACAGATTTGATTGGAGAACCTCCATGTCTGGTTTTGCCTGTTCTATGTTACAAGACAAATTACAAAAAAAACCATAAAAAATACATTGTTACTATGCTCTATTTTAAAGTTAATTTCCTTTATGACAAACATCAGTGGGCTCAAATTCAACAAAACTTAACAACTGAAGATTCGATGAAGACATTTCAATTGGGGTTTAATCTTCAACTTCTTCTAGGTTCTTCTAGGAATTGCACTTCTATACTAAGAATAACAAAAGGACCTTTGAAATTTAGGCCATTACATTATAGTTGCTATAAATAACTGTGTGCATTCCAACTGTTACCTTGACCAAATATAATAGGATTTACTTTACTGATGATGTTATTCAACATGAGTGTTTTGCGCAGATGTCCTGATTTGACATGACTTGGCATGAGACATGGCTTGGGATGGCGTGCATCAAGCTGCTAGTAATAATTAAGCAATCCAAATTTGTGCTTGAGCTTCCCAAGCCTAAACTAACGCTACATAGTGAACATCTGTTATTGTGCAAAGATGTGCTGTGTGTAGAGTTGATATGTGCTTTGTTGATAGTTGTGTAGCTTCCGATGTAACACAAATGCTGAAGCACCAGGATTGTGTGGGGGATGTATGTGGCATTTTAGTTATTTTGCAGTTTATGGTTCCATTTAGTTTATTTGTTAGACAACCCAACCCAAGCCTATACGTGATCAAGCATTCAAAAACAACCAATAGCCAGACATTTGTCTGTCATACAATCTTTCTTATTTGTTCATAATGCCATCAAGACACACAATTTGCCTTCAATTACACAAAAACCCAAGCCAAACATCAAGCCAAATAAAGTGAACATCTGCTGATGTGTAACTTTACGCACAAAGCTGTCTTTCCCCCTGTGCATTTTGTGACGTTGTGCAGCATCGCCATCTATTACACCAATAGTATTGCAGGATTCACTCACACACCAGGCATCACTCGTTTGAGAGATCATGCGCCTGAGTCTACGGGCTACAGAGGGATATGTCGGGAAAGTTGATCTTTGGCTGCTTTTCTACCTTGGTCGCACGCATTTAGCAACAGTGGCGTAACTTTCTATCCATCCTTTTGTGCGCATGGCTAGAAAAGAAGGCGCGGTTTTTGAACGCTGCTGCGCCCTGAGGTCCCGAGGGTGCGTTTTCTGTGCTCATATTCAAAGCACGAGGACGGCACGAGTCACACAGACAAAAGAGCAGATGGTCCTGCAATTATCATGAATTATATAGACGAGTAGACGGCTAACTCGTGCGTTTTCCATTTTTTATCTAATGCTGAGTGGGATGGACATTGGTGACTCAGTGGTAGGTTTGTCGTCTACCATGCGGATGGCCCACGTTCGATTCCCAGCCAATGCCCAAACTCCAGGCACTGGATGCAGTGCCGGTCCCAAGCCCGGAGGGTTGCGTCAGGAAGGGCATCCTGCGTAAAACCTGTGCCAAGTTGTTGTGTGGCGACCCCGAACAGGGAGCAGCCGAAAGCAACTATCTAATGATGAGTGGAAATGGAGTCTTCAAGTGAACATGACAAAAACGCAGTATATATGCCAATATATTTTGTGTTAAAAGAAAAATTCAGTGCGCTTACTGCTTTGTGCAAGTTTTTAATTTAGCGAGCACGAGTTGCTGGGATAAATCTGTTGTGTTATGCTGAATTAATTGTTCGATTGCATTAAAGTCTAAAGGCTTAAACAGGAGTCTGGTGGTTCAGGTTGTTCAAGAAAGGGGCGGAAACCTCTGCCACGCCCACAGAGCCACGCCCACAGAGCGCATGTCCTCCAGCTCCTCGACAGAATGCGCGCTCGATACAAGCGCACGCGCCAGACCTACACACCTCCTGTACTACTCAGGCAGAGTAGCAGAGAAAAGGTGCACATGCCTGGTGAGTCTCATCTCATTTTTTTTTTTTTTTTTTTTATAAAAATCTTAATCCTCTTTGGTTCCTGTAGTATATTCATTGTAAGTATTTGAAATACATTTTTGGAAATGATATTGCTATGTGTACATTAATTTATTAGCCTATTACAATCATGCAAGCGTAGCGAGGATCGGATGTGTGCTTCTTAAATGCTTCTGATTTGATGAAATCATGCATGATTTGCAAAGCTATGCCATGCATGATACAGAATAAAAGGTGTTTTAGCTTACGTCATTTAAGCTTACATCCATTATCCACTCATGAGGCGTGCCTTTTATTCTGTACCATGCATGGCATAGCTTTGCAAATCATATATGACTTCATCAAATCAGAAGCATCTATCTCTGAATTTCAGAAAAATGGCTAACTGTGTTGTTTAATGGTTTCACTAAATTACCAGATAATTGATTTATTTCTTGAAATGATCAGCAAGGGTAGAAAGCTCAGCCACAAGTCCACCCACCTTGAAACTGTGGTAAGTCCTAAAGTTCAAGCATGAATGATGGATGAACAAGAGCAAAATAGCAAGAAAAACTATTTTACTACTGAATATGTCCTTTTTCAAGAAAACTATAGCATAAAGTGATGCACTGATTCAGTGTCATTGTATTGAAGGATACCAGCATGCTATAAAAATTCAAACATATTATAGTTTTGTTCAGGCCAGGGGTTCACAAACTTTTTACACAAACATATTCTATGGTCTTCATCAGCAAAACTTTACGTTATGAGCACAATCAAACAATTCAAATAATTGGCTCATTATTTAAGTGTGTAGAGTAATATTCTTGCTATTTATTGGTGAGAAAGAGCATGTTAGTCCTGAGCTCTAAATTCACAGAGTACATTAGATGATATTATTTATAGACAGAAATATTTCTGAGGTATTCATGCTTGGATGAAATAGAATCAAGTGTTCCAACATTTATGAATAGCTATAAGAACTTAATGTTATAGATTAAAGGTGTGCTGTGATTTCCACATCTATAGCAAAGAAATGACCCCCTGGCTTTGTTTCACTGATTCCTGATGATCCCTTGACCCCATTTTTAGAGCCAGTGGTGTAAGATATTGGCAACCCTTATATTTACATCTGTAGAATAAACTACAATTAAAATGTTTATTTTGGAAGTGGCCATTTAACCCATTCAAATTCTCTTCAGATGCCATCCTCATAGGTTCAACTTCATGCACGAAATAAGTGAGTGTCGTCATGTGATTATGCATTAAAGGGCTTATCAAGCACTTCTGAATTTGCAGAAGTAGTATACATATTGCAGTTTGGCATCAGTCTATATTAACTGATGTGAGACTTCTGAAATGGCACTTCACAAATTAATATACATGAGTCATAACATTCTGCTTTGCTTCACAGTATGGAATGAACAAAAGCAATGTTAATATTTAAACATATTACTGCTGTTTTCTTTAAGAACTTCAGTACCTACAACTCCAGGGTCCTGGTTTAATTCTGAACTCAGGTTACTGTTTGTGTGGAGTTTTGCATGTTCTCCCTGTCTTTGTGTGAGTTTCCTCTAGGTTCTCCAGTTACCTCAGTAAACATGCAGGTAGGTGGACTGGCTATGTTAAAGCTCTGAGGTGGAAATGAGTGTGTATGAGAGGTGCACTCAATGGACTGGTGTCCCATCCAGGTGAATTCTGCTGCCCTTCGCTCAATTTGCTTGGACAAAACAGTTAATAAAAATAAATAAATGAATGATTTTCAATTACTTACCTTCAATTCATTAACCATGTGAATATAGTTATTATTTCATACTTATCACATATGCAAGAAGTCAGCATATAATTGATATTCACCAAATAACAATTGCTGTGTGTGTGTGTGTGTGTGTGTGTGTGTGTGTGTGTGTGTGTGTGTGTGTGCGCGTGTGTGTCTGTGTGTGTGTGTGTGTGTGTGTGTGTGTGTGTGTGTGTGTGTGAAAGAGAGAGAGAGAGAGAGAGAGAGAGAGAGAGAGAGAAATAAAGATTCTTCTATGCTTTCTGGATTTTGTGTCTTCTTTGAACACACACACATACAGCCAAGAATAAAAATGATTTTATTCTCGTGTCCGTGTTATTTTTTTAAAGGTCTCTTGTATTTTTAAAAAGGTTCCTACTGCATAAATAATCAGTATGGCCTTTGTGTGCGAGTACTTTTCCAGAAAAAAAGAAGGGGATAAATGATTACATGTACAACATGCATTGATTACAAAATGTTCAAAATGCTAAAGCGGTGCACACAACCAACAAAACAGTTCACTGTGAAAAAGGAAAAGGGAGAAAAATATAAATGAGCAAACTGGCAGGCTATAACATTAAGAGAAATATCCATTGCAACCAATGCAACAAAAAAATGTATTTCTTTCTTTACAATTTGAGTGAATGATGAATAATCAGATAAAAAAATGAATGCGAATGCAAATATGAGCTTTGTGAACAAAAAGCAAAGACAACAAAAGCATGCAATGCTTCATTTAAGAAAAAATTTCTAATGAGTTTCAAGCTCATACGTTCATCATGTTATTAGACGTCTGTTAAAGGATGTGTATATGTTTTTTAAAACGTATTTTTTACATTATGCATGCAAAAAAATAAACATTGATATTCTGTGAAAAGCCTTCATTTCTACCACCATATAATAGGCTATATATATAATAATTATGCATAATATTATATAATATGCAATATCAGAACGCTGCAATTTCCCGTCTTGCGCCCCAACATGGTGTCCGTGGGTGATGTTTAAAGCTCTGGCTCTCACGCTATAGGGAGCTATAGGGATCAGTGCTGTTTTGTTCTGGTTTGCACTCAGAGAGCACCAGATGGCACTTTTCCGTTGGCGCTTTCTGACTCCTGAAGCTGATAATTGGAGGGAAATTTGAATAACTGTCACGGGTCTGACGCGTGCGACTTATAAGTCCGGCATTTCCCACGCCACGGCTGAACAACTCCCTATAGCAGGTTATGGATCTTCTCCATGTGACTTGTGGTTACATACACAAAGAAACCATATTAAACCATATTACATCGCAAATAAATCATGCTTTTTTTCCTTTTTGTTCTCCTTTTTCTTTCTTTCTTTTTTTTTTATTTTTTTGGGAGAGGGGTTAGTATACTAAATAAATATATTTTGACAAAGATGCTGCTTATTTTAAGTCAATACTGTTTTGAATTATTTGTACAAGACAGTGGTGAGAGCGGCCATGCTGTATGGTTTAGAGACACTGAGGAAGAGACAGGAGTCAGAGGTAGCAGTGCTGAAGATGTTGAGGTTCTCTTTGGGAGTGACAAGATTGGACAGGATTAGGAACGAGTACATCAGAGGGACAGCTCATGTTGGACGTTTTGGTGGACAAAGTTAGGGAGGCCAGATTAAGATGGTTTGGACATGTTCAGAGGAGGGAGAGTGAGTATATTGGTAGGAGAATGTTGGACATGGAGCTGCCAGGCAGGAGGCAAAGAGGAAGGCCAAAGAGGAGGTATATGGATGGAATAAAGTAGTAATAGTAATAATTCTATGTGACTATGTACTTAATTAAATGCTTTCTACAACAGATATATGATGTATGTTTAGACATACACGTTTGTGTTATTCGTACCTTACACAGTTTAAGATATTAGGCACGTCACGACGTTTTATTTTTCAAATATTTTTATGAAATATATCCAGTATAAATTGCATTTCTTATGACATTGAGAAAAATCCGGCAAGACAATTCATCTACGTTTTTATGAACGTCAGGAATGTGCATAAAATAGCAAAAGACTTTAAAACAAAAGATACTTAAGTGTTGACTGCGTGAACATAAGGTGAAGGCCATGCTCACTGTGAATAATTGACACAACATTCCCTGTGGTCTTTGGGGACTTGTTGCGCGCCACCCTCCTGAGGAATGAGCCGCCATCAGCCTGACGCGTGCCGCTCAATATCTGATAAGTGCATGAGGAGGGGGAGGAGGGGTAAAAGGGGGGGGGAGGAGGGGGTAACAGGCGGAGGTGGGGTAAGTGATGGGGGTTGTTATGAGAGTGTGGCACGCGCCGGACACGAGCCTGAATCCCTCCTCCCGAGGGACCTTGACCACACAAAAGCGGCTAGAGCAGAAAAAAATAGGGTCTGGAGGCATTATGAGTATGAATTTTTAAATAAAAATAAAATAAAATAGATAGATAGATAGATAGATAGATAGATAGATAGATAGATAGATAGATAGATAGATAGATAGATAGATAGATAGATAAATAAACAAATACAATGGCATTGATTTCATTGGAAAATATTTTTGCATTGAAAAAAATTACTACTTTTTAAAATGACAGGCAATGTATGAAAATTCATTTTATTACATTTGCGTGTGCTACCGTTTACAGTTTAATAGGCTATGACACGCATCAGGTTTGTGCAATAAGCAGAAAGTTATAATTGGTTGTAGTTTAAAGAATTTTACACTCTGGTGACATTAAAAAAAAACTAATATAAGATGCAAATACAAATATTTAATCTAATAACGAAAAGTCGGAGCATCGCATTTAACAGCGCCACTCATCTGCCATCTATTGGTAATGAAGGGTAAAGTCTGTTTCATGGAAGTCCTAACAGTATTATTAAAGCCTTATATTTCAAATCTAAATACACAGGCAAATGAAAAATTATGTAAAATAATAAATAATACAATAAGAAAGGAAACCAAACAAAATATCCTGTATCAGCACATTGAACAAAAAAAGAATATATATATACATATATATATATATATATATATATATATATATATATATATATATATATATATATATATATATATATATATAGTAAATAGAAATCAAGTACAATTTTAAAACTTTCATTCATTCATTGTCTACCGCTTATCCGAACTACACTCGGGTCACGGGGAACCTGTGTCTATCTCAGGCGTCATTGGGCATCAAGGCAGGATACACCCTGGACGGAGTGCCAACCCATCGCAGGGCACACACACACACTCTCATTCACTCACGCAATCACACACTACGGACAATTTAGAGATGCCAATCAACCTACAATGCATGTCTTTGGACCGGGGGAGGAAACCGGAGTACCCGGAGGAAACCCCCGAGGCACGGGGAGAACATGCAAACTCCACACACACATGACAGAGGCAGGAACAAACCCCCAACCCTGGAGGTGTGAGGCAAACGTGCTAACCACCAAGTCACCGTGCCCCCCAATTTTAAAACAAGGATTTTAAATCCTACTTATCTCTAATTAAGTAACGTTACCTAAAATGCGCGCTCTCTAACATGGCGTGGTGAATAGCGGCTCAAGCGCGGAGGGTGAACTACTGTAAACATGGCGCTGTGCATGCACTGCCCCTTTAATGCTCATCCGGTTTAAGTGAGGCAGGTAACAACCCAAGCAGCCAATCCTCCTCCCCTTCATAGATTATTTACCAAGTTGTCGTGGAAGCGAGGGCATCTAAAGAGACCCGAAGAAGAAAACACATCATAATTTCAAACTATTCATCAACACAAATGTAGGAGGACTGTGTAGAAAGTTCTGCGTGCGTAACGGAAACGAGTACCGGGTGTCCTGGAGCTGCTGGAAAAGCGCGCAACAGGAAACTTCACACGATCCGCTCGCGTCTTGACAAAATGGACTGGCTTTGCTAGCTCGTGCGCATCTTTGTTGTCAGACCTCTATTCATGATCAATTAACAAATGCGTAATGCTACATGGCCATGTGACGTGACATGCCGCCCGAGCTGCTCTTGCCTTTAGGGTTTTCTCATCGATTGCACCGAAAATCGTGTTCTAGCTATTTTACTGATTATTTTGTTTTGGGTTGGGTTTTTTTTACATGTTAAATGGTGCATGAATAGTCACCTGGAGTCATTATGGTTGTAGAGGCGACACTTCTCGCCGCCAGGCAAGGCGAATTAGAAGCTCTGAAAGTGCATTTAGAGAGAAAAGTGCTTAATAGTGATGTGAAAGACTCGCTCGGAGCGACGCCCGTGCACCACGCGGCGCGCACTGGACAGCTCAAGTGCCTCCAGTTCCTGGTGGAAGAAGCGGGCTTACCGGCGAACAGCCTGGCTCATAACGGCGCAAGCCCCGCTCATGACGCAGCCGCCACCGGCAACCTCGCATGCCTGCAGTGGCTTCTGACTCAGGGAGGCTGCCGCGCATCGGTGAGTAACGTTTGTTCTCTCCCGATTTCCGTTTAAAAGGACAACCTCAGCTCAGGTTGCACAGTACGCACTGAGAAGGTCCGCCAACTATGCATGACTTGGCACATGGCACCCTCTGCCCAAACCATCTCATGATCACTGGAGTGCTGGATCATTCTCAGCACAGCAATCGACACTGACATGATAGTGTGTGAGGTGCCAGGGAGCAGCAGTTCTGTTCACAGACATTGACAATGAATGTCTAGTCCAGTTGTTCTCAATGTGGGGACCAGGGACCCTCAAGGGTCCATGAATCATAGCCAGGGAGTCTGTGGTTAAAAAAAATATTACTGTGCTAGAAAGCACAACCTGTGAGTATCATAGTTAGCATATTTTATTATAGAGTTCTTACAGTTATCATATTTGACATGTCACTTGAACTGAATGAGTTGAATTCAAACTTTAGTAACTCAACACAAACGAGTCAGCCTATGAATGTCTGCATAATGTGTGGCTCCAGTAAAATTGTCTGTATATATTGTTCACTTTAAAATAATGATAGCAATATTTTAATAGTTTGATTATGCTATAAATATGTCTTTTTTTAAAGAAGTTACACACAAGCTGTATAGTACATATCATCTATAGTCATTCTGTATGTCATAAGGAAAAGGTTTGGTTTGGGAGTGGATTTTTTATAATCGCTGAACTTCTTTGAACTGAGCAAACCTATTAAGCAAGCTGATTAAGGTGGATATGTCAAATAAAGTGACTAGTAAGAGCACACTTATATATAAATATTGTAGTAGATAGATTGATAAATCTAGTAGTATGTAGATAGATAGATAGATAGATAGATAGATAGATAGATAGATAGATAAAAGAAAAAGAGAGAGGGAGAGAGAGAAAACTGTGTAATGCATTATCAATTGTCACTGCTGCGATGACACATCAGTGCATCTGTGTGTGTATTTAATATCAAGATCAGCTATTTAGTCAAAACTGGCAAAAAAGACACTTCTTTATTTATAAAATAGGAATATTGAGTACATATATTAACATACCTACATGAGTATATCAGTATCAATACCTGATAGTAGGAATTCAGTCACTGGAAATAACCGTCACGCCTCTTTTTTTGTGTTTTGGCATCTTGGGAGTCAATTATGGCATGATGCACAGTAATGAGAGAAGGCATCTTTTTACACTGAACATGATGAATACAGGGTGAGGCGAAATCAGAGTCAAGAAAGTAAAGAGTTTGTGCGTGATTACTCATGTAAGATGAACCTTTTTGATTCATGCATTTCCTGGAAAAGAAAAATATTACACAAAGATGGACACTTCACACTTGACAAATGGCTGGCTGATAGTTGCAGAGAAATTTTTTTTTTTTCCAGAAAAACTTATGTCTACTTGAAGGTAGCTAAGTAATCATTAATTAATCTAACATTTATGTTAACTAGACTGATTTTAAAAATGTCACGCATTTGTATAATCCCTAAGAAATTTGTGCAGCTTTATGTTTCCCAAATAAAAAAAAGACACTTTTATATGGGGAGAGTTGGTAACAAACTGCCAAAAGCAGTATTTTAATTGTATATTTACAAAAAAAAAAAAAGAAAAACTGAGAGAGAATGTGTAAAATATTTACTTAAAACCTTTGCGCTCAATGTTTTAGTTATTTTTATTGCCTGTAATAGAGATATTTGTGAATGGCACTTGGTACACACTCTGATGCCACTAGTATTGAGCAAAAATGTATGGTTTAACTCACTGTTAATAAATCCGTTCCTCAGACTCTACATCTTTATTCTTTCTCAGCTCTTTTTACACAGACCATACTATGTGTGTTTGAAGTTGGGGCATGTTGGGGATAGGGTTAGGGTAAGGGTTAACCCTAACCCTGGGGTATATAGAGTGCTGAAGGCTGGGTTGTTAAATACTGATATAATAATGAATATAGGGACACTAATTCAACCAGTTCTGTTAAGTTCAATTAAGTTATATCTCTTATTACTTTGCTTTCTAGAAGATTACTAATATGCAGTGTTGTACAAAATGTTGTACAATGTTGTATAAAATCAGTCTTTGTTTGCCCATACTGCATTTGTTTGTATACCGTAATAAGGGCCCAGATGTTTGCATATAGCTGCAGGCATGATATGGTGATGCTGATACTGGAGTTTGTACGATGTGTATTATATATAAGGTCTTAGAGCTGAACCAGATTAAACAAGTATCTGTATCGGGTTCAGATACTGGATGCAATCCGTGTGTATTTGGCTGAATACATTTCCAAATCCAACAAAATTGTTGTCAGATTATGAAAAAGAGCCTAAATCTAGGTTTGAATAGGAGAAATTGTTGGATATTAAAGAAACATAACCAGTGGGAACACATGAAAACATCTTTACCACAGTGTTTTTGTTAAAAGATTGATGATTTGAATATTTAAAAAAAAAAAAAAAAGTCTGTTGTGAAAAACAGAGGTCTTAATAGAGAACATGGTGTACATGTATATGATAGCCTAATAAAAGCTGTCCTGAGTAATACTTACCAGGAAAGTACTTAGAAACATATCGAGCCTTGATCGCACATGTCCGCCTCACATTATCTCAGTACTTTTTTCCAGTGACATATCTTTCCTTCCCTTATGTAAAACTGCACAATAAGGCAGATATTGTTTTTATTTTCTTGTGGACTGGTACTTTAATTTGCATACCCTGGATAGTATTGGTCATTTGCATGATGCGACTGTGGTACTTCACATGGCGTACCGTTTCACCAACCTGATCACAATATTTGTTGGAATTTGAAGGATATTGGTTTTCATGTCTAAAGCTCAGACCACAAACCTTGTCCTTTTATTCAAGCTTTAATAATTCAGAATATACGATGTGCGTTTAAGAAATGCTTTTTGACCATAGGTTTCATAGATGGCAGGATGATGTGGATAACAGGGTTGCACATTTGACTTATGCTATAGGTTATCATCTAGGGAATATTTAGTGAGTCCATAATAGGCAGCTGAGATCAACCCAGAGACTTGGATGATATTGAACCTACATCGACTACGTACATTAATTTCCAGAAAGAGAACTCAAATATGTAGTCTGCTTTCAAAGCCAGCACCCCTAGAACAGACAAAAATCCTAACATAAGAAGCAAAAGCACTGCCTTTAGCACTGCCAGCATTCTTTGTATTGTGGTCCCATTTGTAAATTAATTTAGATGCATTTTTTTATCACAGCTTTATTGATCTCAGACATTAGAATTTTATAAGCAATTGGTACAGTTATGATGGCTTCTGATTGACTTCAAAGGCACTTTAACATCCTTGCTAGATTGCGTAGCTAGCTACATAATGGCGTATATTAAACTTGCTAATGAACTGCTAATGGGTTAAATGCTGTGGACTACAAAGATGTTCAGCAGTGTTCATTTATCTTCAAATATATTTTTTAAAAGAAGATCAACTATGTTCGATACAGGAAGTGTCGTTAACTGTCATCTTTGCTGTCTGCTGTGTGTGAGGCAACATGATTCCTGCCCCAATAGGCCTCCATTAGCACTTCTTGTAGCTCCCGCTTTTGACCAATAGATGCAATAATAACTTGATGGAGCTAAATGGGGGCAGTGTGACCCATTAAAGTTTTATGTAAAGTTTTTTTTAAACATTAATGAATATCACATAGCATGTTTATTTTTACATTTGTTGGACAGTCAAAATATTTCTGTTGAATTTAAATGAATATGCAACTATGCAAGAACCACAACTGGTGCATCTTGATTGAACCATGCATTTGTGATCTTTGAAATGTGCATTTACATGTAGAGCAAAAAAAAAATAAATCAGTCACTATTATTAAATTTGGATATAAATAGATTCATACTTTTTTGCTGACAGTTATCTAGAAGTTTCTTTAGTTGTTTGAAAAGACTTCATCTTTTGAGAAGTTTAGTTTTAAATGAACCATTAGGTGGATGACCCACACAAGAATCTTTGCTGCTGCTCAGGCTATATAGTGCTGTGTCATAGTTTCACAGCATACACACACACACACACACACGCACACGCACACACAAAGCAGCCAGTAGAAAAATAAGGCTAAAATATGATGTAAAATTTTAAATGGAGTTATATCCAGTGACCTTTGTGTTAAAAGGTTAGGGTGGTAGCTGCCATAATGGACATGTAACCAGAGCTCCGTCTTTCATTTCCATGTTCTTTCTCCTTCTCACATTCACTAACATCAGTTATCTCCTTTGCAAGTCGGAAGCTCTAATTCATTCGATGTAACATAAACCTTATGGGATTAACAACAACACTGTGTTTGATACATGAAGTGGCCACTGAAGTACTTCTAAAAAAAGTGCTTATGTTTGTTTGTTTGAACTGCCCCTTAAAGCTGCAGGATGTAGGATTTTACAATTTTGCTCTCTTTGAAAAGAAAGAAAAAGGCTATTGGAAGATTCTTGCAGAAGAACATTCCATAAGGTGGTAAGGTGGTGAGATGGTGGGTTCTGCTGAAACTTTATGAATTTATGGCTGTGTCCCAAACCACAAAATTGGTACGTAGAAGTTTTCCTAAATTGCACTGATGCACTGAAAACTATCTGACACCGGTAAAGCAAGCTGTCCCAAACCACATAATGCATACTAAGAAATTTGCCTTAATTTTTGACACCACAAACACCAGTACAGCAAGCTGACTAACTTGGTTTAGCTACCCAAAAAAACAACAACTGGAATTTGGTTGCTTCCAGTGTGTGTATTTTTATTACCTGTTTTCTGTTCTTTGTGCATTTTGCTCTCCAGCTTGTCAAAAACATTAGCCATTAACAAAACAGTGTTAGCACAGTAGTTACAACATACCATTAAATATACAGACCAGGATGAACAGATTTGAAATAGAAAAATAAGTTTACTACATGTTAGTTAGCTGGCTGTCATTCATCAGTTCTTCAGCTTTAGCTAAACAGCTTCACAACTATCTAATGAGAATAAAGAATAGACTGCTAACATATATTTTCACTAGTATCTAAACAGTATGAGAACTGTTCCCAAAGTTCAGCCATGATGTTAGATACCTGAGATAGGGTTTCCAGTGAAAAGGTCGTTTTAATTCATTGGATATGAAAAAGCTTTCATATAAGTGAACTTAAAACACTTTGGCTTATGCTTTTCCTGGAAAATAAGCAACTTGGGGTGTTACCTTTAACATGGTACATGACATTGTTAATTAAATTGCATAAGAGTTTTATTTCTTATTTAATTTTTCTTTTGTGTTTGCAGAGTAAAGACAACTCAGGGGCCACTGTCCTGCACCTGGCTTCACGCTTCAGCCATCATGAGGTCACGGACTGGTTACTAAAGAGTGGTGAAGGGGATCCCAGTGTTGCCATGGAAACAGGCGCTGTGCCTGTTCACTATGCTGCTGCTAAAGGCGACTTGGCCATGCTCAGGCTGCTATTGGGACACAGCCCAAAGTAAGACCATTTAGCTAATTAATGCCCAGGATATCCTACTCTGAAGGCCCCCACTGTGATCAAGACGCATTGATTGTTTGATGTTTTTACAGGGTTGAAGCTCAGTTGAACACTGATCATGTATAAAAGGTCATGATTGGTTATGGATGTTTTATTTTTTTATTTTTTTATTTTTTTATTTTTTTTTTACAAAATCCAGAAACACTCTTCCATGGCCTTTATATGGCATAGGGATTTATTTAAGGTAACAAAAACACACAATTCTAAAATGAAAATAGATGAATCAGCATGAAGGTTGATAAAGCTACTCACAGAATGGCTATTACTAGATTTTAAAATGTGTCTTATTTTATTGATTAGTTATTTACTGCATGTCACACTGGTCATCTTATAAGATTTTTCAATTCATAGTGCATTATATTTTCCTTCAACTTTTGGGATATGCATTCAAAGAGTGTAAAATAAGCTCAGCTTTGCACCTTCTTGTCTACCTCTTATGCAACACGCAAACACACACACACACACACACACACACACACACACACACACACACACACACACACCTGTTGCTAATCAGCTCTGTCTCAGAAGAACTCTGGCCCAAAGAGATAACACTTAACACTTATGGCCTTGTTATTGTGATTCAGATTCTACATGCACCAGTGAACACGTGCATCCTTAACAACAACACACAGGCCTTTTGTGTAGGCAGATCGAGTGGCAACCTGCAGGTGCATCTACATTCATAAATCCCAAATATATCTTGTGTGTGACTTAGAAGTCTCTGAAACACTTTTCAAGGTCTTCAGCTAGCTGACATCTTTACTGCTTCCTTTCCTTAATCAAGCCATGCAACAACTGAAAGAAAACACTTCAAGACTGAAACAGGACCAGGTGATGTTTTATCTTCAGCTGTCATGTTTCAGTGAATCTGTGCCCACTCTAGCTTCAGATTCCCGTTCTTGGCAGACACGAACGGAACCCAATGTGGTCTTTGATTTGTTGTCCGGGTTTGGGATGCTTTTAGGCACGCCATAGTTGGTAATTTGAGTTACTGTAGACTTCCTGTCAGAACAAACCAGTCCAGCCATTCTCCTCTGACCTCTGTCTTCAACAAGGCTTTAATGCCCACTTTTTTCTGCTTTTTTGCAAACTATTGTGTGTGGATATACCAGGAGATCAGCACTCAACACCATCTGGCACCAACAAGCAAGCCATGTTCAAAATCTGTACTTGTTCCTTGTTCCAATGTTTAATATATACACTCACATTGACATGATGGGTGTTGAGATGTTTGGAATTTTACCTTCTTCCTCTTTTTTGTTAAGTAGCCTTTATTAGTCACATATACATTACAGCACAGTGAAATTCTTTCTTCTTATATACCATCCTTGGAGGGTTGGGGTCAGAGCGCAGGGTCAGCCATGATGCAGCACCCCTGGAACGAGGGGGTTGAAGGCCTTGCTCAAGGGCCCAACTGTGGTAGCTTGGCAGTGCTGGGGCTTGAACAACAATCTTCCAATCAACAATCCAGAGCCTTAACTGCTTGATCTACCACCACCCTCATCTTTTTCCCAAGATAGTTTCCAGTGAACAAAACATTGCTGGGTTTATTCATTAATTAATTTATTCACAGTAAATTATTTTAGTTTATTTCCATGAAATGATCTGCTTCTTGCTCTACTTTGTGCCTTTGATGACCCTACCTCATTTTTTTTGACCATTCGGCCCATCTTTGCTGTGACTCCTAGAAAAACCTGAATGTAGCAACCATGCACACGTGTCCTATAGCCCATGACTCACATGCGTTACAAATTGAAAATTCTCTACACTGGTTACATTTGTTGGTGTCTGCAGAGATTGTTTCCCAAAAGGCAACCAAGAATAATGAGAAGGATTTGTCAGGCTCTCACTTCCCACCTATAGTTATTTAAATTCCAAATACATTCCACAATTTTTTAATTCCATAATTTTTCTATTAGTATTACAGTAGCCACTGAACATCTTTCACTGAACGTATTTACTGAATAAAATTCTCTAAGATTAGTATTTGAACAATAACCCCAAAATAGGGGGGCACGGTGGCTTAGTGGTTAGCACGTTTTGCCTCACACCTCCAGGGTTGGGGGTTCGATTCCCGCCTTTGCCATGTGTGTGTGGAGTTTGCATGTTCTCCCCATGCCTCAGGGGTTTCCTCCGGGTGCTCCGGTTTCCTCCCCCAGTCCAAAGACATGCATGGTAGGTTGATTGGATCTCTAAATTGTCCGTACTGTGTGATTGCGTGAGTGAATGAGAGTGTGTATGTAGGGTCCGTCCAGGGTGTATCCTGCCTTGATGCCCTATGACGCCTGAGATAGGCACAGGCTCCCCGTGACCCGAGTGTAGTTCGAATAAGCGGCAGACAATGAATGAATGAACCCCAAAATAGAGTGGTGTTTGCTAAAATACTTACATATGAGTTTTATCTTACAACATGGGTGAGTTTAAGGCCTAATCTGGATATAGTATATTCAGTCTAGGAGTTCCCTACTTTCCTCTTGAGTTGTACAAATGCAGTACTCCTGAAATTTTAATAAGGAAGAAAGCTGTGCTAGTGCTCAGTACCTTAGTCCCATTCAGCAGTGTGTGCTTCCGTCACCATGGTGACCCCTGGCTTAATGAGGTAAACAAATACTGTTGAATAGAGGTCCGCTTTCTGCCGGACCTGCCTTGTGTTGATAGGGTTGTTTTTGACGACAGGAGATAACACCCCCGTGGCAGAATCTGTTACCTCTGTAAGATATATGGCAGATTTGGGACGAGTGTCAAATGCTGAGAATGACCCTCATTAGGGTTATCATGTACTTATGGACACTTAAGGACAGTTTCGATAGTGTTTTCAATTGTGAGACAACACAGTTGCATTGGGATGCTTTATGATGATGCTACTGAGGTGATACCACAGAGATTATTTTGTATAATCTGGTAGCAGCTAAACCCATAAAATGTAATTGTTGATTTTCTTAATATATGAATTGAGAGAATAAGAACGCTACAACAATTGTGGAATGATACAAAACGTAACTGCTGCTGTAATCATAAAGACAATCTTGTGCTCATCCAAGGACTTTTATTCACAATATGCTGAAACTGTTTCGTACTCATATTGGTTCAGAGAGTTTTTCCTTACTTTTGGTAACTCTTCCTTGGTTACTAGCAATCTTAAATCCATTCGTCCATCCATTTTCTGCACCGCTTATCCGGCACATGTTCGCAGGGAGCATGTAACCGATCTCAGTGCCCCACCAATTTAAAGATGCCATTCAACTGGGGCAGGTCCAACTATGCCCCCTGATCTAACATCTTCAACCAAATTTCTGTAAAGCTGCATTGACAAAATATTCATTATTAAAGGTTTTCATACAAATAAAATAGAATGGAATTGAATTGGAATACCACCCCAATTGTAAGACTAGACTTGATGGAAAACCCATGAAATGAAATATATTGTAGTTTGTTTCATTGTATTTTTGTACCACAATGATGAAACAACATTGGCGGTGTAATGGCCTATACCCGCATTGCAAAACTGAAACATTTTCTTTCTTGTGTAGCAAACAGCACATATAGAGAAGTCTAAATGGTTCAATAGCGCCATATCACAAAAGAACAATATTGCACTGCTGAATAGTAAACTCTAATTCAAAAAATCTTTTTTTCTTTGTTTCCTTGCTATCAGTTCTGAACAGCAGACGTGCTGGCTGTTATCAACTGGCGTTCACGCCAGCTGTTTAATGGTGTGGAATGTGTCCTTCGTTAGGATATCAGTGTCCCTTTGTGAAATAGTGAAAGGGATCGGAGACAGATGTAGATAAAGCACTCGGACAGTGTGGCAGCGATTTATGAATGCGGACTAGGCTTTTGTCTGCTCGTATCCTGTTGTCACAGGCTGTGGACTGTATTTTGTAGCCGTCCAATGATAATGCTAATGGCGTGTATGCACAATGCACAACACACAACACATGGACATAAAAACTTGCCAGACACATAAAACTCTGCATGGCAGTGGGCAGTTATGCAATCAGTTACTGCAGATTAAAGGCTTTAGCTAGGATCAGCAAGTGTTTTGAGCCAAGAGGGAGACCACAATGAAGAAACTGAAAAAATTAAAGCTGTGTTAAAGGTTTCTCTCTTTATTGCCAGCTATAATCTTATTGAAAAGAATCTTACATTCGGAGCAGATTATACTTAAGGTAGAATCTAGCTAGCAGTTGAGGGTTAAGGGGTGTGCAGTTCAATTTGAGAAGAAAATTTTGGAAACTGTAGCAGTTTAAATGATTTGTTTAAGTGGTTTACATTGAAACTTAAAGGAAAAGGCTAGTCTTGCAAATTATGCGTAACAGTAAGTGAAAGCTAGAAGGAGCAAGTTAACTTGACCATTATTAGCTAGTTCTTGCTAAATGTTATTTAATGCTAGCTTTAATAACACTTTGGGAACAGCATAGCTTTAAAAGTTTAGTCTATTTCCTGTTAAAGTCTTGGTTCAAAAGATTTCTTTTGCTAGATTAGTTTTAGTTTGGAATCTTATGAAATAGAAAAAGGTTTAAACTAAAATCAGTAGTCTCTGTGTAACCAGGTTAGCTTAAATGTTAAAACAGCTTAGCATATTGAATGTTGTACTTGGTAGGTGTGATATAGGCCACAACAGACAAACACTGAATTTTAATCTTGTTAGTCACTTTGTTTGCAGTAACGTTAGCATGTTGAACCTCAGGTCACCTCGATGAGAAAACACTCAGCCTATCTCCAGATATCCAATATGTCCGCGCTATGAACATGAGTGTGACACTTTGCTTAGCTGAGAGTGTTTGTCCTATGTACAAAAGGTCAAATTCGGCCTTTTTCGGCTGCATTTTTCCGCTGTTTACTATCGTATTCCTGCTTATTTTAGAGGAGGAGCCAAACTTTTTTATCTGACCCTAAATTATTGACAGATATTCTGCCACTGAGACAAAAGATGTCATGATGGCTACATATTGTTTTGGATTTCAGAGTTCCAGTTGTGTGTGTATGTGTGTGTGTGTGTGTGTGTGTGTGTGTGTGTGTGTGTGTGTGTGTGTGTGTGTGCCTTTGTGTAGTGTGCTAGAGTGATTCTGAGCTTATTCTGCTTTCTCTCCTGACGCAGTACACAGGTGACTGAGCCTGCTAGGTTACACTCATTAATCTTTCACCTATCTGACCACTTCCTAATGTCAGAGCCCCTGAATGAGCCCTCTTCTTTTAGTTTGAAATATTCAGTGCCTCTTTGTTTTCATTTAGGCCCGGTCTAATATATGTGGACATTGTTGTCTAGTTTATGGACCTTCATATACTTGTCGGCAAAGTTTGTGGGACTTGACATTGTTATAAACTCCATAATTGGCCATGCATATTTGATTGCAGAATGGAATATTTCCTCCAGTGTGTGTGTGTGTGTGTGTGTGTGTGTGTGTGTGTGTGTGTGTGTGTTTGAGAGAGAGAGAGTATTCCTTTTTTCTTTTGTGAAAAAAGGACCTTGGTTTCAAGGGGAATCCAGCTATTCCAGTCTTCTCATTCTTTCTCCTTGATCCCCTCACTCCATTTCTGTCACGTAGCCCTGTGTAACACTGAAACCAATGGAGCAACACTAATCCTCTTAGGGAACTCATTGCTAACTTGTCAGTCGGTGGCCAAATAAAACCATTCTTATGGGATTTAACCAGAAGGCTCTCACTCACTCTCTGACCTCCTGATGTGAACGGACAGCTCGGCTTACAAGTTAAGGCAGCACTTCACTACTATTTGTCACCAGTGAACCATGTGACCATCAGTTCTGTTCATAACCTTCATAATGTTGCTTGATTTATGCAGTAGATAGACATAGTTTCTGGGTTTTTAGATTTAACTGAAATATAACAAATCTGTTTTCTGTTTCAGTTCCATCATCAGCATAAAGTACTGTTTAATTCTGTTGCTTAGAAAATCATCCATTCCGTCCTCTTTTCTTTGATCAGGTTGGCCTTGTATAATTGATTTAGCACTTCCTGAGCTAACAAAGCAATTTCTGTTTTCCATCTTTAATTTTTTACAGTGTTGTAAACTTCCAAACGAAGAACGGTGCCACACCTCTGTATCTTGCATGCCAGGAAGGCCATCTAGAGGCTGTTCAGTACCTGGTGAAAGACTGTGGCGCAGAGCCAACTATTAGAGCCAGTGATGGTATGACGCCTCTGCATGCTGCCGCCCAGATGGGACATAACACTGTCATTGTTTGGCTGGTAAGTGAAAAAGACTGTGAAAAAGGCTTATTTACATGTACTTTTATGTATATGAAGCATTTACATGAGTACAGTTTGTACTTCCTTACATCTTCATGCATTGTCTCCTTTCAGCTCTCCAGATGTTTTTTATTCAAATATGTTTTTAAACCCCTATGAACTTTACTCACTGCACATTATATGAATTCAAGTTAAAGTAAAGTTAATAGAGGTCATTTATGAAAAATACGACTTATACATTGCTCACACTGTAACCTTTGGCGATATCATGCAGACTTCCACTGTGGTTTAGGACACAGGTGTTTATAAAAATGAGCACTAACTCATCATTTGCACTGTAAAGTTATGTAGGCAAAAACAACTTTGTGAATAATTTTTATTCACAGCAAGTCAATTATAAAAGGATGCTGAATGTTCTGCAGATGACAGTGTATTTCCACAATAAAAATGCAGACTATACTTTGATATTAGAAGTGATGCACATCTGCTTGAATCCATTCAGCTTTATCTCTTTGTCTATTCTTGGCATTATAAAAGCACTTTACTCTTCACTTCAATCTCATGCATTTGTATTAAGTTTTCCTAGAATCCTGTAAGTTTTCCTAGAATTCCTCCACTTTGATTGTGTGCCAGTGTCTCATGCATATGGCCTGGTTTGTTTCTGTGCAGATGGACAATACAAACATCAGCCTGTCTGACCGGGACAATGACGGTGCCACTGCCATGCACTTTACTGCCAGCCGGGGCCATACCAAGGTTCTCAGCTGGCTCCTCCTCCACGGTGGTGAAATCGTAACAGACACTTGGGGTGGGACGCCTCTCCATGACGCAGCTGAGAACGGAGAGCTGGAGGTGGGTGATGCACAGAATTAAGTGCTAGGGTGTAAGCACAATATTTCTGTTGTTATATTACATACCTTAGATTTGAGGCATGAAAATGTAAGAACAATGCATTATATGCAAAATTTTATCTAAATAATACCATTAAGTGAGTAATCATGCTTCCTGTTGTTGCTGTGGAGCTCATGCCTCCAATTAAATGGAATATGGGCTTGGCACACAGAGGGAAAAGCAGGCAGTGGTTAATCCAAATGCAAAGTGAAAAACCAACATTTGCATGACGCACAGACTAAAGCGTAAGCAATCTGACGGAGCAGTTCTTGCCATTAAAGGGAATATGTTTGGCTTTCCCGCCCACAAAGCAAGTTCGTAACCTGTACCAAAGGTCACTAGAGACTACATTTCAGTCTGCTTCCTTTAGCCTCAATAATACTTCAGAGCTAATACAGTATTGCTCTTGTATTAATAAAATTGAGAAATATCTAGAGCATAGAATGAATACATGTAAAATTGTTGCTGTTTAGATATTGTGAATGTTGATTATACATCTAATGCACAAACAAAATCAATCACATCCCACTCCTGACTATAAAACATACTTAATATAGCTTTTGTCATTCAGACAGAACAACCATTATGCAGTTTAATTCAATTAAACTATAAACAATAATTCACACATGCACATTAATTTTTTTGGATTTTGACTTTTAATTTGTTTAATGTCTAAAACCAGTAAATTGCCTGCAAGTGTTAAAACAGCATTGAATCAGTAAGCCAGATTAAATAAGCTTGCAGAGCTAGACACTGGTAACCTTATCCAAGTAAACTGGTCTAAAGAGAAAGAGGGCAGACTTGCACTCTTTCTGTCGGCCTGAGTTTGAACGCAGGACAGCTGTCATCATGAATGTGCTCTTTCAGCAAGAGGCTCTTTTGAACTCGGCCCTTGGTTTGAGAGCTCTTTTTTTTCACAGACTAACATATGGTAGGGAGTGACACTGTCACAGATATTATTGAGTGTTCAGTAGGACTGTTGTTTTCCAGTGCATTATGTCATGGCTGATTAGTTTTTGATAATAAGGCTAAGAGGAACATGACGACTGTCCATATTTTGTTTGAAAATTATGTGCATAAAATATGTGCGTTAGGGAGGGAGGGGGTAAGCGGGGAGGTAGACTGGGAGGGAGGGGGTTGTTTGTGTGTGTGTGTGTGTGTGTGTGTGTGTGTGTGTATGGTGGGGTTAATAATGGATGGGGGTGGAGCTGAAATAGTGAAGTTTTTTTGTGAATGGGAAAACCATCAAGAAAAGCTCATTGGTTAATGGTAGTTTAGATATTTAATATATAAAATAATATAAAACATTGATATTCATTCATTCATTGTCTACCGCTTATCCGAACTATTCTCGGGTCACGGGGAGCCTGTGCCTATCTCAGGCGTCATTGGGCATCAAGGCAGGATACACCCTGAACAGAGTGCCAACCCATCGCAGGGCACACACACACACACACACACAAAACACACACACACACACACACACACACACACACACACACACACTTTAGAGATGCCAATCACCATGCATGTTTTTGGACCGGGGGAGGAAACCCCCCCGAGGCACGGGGAGAACATGCAAACTCCACACACACGGCGGAGGTGGGAATCGAACCCCCAACCCTGGAGGTGCCCCCTAAAATATTGATATATGACATACAATTGTAATTGTAAATTAAGTCACAGTACACTTTTGAGACATCTGAATTGTCAGCTGTTTTATGCCACAAATTGACAGTAATAGTAGTAGTATTGTTGTACTGAATGTTTTATGTCCTTTCCTATTTTTGCCCACATTAAATATTACTAAATACCAATATAAATATTTTACTCCCTCACCATTTCCATTTGGAAATCTTAATATCAGTCCTTATTATTGACATTTCTAATGCGGTTCATGAAAATGTTTCATCATATATTTACCATGTTGATAAACCAGAGACAAAACATAAAAGTACAAAGTATATTATATATTAAAGTACAGATAACTATTACCACATTTTATTACATTTGGAAAAACGTAATTAAGCATAAGGCTATTTAGAGCTTGTGATAGGGTGCCAGTAATTTTACAGCTAATTGTATTACTGTCAGTTTATAAGTCTTAATCTCTTTGTTCTCACAGTGCTGTCAGATTCTGGTGGTGAATGGGGTGGATCTGGGTATTCGGGACCAGGATGGTTTTACTGCAGCAGATCTGGCTGAATACAACGGACATGAGCAGTGTGCCAAGTACCTCCATACAGTCGAAAACATGGTGAGAAACACAAGAAGTTTTACTGTTTTTGGTCCTTCCAGCTTTTATAAGCAAAATCTCTGCATTCTGCATTCATGATATCCATCTTAAGGATATCCAATCCACACGTAATACCAGAAACATTAATAGCAGAGTCCTTAGATCTAAATCAGCAGGTGGCAGTTTGTAGAGGACTGATTTAGTGATAAAGCTTCAGTAAAAAAAAAGAAGAAAAGGCTTCATCATGAACAATGTACAGAGCTACAAACTAATGTAGAATATTTTCTGGCCTGTCTTCCTCCCAGAGTGTGGAACATCGTGTCTTGTCGCGGGATCCCTCAGCAGATCTGGAGTATAAGCAACCTGACTCAGGCCACTCATCTCCAAATGCCACGTTAAACACAGCAGCCTGTTTCGATATGGGCTCTCCGTCCAGCTCACTGTCCAACTACGACTCGTCCAACTCCAGTCAGTCCAGCACAGGGGAGAAAAAGAGCAGCACAGCACCTTTAAAAGTAACAGGTAAATAAGGAATATGAGACACTTTTTACATTACTAAATCACACTGGACATCTCACACATCGTACAGTATCATACTTTTTCTCATACACTGTCGTACCCAGTTTTACACATACTCCAGCATACTCTCACACACATTGACATATTCTGTCATACATACTACAAAACATCTTTCCTACTCTGACACACATACTACCATACTTTCTCACATCCCTTCATGTTTATGTCATGCACATTACAAAATGTCATACACATTCCATCATGCACTCAAAAATATACCATTATACTCTCGTATGCACACTGCCATATTCCTGTCGAACACACTAAAAAACTTGTACACACTAAAACTTACTTACTTGTACACACTTATTATATTAACTTACACTAACTATAATACTGTGTCCTATGCACTTCCAGACCTCTTTAATATTCAAACAACACATACAGCTGTCTTTTAAATGTTCTATCATACTCTCATATACTGCCATACAGTATAACCTCCAGATCTCTCACACACTCATCGTACACACTGTTCATAAATGTTACCAGACCTTATACTGTACATGCTCTATTGTATTCTCACACACAAACTCTGAAACTCTCACTTTGGCACATACGTCTTTCGCACTTTTTTATAATTTCTCATACTTAATATCATATTCCCTCACATACTCATACACACTACCATCATACCTTTTATACACACACATACTTTATCATACTGTTATACACACCATCAATCCTCTTATCTACTCATCATTCTCTCTCTCTCTCTCTCTCTCTCTCTCTCTCTCTCTCTCTCTCTCTTCTTCTCTCTCTCTCTCTCTCTCTCTCTCTCTCTCTCTCTCTCTCTCTCTCAAACACACACATTATCAAACTACACACACACACACAGCCTAAAAGGGTTTAAAGCATTAACATAGTGAGGCTGATTGTAATGCTATGGTTCCACTTTCTCAGGTATTACAATGCAGTCATGTGATGCTAGATACAGCTATTTTTTTTTTTGAAAAGCTGTTTTCCTCTAAATAGATTAATAAACTGTGTAATTATGCATACAATTTTGTAACCTTCTAAAGACTTTCATCAATCCGGACTTTGGCCTTTATTTTCCTGAAGTCCTTGTTTTGAACCAAACCACAGCATTCCCCGTAACCCATAACATGCAGGCATCACATCCTTGGCTGCTTAATGAAGCCTGTGTGCTCACTGTGTTCTTAACAATACTGGGCGCAATAGTGCTCAATGAACTGGAAGACAGTTGATACAAATGTTCCCATGGTGCTTTGAAGGCCTCTTGCTTAGAGCCTAACCAGTGGTGCCCTCCAATGGAAGCGCAAAGATATGCATCTGCTTCTTTTAGATTTTTTTCTATGTAAAGCCAGGCACATAGTATACAATTTGAGGCATTTTAATCCAAGTGTCTTGCTTCACCTTTGTGTCTGTGCGTGTGTGTGTGTGTGTGAGAGAGAGAGAAAATTAAAATACTCAAGCTGCACTGTACACGCCTACCCAGCCACCTGCACCTCCACGTACCTGTTCTTTTCCTGGTTTCAGTTTCAGAGCGTGAGGACAGCAGCTAAAACAAGACCAGTTTTTTCAGTGGAGTACTTTTAGATCATTGTACTATTGCTTGTAATTGAATATGAGCTTGCTGAGTCATCATTATTAAGCAAGTGTATGAATGGATAGTAGATGAATAGGTTAATGGCCGACTTTTCTACGTCGGTTGAATGCTAAATGTGTGTTTTGTCAAAGGGAGCTCCGAAACAGCCATCACTGACATGCAGACCTACATGGACATGCTCAATCCTGATGTCTCTGTTGGGGACCAGAAAAAGAAAAGGCGATCTCATCTGCCACCTCATCCCACCTTCCCCCCACCTCCTCCACCTGGCTCTTCACAAATCCCACCACCTCCACCCACTTACCCCGCACCAAATCTGCCCGAGGAGGATTCCGCTGAGTTTCTGAAGGTGAAAAGTAACCTGCGTCATGTGAACAATCCCACAGTGAAAAGAGAGGTATGTTATGTATTATGCTGCATCTTTTATCTAACTGAAGCATTGCAAAATTATAATATATATATATATATATATATATATATATATATATATATATATATATATATATATATATATATATATATATATATATATATATATATTATAATGATAATTATGTATATAAAACATTCCCTCTGTCTACTCCCACAGTTTAGTTAATGGTCAGTTGAAACAAAGAATGGCACAGGAAATGTATTAAGGCTGCTTAATATATCAATTTTGCAACATGTGTAAAAAGACATTTAGATTTTTGCTTACAATAATCCCTTGCAAAACACTTATGACAAAATACACTGATGACTATTGCAGTTATTATTATTATAAAAGATTATACGTCCTTGTAAATTTTCATTGCTTAAACCATAGTTAATTTGTTTGGTAGACTCTCTACAGGAGTTCTAAGCATCATTATGAATTCATTCATTATTCTGCAGAGCTGAGAGCTCTGAAACAAAACCCCATTCATTTCTCAAAAGACCACGTGAGCTTAATGCGGTTGCTTTGTAGCGCACAAACATTACAGAAAACGAAGAACACCTTCCAGTGTCTGGCTTCTGTTATCTAAGTGGAAAATATACTTACAAATCAAATGTCAGTAGGGTTCTAAGCATACAGCGTTTTACGGTATGACAATGTTTTGAGATGGAGATAAGAGGTTATACTTAACCTAATGGACAGGGGATAGCGGAGTGTATAAGATAATATGGCATGGAGTAATCCGGTAATCCCCAGGGTTTGAATGATGTGTTGTTTCTCATATGCTTATCAAACACAGCTCAATTGAACCCCCAAGGATTGGTGCCTGTGTTACTGAAACCTTGGTAAATTTCAAGCAGCTTGTCAGTTCATTACACACAGCCTCATTATATATTACAAGGGCCTCACAGGGCATCACATCAAGCATAAACAAGTGCGGTGACAAGAAGACAGCATTGTGCTGAGAAGCAGGTGGGTATCATTTAGGTGCAAGGGTGCATAAAGTGTTAAATTGTAATGATGTGAGTGTTTAAAATCAATTAAATCAATAGTGTGCACTCTATTCTCGGTTTTGAGTCTATTCTAAAAAAATTAGATGATCATCTAATACACAGATTAAACTGTTTACTGTGTAAAAACTGACTCAGTATTCATTCATTCCCAATCTGACACCTTTCCATAGCCAAATATAGTCATTTTCTCTCATCAGCATGCTAGCATAAATATTGCTGGTCCATCATTTTGGACATCACATCGAGTATCATCGAGTTATTTGGTGCATTGAGATAACGCTTGCACCAGATTACGCATAGATCATTATATAACAACAGAAATGAACATAATTTCCTCCCAAAAGTCACTTTTGCCCTTAGGGGATCTCAATTCCCAAGAAATGACACAGTAGGGAATCACTAAGTGAATCCCAGCTGTAGGACACACCTCCGGCAAATCTGCAAGTTGAAACGTGTGTAGGTACAGAACAATTTTGTAAACGTGGTGAACTGTGTTGCCTGGAGACCCTGAGAAAGTACTGAACTGTTGGTGAAATGAACTTGTGGCCTGGTCAAAACGTATGGCCCATTTCCCACTAATCAAGTGAGGGAGGCACAAAAGCACACCAACACAATGCAGCTTTTGTGTCCTCGTCCTAATGAAGGAGGCCCATTAGCTGAACCAGACTCCCACTGGTTTTAATGATGCGCTGAATGATGGACCTGACATTACTTCAAGTAATTAACTGTGCCAGCACTCCCACGCAAAAGAACCCTTGGTTTTTAATGAGGGAATTTTTTTAATAGCTGTATAAGGTAGTGTCACAATAAGTACGGGATAAACCGTGACTAGACATGCTAAAAATAATAACTGGTTTGAAGTTAGGAAGAACTGTTATCCTTTACATTATACCAGCTATAAACAGTCATTCCCTCACAAAATGCACTTGTTACACAGAAACCAGAAAGTGCAAAGCTCTCTGTCTGGAAGACTTTCCTGTGGAGGAAAACCTACTGAATGCCACAAAGCCCTGACACTGGAGACTCCGTCTGTAAATGTTCATACAGAGGGCTACACTGTCCATACAGAGGGCCTCCATCCATACAGAGGGCTACATTGTACCCGTGATTAAACAGTTTAATCAGTGAATTAACAACATGACTAGGATTAACGTTAGCTTATATGGAGCATCTTCCATACAAGTCCCCGTGAACGAGTTACTACATATCAGGATGAATACATTAATATAAACCTTGTGTGTTGAATTACAGTTTTGTTAAGTGGTATCATTTATTGAACCTTACATAATATACATTAAATGAAATACAGGGTTATGTGTCTCTAACATAGCGCAGTATTTACTACTGTATCTTACTAAATAGACCCAGTATTACATGACGGTGTACCTGCAAAAATATTTCCTGCTTAAATCCAATTACTTTCAAGGTCTGTGAGCTCATTCACTAGTATTTCACTAGTGTTTTTGTTATTGTAACACAGGCAAACAATTTAGGTGTGGTTTGCAGGCTTATACCTAGAAGAGAAAAATCAGTCGAAATTCACCGGTGTCTCACAAAAGAGCAACATATTTACAGAACAAAAGGATTTCCAGGAGTTCTACAGTTGTCAATGAACATATTCCTTTAATATCCAATTTGTGCAATACTGTGGAACATATAACATGTAAATCGCTTGAAATGGTTCAGTGTTTGTTTATTTGAGGTCCAAATTCTGGCATGGCTTGCTGATCCATTGAGAAGGATCCATTCACTTCACAAGAACACACACATGCACACACAGACCTGCTCCCAGGTGAACAGCTCTGGTCCGGCTTTCTTCACTTGCATTAAGTATTAATCACTGCCCCTGCCCTCAGGGGGACTTTACACACACACACACACACACACACACATACACGCACACGCACACACACTTTTTCCCTTAGAACAAATAACAATGAGCTGACTGCTAAACACTTTTTAATAGCTGCACTGTGTTTATAAAGAATATTTCTGCCATTCTCTAAAATGCACCAATTTCCCTTGCTTTATGAGTTTTCAGAAAACTATATTTCAGTAAATTACAAAATTAAAACAATAAAAAAAAAGGACTTGACACAGATTCAGATATCCTGTTTTCCCAAAGCATCTAGTTCAGATGATGATTTATGATGACTATTTAATAATAGTTATGCAGGGCTTAAAAATGTGTTTTTTTGCTTTTTTTAGAATTCCAGATGAAAACTATTTATGATTTCTGCACCTTTAAATTTTGTATTTTATATATATAATATATATATATATATATATATATATATATATATATATATATATATATATATATATATATATATATATATATATATATAAAATGCATCGTCTGCATCGTCTGTGTAGTGGCAAAGAAAATGAACAAAAGAAAAAAATTGCAAAGACGACGAACAAAATAAAGAATAGGAATTGATACATTTTCCTACATTAAGTAAGCAAGCGACTGAACATTGGTTATTTGACAGATATTTTTCAGAAGCACTGCACTTTCACAGAAAGAGCAAGCCTTCCAAAATTGTTGAAAAGTTTTGGCCAAATGTTTGTTCATTTTTTCCGAATAGAGTGTACAGATGTTGTTTGTCTTTCATTCAACTGTGCACACCGTTTCATAATGTGCACACACATGCGCATATATACACTCGCACGCAGACTTCAACTGTTTGCAGCAGTAAGGAGGAGAAAGCAGCATAGCAACAATAAGCATTGTTGGGAAAAACAATCCCCTGAGACTACCGCAGCACCACAGGTGCTCATGGCAACCACTTCCTGTGGCGCAGTCTCCTGTTTAGCCTAATGGAGTTCAGTGGACTTTCATTTGTTTGACGCTCTCATATTCATTTGAATAGAGCTTCACCATACGTCTTTTATAAAATGTTATATTAATAGAGGCTAAAAGTGCTTTTTTTTTTAGAAAATCAGCAAGTTTTATGAAGTCACATCACATATTCTGGGCTGTTTTTAAACATCCATATTACTCTCCTGACTGGGAGCATCACTGCACTTTTTTTTTAACTTATACTCAATATTAAAAGAAATCAAATAATTACTTTCACAACGAAGGAGCTCTGGGTTTGTAATCAGATTCCCCTTCACTGCCAGTGCACATAACGCAATCGCTAAGCTGGCTGAAGATTCAATACCAGGTAGCCATGCCCTGCCAGTGTGTCACGGTGCTTTGCATAAAAAGCCCTAGCCACTCTGGGTTGTGATTGGTCAGTACCTGGGTAGTTACATCACTGTGCTTGGCTAGGATTGGCTAATGTGTGTGTGAGGGTGGGGAAAGGTAAAGCCAGTGGCAGGTAGAGTGTCAGGCGCACGGTGCAATGGGGATCCGGTGTCACCTGTGTGACCAGCAACTCTGGGCTTCTCAGCTTCTCTGAAACTGACTGGACTACAGGGTAAGACGCATTATATTTTTGTTTGGGTTTTTTTCAGATTGTATTTGGATTAGGATTTGGAAAGAGTTTGATCCTTATTGAAACTTCCAGAATGTTCTCACAGCTTGAATTACTTACATGACCTAGAAAGTGCTAAGTAAATATACAGTAAATGTTCTTTGCTATTTTTTTTTTTGTGACAGTGAGAGGAGGATTTTAGAAAGAAAGTTCATTGTTATTTATTATTATTTGTAGGGTAACTGCAAGGACATTCATAGTGCTTTATATCTACTTATCAGCGTTGAGAATTCTTCTGTGAATGTTGAGCTTCGGAGCTTTCTGGTATCCAGAACACATTGTGAATGAGTCATAACTCATGTTTGCGCAAGGATGAAGCATTAAATGTGCATAAAGGATAAGCAATGAAAAATTCAACACTTTCTGAATGGGAATGAGTTTAGAAAGGCACATCTGTGTGGTGTACAGGTCAGCATAGGCTTTCACCAATTTCCCTGATGTATGAAAAATCACATCACCTGCACGGGGTCAGCTTGTGTTACATCAAAAGCCAGTTTACAGAGAGGAAGGGGCTTAAATCAACAATGCAAATATGTATTGGTAATTTGGCTCTCAGAGCCAGTATTTGTTAATGGAGGGAGGTATAGATGTAAAAAGTACTGTTAAAGTTTGTTTTCTTTTACCATTTGCTTCTTCCATTTATTCTTGATGAATAATTTTCATCAAGGATGCCATAAAAGCATGTGCAGCATCGCCATGTCCTCTCTGCTTCACGTACATTTGAATTATTCAGGCTTGTCCTCTCAGTCTGTTCGCCTGTCACCTGTTTTTACTTCAGTCACATTTTGTTTTTCACATTTCCTAAAGCTTCCCCTGTCAGTGTTTACAGTTGTCATATTGGTATTATAGCATATTAACAAACTGTACAGCTTCAATGGCAGACAGTTGAAGTGTTTTTGGAACCGTACAAGGTATGACCCTTGAAAGGTGAGATTGAAATGCAAATCAAGGCGTTTTGCATTAGGAAAATCCATTGAGACCAGGAAAAGCAGTGCTGCATTTTTTTTTTTGTGGAAGACATGGAAATTTCTGGAAGATGGCTGCCTGTATATGGGTCGAAACGAACTGTAGAAAAGAACCATGTGACTCCGATATGTTTTTACGCATATTTTAATACAGATGAGATGAGAATATAAACTGTTATCTTGAATGGTGAATGATGAATAGTCAGTAGAATTAAGCTGTGGCTTTGAATGGGAGCTTTAAAATACTACAAAGCACAAAAGAAAGAAGAAAAAGATTGTGTAAATCACATTCTTTGGCATGTTTCATGTAGACCAATGCAACTTTTTGGCCTGTGGGCCTGTTATTTCTGTCACATACACCTTGCTATTGTTTGCTCTTATACTTTTTTCCATCATCCATATTTACATGTCTATGAAATCATCTGTGTGGCAGAAACTATTTTTAAGCATATGCATATTAAATTTCAGAATCTATTTCCTCCATTGGCTCATGCATCAGTAGCTTCTGTAGGCCTATTCATTAATTCCTGGAAGACTTAAATACAATATGACATGATTAAATTTCTCAAAGCGAGTCTGTTGTTTCGGGATTATATTTTACTCTTTGGAAGAAGAAACTGAAGTAAATTCATAATGAGCTCTGTGTAACCTTCTGTGTGATCCTGTGTGTTTTGTACTGTACTGATTACAGCTTCCTTTAATTCCCTGCACGTAGTTAATAGTTAAGGCTTATTTTACTGAGGTAAGCCTTTTTTTTTTACTGAGTTAAGTAAAGATTTCTCCACTTATTTGTCTACTTTAATAGGAACACTTGTACACCAGCTTATTTATTCAGTTAGCCAATCATCCCATCATGTGACAGCAGCACAATGGATAATGGGAAAAGTGTGATCTCTGTGACTTTGTCATGGTTGTTGGTGATGATCTCCTGGGATTTCTATACACAACAGTCTCTAGTCTAATAGTGCAGAAAGCAAAAAAAGAAATCCTTTGTGTGGACTGTAGGCTGAAACTCCTTGTTAATGAGAGAGATCAGAGGAGACCAGACTGGTCGAAAGTGATAGAAAGTCAACAGTAGCTCAAACTGGGCTACAGCAGATCACCAGGTTCCATTCCTGTAAGACATCTGATGCTCTCGTGGGCACTGACTCACCCATACTAGACAGTTGAAAACCGACATGACATGGTCTTTTCCTGTTTTAGCCCTTCTACTACACAGTTCAATGTGTTGTGCATGCTGAGATGCTTTCTAACCAAAGCTGTAAAAAGTGATTATTTGAGTTACTATATTCTTCCTATCAGCCCAAACCATTTTCTCTGACTTCTCTGTTTCCACCCACAGAACTGTTGTACACTCAGTGATTTTTATTTTTATTTTTTGCACCATTCTGTGTAAACTCTGGGGACTATTGTGTGATAAAAAATCCTAATAGCTCAGCAGTTCCAACAGTACCAGCCCATCTGGCACCAACATCCATGCCACAACCAAAGTCACAGAGATCACCCTTTTTCATCATGATGTTTGATGTGAGCATTAACTGAAGTTCAGAGAATTGCACAGAAATTTGTGTGTATTCAAACAACTATGACAGTGTTGATGGATTTTGTTTGATTTCATATGAAAGAGTTGGGACAAATGCAAATCTATGACCCCAAGTTACCCTGTGTGTCTTTTTTATATAAGATTCCTGGATAAGGATATCCTAGACACACAAATTTAAATAAATAATTAAATAATAAGTAACTAAAGATGTCATGTGCTGTACAATAAAGATGAACAGGAGAGTGTGTAGACAGAAGAAGGAGTAAGAGGTAGGTATTGCTCAGGAAGTCAGACCATCCGACTACCACGCCATCAGCTATGATGTGTGCGTGTTTGCCCATGCAGTCCTGAGGTGTAGTAAAATTTATCTGGCCAAAAAGAAATGAGAGGGCAAGAAAAGCAATGTAGTCTTCAATTCAATTAGTGTTTATTTGACTTACTTTAATACCTTTAATCATTTATTTCAGTATCAGTGTGGTGTTACCTTTTGATTATTATTTTACACCTGAACAAAAAATAATGAAAGGAAATATAAACATCTCAATAAATAATTCAATACATATCTGTTCTTTGTTTAGAAAACTGACACCGTCATCAAAATTATGAGAACTCTTCAATGGAAAAAAAAAAAAAAAAAGCTTTGTTATAGGAATTCATCTCCGATGTGCTGGAAACTGTGACATGATATAATATCACAGTGGTCATGAATACATTTTAGAAATGGACAATGGACTGAGAAGATCTATAATCGTTATAATGCTGATCTGAGATCAGTAGTACACAAAGTGGATCAGAAGGATCGCTCATCTTTAATGGATTCCTCATTAATTATTGTTTTTATGTGCTGTATTTTCACCAGTTGTCAGGAGGGGAGAACCCAGACAGACTGCGGCGGGTGGACTCCAACAGGAAGTCACGAAGCTTTAGTAAGCAGCCCAGCACCGGAGACTATTATAAGTCCCTGGGCAACGACATCACGGAGGGCCAAAACGGGACAGACATGGCACCCAACGAGGAGGTACAGCAAGAACTGTTCAAGTTCCTAGCTATCATTTGTGTGCCATTTTGTTGCAAATGTTGTTTACGTGACAAAAACAAGTACAGGAAAGTAATACCAACATGGCTGCGAGAGTTTATGTTCAATGGGGTGTGTGTAGACCTAACTAGCAGCTCCTCTCCCTCACCTGCTACATTACAACACAAATCCGTGCAAGGTGTGGCCCTACACTAGCAGAACCTGGCTTTTAATCCACATATCAGTTGCATTGCTTGATAAACACTGTGAGCTGTTTGTTCAGCACTTTCATCATGTTACATAACCCTGACATTTGGGGCCTTGGGTTTTTTATATCAATCATCAAAACAGAGACATGCCTCATTTCCAAAACAGAATACGAGTCCTCCGGGCATTTTACACGTCTAGCATTAAAACAAACCAAACGGATATAGAACACATTACTCATTTTATCTGAAAATTTGTTATGAAAAACCGATCCAGTTGAGAGAAGTTAAAACGATAATAACTGAATTCTTTAATAGAGTAAATAAATAAAAAGGGTTTGTTCTTATTTAATAAAGAGACTAGGGGCTATTATACTCAAGTAATAATAATAATAATAATAATAATAATAATAATAATAATAATAATAATAATAATAATAATAATAATTTTTTGTTTTTTGTTTATTTATTGAAACCCAGTGTTTCCTGAATTTTGGCTTCATTCAGGATTTTTAATTTCAGTGCATCATCTCATTAATATTACATGCTTTGTTATGCTCCTATGTTATGCAACAGAAAAGCATTTGACATACCCCCCAGATATAGTAATTGAGAGTCCAAGACAGCAAAATTGTCCATGCTCTCTAGCTGGGAGGGATGGAGACACTGGCCAATCATGGTTATTCACATGTGTGTGTTCCGGTGAGGGGCAGGTTAGAAAATATATGCTGCCTTGTTTCATGTCTCTGATGAAGTAGATGTTAGCCTTCACTCTCTCTCCTGTTGGTAGCTGTCATGCAGAGGTGATTGTTTTAAGACTGCAGCAATGAAATTTTTCCTAAAGTGTCATGACTTTTGGTGAAATTCAAATTAAAAATATATGAAAATAATATCTCACTGCAATTTCACACTGGTACTTCATTTAAATGTAATTTGTATTTGGTAGATAGTGCAGCTGCATGA
Organism: Hemibagrus guttatus; assembly: GCA_033459395.1. Lineage (NCBI taxonomy): Eukaryota > Metazoa > Chordata > Actinopteri > Siluriformes > Bagridae > Hemibagrus > Hemibagrus guttatus. The sequence continues at coordinate 7,821,051 of JAUCMX010000007.1, forward strand.
AAATCTCTTTCAAAATCTCCCTCCTTCTGTGTGCTTCTATAGCAGATTCAAATACATTGTGTTTGCTGCCAATGTGTCACAGGGGAGAGCTAAATATTGGGGGTAATTGGGAACACTCTGATAAAAAAAATATTGTTGCAGTTTCTCTGTTAAAGCCATTCACTGATACCCGGTGCACACACACCTCACTATTGTCTGTAATCTCTGTTAAGCTAATTACACTCCCAGTAGGAATCCACCCTCTCCCGTGCAACCAGATGGCACTTGACATGTCCCCTGAGTAAAAACCTATTAGCTGCTCCATTCATTGCGACATGACATGGACCATATGGTGGGAGAGGGTAGAGAAGCGTGGGTTCGTTTATTGTAGGGGAGGGAATGACACGCACGTGTCTGGCACGCGCCACACGCAGGGGTTGTTGAGGCACGTGCCGGGAAGGGGGGAAGCTGTGGTGGGGTTGGGGGTAGAAGGAGGGGGGGTTCGTTTATTAGTGCTGTGACAGCTGGGGGTGCTGACAGGGTAAATAATAGTCCCCTGAGAGCAGGAGTGTGGAGGATTGTACGGCTTAAGTCACAACAGATGTCTGTTCATTCCTTCGTGTCACTGATCGTCTTCTCTTAGCTTTTGAACCCTAACAAGGCAGCTTGAACCTGTGAGTGAGGCAATGCTTTAGACAAACCCCTAAGATAGTAATAATGAGTAATAATTATGGTATAGTAATTCATTGTAATTATATTAAATATATGCAACTAATAAAATTGTCAGTGATGCAATTAATTGTTAACTTAATGTATTGTTTTGTTTTTATCTTGGTAATGTTTTTGCTTAGTATATGTTGTTTTCAAGGGAAAAACAAGTTAATAGAAAAGTAATGATTCAGAATAATTTTAAATATTTATTATTTTAAAATAATTATTATTATTTTTTGTCATTTAAATAAAGGTTTTTGTATAATTTCCTAGGACTTAATGTCATGTGCAGAAAAACATTTTCAAAGAAATGTGGCAAATAATGAGTGAAAGCCAGGATCGTTCATAGCATCATGTTTGTATACTTATATGTATATGTATAAGTCCTCCATAACTACCAGTGATGGAAAGAACTCAAAATACAGTCAGTTGAGTAAATGTGCTGCTACTGTAGTAATAAAAGCAAAATTAAAAATAAAATACATGTCAAAAATAATAGTAATGATCCATAAAATTACTTGAGTAAATAAGTTATCTAGTGAACAATGACTTGTGTACTACTAGAGTTCTTATGATTACCAACCAAGTAAGCTATGCTGATGTGCAGAGGACCTTCATTTTTAACAATATATTAAAAAAGGTCAAGTTAGCTGAATGCTGTCTAATCATTTAGCATTAAGCAGTTAGACTTTAGGCTTTGTTCGGTAAACGTAAAAGTACTATGATTTAAGAATACTCAAAAAGTTACAGTGAATTATGTACTTAAGCACTGTAATGCGAATTACTTTCCATTACCTCTAACTTCTATTCACCATCAGCAGTGTTAAAGCTACTATATATGAGAAACTATTTCTGACTCTTGGCTCTTGGTTTTGTTTGACATAATTTGACAGTAAAATGATGGCATCTTCTTTTTCCCTGCAGGGTTCAGTGCTGTTGGAGGAGCCAACAGACGCCTCCCCAGTAGTTGAGAATGGGACAGAAGAGAGTGAGGAGCCTCCTGCACCTCCACCTGCACCTCCTCTGCCACCTGCCCAGACTCCACCTCCAGCACCCCCTCTGCCTTCTGAGCCCCCCACACCTCCCCAGAGCACCAACGCTCCTTCAGCGGCCTCCAACCAGCGTCGCATGTCCTCCTCCTCCAACAGTGAGTACTCTCTGACTCATCGACAACAATCCTCCAGTCTCATCTCTTTTCTTCTTCTCACTCCATATTATAAACATGCAATTGCTTTCTGTTCTATTGGCACCATCCTCACAGTCTTTCAGTCTTCTTACTTTCTTCTCTGGCCATGTGTGTGTGCTCTGTTGGACATGTAGGGCTGGTCATGTGGTCAGGCAGTTAATGAGGGGTGTGTAAACAGATTAGCAGGGTTCAAATCGTTGCTCATGTTTCTTTGAATTTCCTGAAGCCTTTTCACTTGGAAGAAAATTTACTAATTTCTTTTGTTAAACAGCAGGCTATTTTTAATGTTTATTTCTAAAATCAGATTATGTGGCGTGTCTGCCATATAATATAAACCTGTGATTTGAAGTAGAGCTTAAACTACTGTCAGAGCTTCATTGACACCATTAAATAAAAAAAAAGTTACATTTTGCTAATTGAAGGCTACTACTGTACCATAATTACATTATTTGTTATCTAATTACTGACAGATGATAGTTTAAGACCATTTTGATTCCAAAACTCAAACCTAAAGTCTGGACAAAAGCAGACATATTTCGGTGTTGAAAACTTGTAGATACTATAAATAATAATAGATGACGTAAACAATACCACATTGTTTGCCAATAATGTTCCACATAAGCTATATCCCAATGTAACCCCTGATGATTAGCCATTTGCTTGGGTTAAGCTGCTCTCAGAGACTTAGTATTTGGATTACATGTGTATTTGGACAGTGATGAAATGATTCAAACATTAGAGCTGGGCTGTAAAAATGTTTCACTGGCAAAAATGGCATTGGAATGTTTCACTCTTCTCTGTACTGAATTGACCCTGAATTGAGCCAATAGATCTGTATCTATCCTCTATAAACTGCCATCCCATTTAGGGTGTATTCTCACCTCGCATCCAGCGCTCCTAAAATAGACTCCAGATCCACCACAATCCTGACCACAATAAAGCTCTTTACTCATGATTAATAAAGGAAAGTTATTTCTGTGATTTGGTTTAATTTCAGTTGCATTATTATTCCATAATAAATCCTCTCTTTCACTCTCTCTCATCTTTCCTCATACACAATCAGTAATCCTGAGAGGGAAATGGTTTTAATTGGTTAAGCATGGCAGAAACTAACACCTCAGTTAAATAAATGACACAATTCTAGTCTATGATGTCTTTTTTTATACTAAATGTGCCAGTGTGAAAATCTGCTCCTGTATGAATAAAAAAACTTTTCATAAAAATTTCTCAACGCATATTGAGATATTTTTCTAAGTCAATATAAAGCTTACTTATAGACGTTATTGTTAGAGCTGCTAGATTTTTTATTATTTTATTATATGATTTTTAGGAGTTATATAATTATTACGTTTATAGTTTAGTTAAGATTATGACATAATGATATTAAGAAATAGAATTGAATAATAATCCGGATGAGATTATTGAGAAATCAGTAAAATCTCTATTCTGGAATAAATCTGGAAATTGTACGATTGTCTGTGGCTATACTGCGAAAATAATCATTTTATTAATCTGGCAGTCTTGGGTGAATTGAAGTAATTTTCTCAGGATGACATTAACTCCATAAACTACCGAAAATCAGTCATCTTAAACCACATTATTCAGTAACAACTAGGAATTATTCAGTACCTACAGTGAAACTAATGGGAAACGATATATAGTTATAAGAGTGAGGAGTATAAATCTGGATCTGGTGATTTCAAGGGTTTACATACTGCAGTAACACAGTATGGTGTGCAGATAGTAAGTGAAATGTATTTATTTTTTAAATTCTTTTAAAAAGAGTCCCAGATTTAGAGCCACTGTTTTTCACTGATTTATTAAATATATCAATGTCATTAACTTCATTAATATAATATATATTTTTCTAAATAGCAATGCTCTTCCTAAAGATAAAGATCCAGTAGTGACCCCTCTAGGTTACAGTCTGCAACAGATTTGCAGTCAGGAGACAGTATAAATATTTTAGAGATTCACCCCGTTACCATGAGAGCAGCCTGCTTGCGCTTCCCAAATATCCGTTTACGAATTCATGCACGGGGGCTATCGTTACCTCCAAATCAGGTTTAGTGTTATCCCATTTGCGTAATTGCTCCTCTTCCAGGAGACATCGGTCTCAAACCATTCAGTTCAGTATTATGTCAACAAAACACACCGCATTGTTTAGCTGGCATTGCTTTTGTGTTAGTCAGTCCATTTGTTTGTCAGAGCCTCTGTGACTTAGACAAATTTGAATGAGAACCACAACAGGATGTATACACAGGCAGTCAACAAAAGAAGCCTAATACCTCAGGGGCGGCTGTGGACAAAAGTGCACTATGACAAATAGATTGACTCGTTACACATGAAGCCTTAGAAGGACTTAGATAAGCAATTTATGTAATTGTTTAATACACTCAGTGTAGTAATGCAGTAATAAATACACTTTTGCTGATGAAAGGTTTCAAATGTGAGACTTGCTTAGTAATTGTGGTGTTAGTAATTGTAAGTGTTACTGTAGATAAACATTTCCGAAATTTCCCACAGTTAGATTCCATCTATAGTGATCTGTGAACTCCACATATGTTGCATTTGCCAGAAAAAAACAATTCATGCTTTAGTTTTATTTACTAATTTTGTTTTTGTCCCTCTGTGTTTATTCACTCCTTTTTTCTTATTCCTCCTACGTTCATTTTTGCCCCATTCTGACTTTGAAATTTATCACCACCCTGATATCATTGTCATTCTATCACTTGTTCTGTCGTATTCTTTCACCTGGACTTGAACTTGGGTTTTTTCATGCTGGTCTTTCCTCTTTTGGCCAAAATCTGCTTTCCCTCTATGCGTTCGCTCTAAAGGAGGAAATCTCTCCTCTGCCTCTGTCACTCCTGCCCCAGAATCACTCCGGCAGAGGAAGAGTAAGTATTCGATTCCCCACTGCACCACAGATCTCTCTCCTGCGTGTGTGTTTGTGGGTGTATTCAGTGTATATATATATATATGTGACCTTCTTGCTTCCTGTTCTCTTGCAAATTTGTTTGAATATGATCCAGCGTCATGGTTATATTCTTTTATAGCCATTGGCTCTTTTCGTATGTAAGAAATAAAACACGTTGTGGGATGCTATTATAGTAAAATAATCTAAACAGGATGGTGTGAGGCAACCTGAGTCACAGTTATCAATCTAGAGTTGATTATCTTCCTATAACAGCATGCCCCAAGTGTTTTATTCCTCTTATACCACAGCAGTTTGCCAACAACGGCAATGTTTAGTAGTTAAAGAATGACACATCATTCATGTTAGTTCCTGTTACAAAACACTGACACTGGAGACTCCTTCCAAAAAGACAGAATAAAGAACCTCACAGAAAACTTCAACAATTATGCATTTTAACCAGTTTGTATGGCACATCCACAATACAAGTCCAAGTTCAAATCCAGGTATGTCGTTACTATAGAAACGCTGACAGAAAATCAAGCAACACCTTCTGACCAGTCAGAATTGAAAACAACTCAACAGCGCTGTGGTATACATAAGAGTTATATTCTAAAAAACAAAACATTATATTGTTTTTTAGGATATCATCATGAAGTTCAAGTTGGATCTTTCATACTTCAGGAGTTGTTTTTTTTATATGTTGGTTTAACTGTCTTTAGTGTATTACATTTAAACCTATGCACTGTAAAAAAAAAACTTAAATGTACATGTTAAATGTAAATGTGTAGAAATGTAAAAAAGAAATGCATTTATACATATATAAATATTTTATATTATTACAAATAAACTGTGTGTTTAAGTGTGGAATTATAGGTTTTAAAAAGAATTATGAACACAAAGTAGAATAAAAAATATGTTCATATAAAAATATGTAAAATAAATGCGAGTTAGAGAAAGAAAAACCAAGAAATGAATATAAATATAAACATAATTTGTAAATTATATTTTTGATTATTTATTTATTTAAGGTTTTTTTTGGGAGCTTGTTTCAACTGAGTTACAGCCAAAAAAAAAGTATGAAGTTCTGTAAACATCCACTGGGCTTATCATAGCACACAGCCTTGGTGACTGAACCTGGCCTTCATCACTTGCTCTTTTCTGTATCAGTTTGCTCTCTTCCATGGCACACACATCTCTCGTGAGAATCCCAGACTGCATTTCTGTTCGCATTTGTAAACGAGTCGAGATCGCACTGATATGTGCTTGAAGCTGAAGATGTATCAGGACACTAAGGCTGATGGTATTGTTCATTGTGACTGGCATGCGTATACGTGTTTGTGAATATAAGTGTGTATGGTGTCTTTCTGTTTTTGCGTGTTCTGTCTGGTACATTATATATACTGCTGGTTCTCCTCTTTAAAATGGAGGAAGTGGGACAGGGAAAGTGCTATAGAGCCAACTAAAATGGTGATGAGAGGATTAGGGAGAGAGGAATGATTGCATGCGAGACTGCAGGAAAGTGAGTGAGAATATAGAAAGGGGAGTCTAGGGTGAGCCAATTGAAATCCACTTCCATTTTGGCAGCGAGCTACTGTCCAAGCTGATTAGTGCTGATCTCTTTAGAGTTTAGGGCAGTGACAAGCCTGAGCTGGCTTTTTTTTAATCATTCTCTGGGGAAAGACTGTGACTGAGTTGGAAGTAGACGTTTACAGCGTTAGTGATGTAAGAACGCTAGTTTTCCCAAGGACGGCTGAAGCGAACTCAGCAGGTGATATACAGTTTTGTTTCATATTGTATAATGTTAGGACTGTAAATACTTGCTTCTAGTTTGAAATTGGATAAAGTTGGAGGTAGAATGTTAAGTGTTTGATTTCAGTCTATGATTATATAACAGGCTGTAGTTTCATTCCAGCAGATCTTTTGTATAGTTTGCTTATGCTTCTTGAGATTTTCTTTGTGTCCTCTGGAGCCTTACTTTAAAATGCACTATATAGTTTGTTATATAGTTACGTTTCCTCGTATAAATTACTGAGCTTTTATTAAATGCCACAAAAATGAACAGAAAACAGTTGTTCATTGTTTTTGGTTTGCAGTAAAAGTGTCTTTTGTTTCAAAAATGGAACAAAATGAATAAATGGGATTAACATGATTAAAGTGCTTAAAACTCTTTGTAAGAAGATTATGACTTAGTCTTGCATCAAGATTATTCTGAAGATTTCTGAGAAAATATTGTTTGCTTTAAAACATTCATTTACTTTTAATGTCTTTTTACAAAGCAAAAGATGAAAAAAAAACAACTTGTACTCTCACACATGGTGTGCATGTCATATTATCAAAATCTTTTTATTTTTTTTTCCATCTAGGAAAAAATTATGATTCATTCAAATTATTAATACTAAAGTTACAATGCCGCTTTGTATATACAAGACATTTTGAAGTTTTTAAACTACAGCTTTGTCAAAATAGTTTTTGTCCTTTATTTATAAATTAGATTTGTTTCATAAACAATAGTGCTCATTATTTAAAGGTCCTTATTTTGTGCTTTATTTAGTTATTAAGATTTTGGTGTCTGGTTTCTTTTGAAAATGACAATTCTCTCTCTCTCTCTCTCTCTCTCTCTCTCTCTCTCTCTCTCTCTCTCTCTCTCTCTCTCTCTCTCTCATTCTCGATTGACTCATATTACCTGTGTTTGCCTTAGGCACTAAATCCTTCAACATGATGTCTCCTACTGGCGATAACTCAGAGCTTCTGGCTGAAATTAAAGCTGGGAAGAGTCTGAAGCCTACGCCACACAGTAAAGGCTACACAACTATCTACTCCAGCAGTGGCCCTAACGTAAGTGCTGTTTTGTCAGTAAGTACATAATCTGTCCAGGTCCAGGTTAGATAATACACAGTAACTAGCCTAATCTTTAAGAACATGGGCTTTATTTAGTTTTATATTAGTTTGTGTGTGAATATTTTCATAGATCAAAACGACCACTAGATTTTCCACCATATTTCCAAAAGCTTTGGCAATGTTGAAACATTTCTTTGTACTTGTGCATGTGTTAATGAACAGCAATTTCCTGTAGTATGTGCACACCACAGATCAGAACTAACAGAGATAACAGCATAACAGTGAACATCTGGAGATAAATTACACAAAATACGAGAACAAAATATATCTACATTGTACCCAGGGGATCGTGAACACCAAGCACTGGAGCCTTATGCTTTTTTATTTGACTTCATATACAGTATAGATTTGTGTTGATCTTTTTTTAGTTACCATTAATATAAATGCTATTAATATGAAATGACTGGGTTTCAAGGTGTAGATTAGTGAGTTTTGAGGGGCATAGTGGCTTAGTGGTTAGCACGTTTACCTCGCAGAGTGGTTAGGGGTTCAATTCTCATCTCTGCCCCATGTGCACAGAGCTTGTGCTTCCTCTGGTTTCCTGCCACAGCCCAAACACATGCGATGTTGACTGAGCAGCAACTCTAAATTGTATGTAGTGTGTGCTTGATTATGCCCTAGTGTGGCACCCTGTCTGGCATGTCTCCTACCTTGTGCCCCAAGTCCCCTGGGAAAGCCTCCAGGCTCTGTGCAACCCTGCATAGGAAAAGCGGTACAAAAAATGGATGGATGTGTTTTTGAAATTTAGTAAGATACTAACATTTTAGCAGGATTTTCATGAATATGAAATTTCTTGTGTAATTGCTCCTAGGATGATTTACAAACTTTTCATTCTTATTCAGCTTAATAAATGAAGCCACTTGTTTGTTAATTATTCATCATATCAACAGCTGCATAAGGTGTCATTAGGAATTGCGTGGCTCTAAGACTGACAGCTTTTTCAGCTTGTCATCACTATTGCATATACACTGTATCAGCCTTTTTCCCCCTCAAACACAGTAAAACCACACAGCTTAATGAAATGACTGCTGGTTTTTCCCCAACATTTTATCCGGATGTGTCTAGTTGAATATAGTACTGTTTACATGATGTTACTGTTTCTCAACTCAGCAAATGGTGTGCGTGCATGGCTGCATACATACGTGACAATACTTAACAAACACAAATGTAGACACAAAAGGATTAAACAGACAAACTAATCAAAGGGAAATAAAGAGCAGGTGTGACTAATTGACCGCCAAACAGCAAATCACAAGCTCATGGGGCACAAGGCATACAAGGAACACGAAATGCCAAAAGAGACTAAAGAGACATGAAGCGCACAGAGAGTGACACATGATAGGGACAGAAAAAGGGAAGATGTAATAGAATCTGAGAAGATTTGTAGTTTGTATTGTGCTACTATGTCAGTGTCACTGTTGTGCTGAGAATGATCCAAGCTAAGTAACTGACCAACACTAGTCTTTGTATTGATCCCATCATTCCTGTACATCACTGAATTTCAAATAAACTGAAGAATTTAATTATCATTAAATTCTGAGATACCACAAAGTTGTGTGTTTACAGGAAAATATTACATCTAAAATGTGAAAAAGGGATCATGAGTAAATTATTAGGTTCCATTTGTTTTAGTTACAAACATTTTTAAATCCTGGAAATATCCTTGTCATGTTGTTTAAGGTCATCAAAATTATTTGTACACTGTTAAAATAAGGTTCAGTTATAAAACTAATCCTTCTGATATTTACCTTTTCAGGGAGAAACTCCAGCATCACCACCTCAGTCCCAATCAGAAATCCAGTCTGAAGCCCAACCTGAGCCCCAGCTTCAGTCGCAGCCTCAGCCCCAGTCCAATGCAGCCCAATCAGCAAAACCCACATCTGCTCCCACTTCGCCATCTACAAACACGAATCCTCCTGCTCGCAGCAGTTCGCCCCGGAACATGAACACATCTCAGAGCTGCGATCAGCTACCTGTTGAGGTCAATGGCAACAGTGCCTCGGGTCAGACGCGCAAGTCCAGCGTGGATATAGAGGCCCTGGTGCCCACCCATGACGAACAAGGCAGAGCCATTCCTGAGTGGAAGAGGCAAGTGATGGTGAGGAAATTGCAAGTGAAGATGCAGGAGGAGGAGGAGAGTAAGAAAAAGGTAGGGAAATGTGTGAACCGTGTTTGTATTTTTTTTTTTAAAGAATTGTCTCTGGAAGATAAGCTGAGAAACTGTCTTTGCTTTGCTTTTAAAAATCTTTCAGCTGGTAATTGAGGTAGATTTGTAGTATTTGTAATACTATAGGAAGTCACTTTCTCAGTTTATACAACAGCTGTTGTTTTTTGGTTCTAGCCTTGTAATTATAAGTCTAAAGAGTGTTCGTGTGAGATTTTGCATGTTTTGCATGGTGTGTGAGCGTGCTTTTACTCTGAAATCGTTTCTTGCCAAATAATCTCCTGTCTGCTATGGCATCATTTTAAACAATGATATTTTGTTCAAATATATAGATAATCTGATTATGTAAAAATATTCAGCACTGGTTGTAGTGATGAGCAGTTACGATTTATAATTCCCAGTAACTGAATGGAATTTATTAAGGGATACTGGTCCATATCCATGTCTTAGACTTCAGAAAAGCTATGTCTAATAACATTAGTTGAAAATATAGTTTTACAGCATTTGAAGAATTTTTACATGCACTAGATAAGAAGAAACATTTCTCTAGTAGGGAGTTTTTTTTAAAGAAGAACATGTTGTGGTTATTCATTTGATCGATAAAGCCTAAAATGCATTCAGCTGTATGATGTTGACTTGGTCTAGGATGTGACAGACAGAACATTCCAGCTCTTTGTAAATATATAAGTAAACACACCTGTCACATGCTGATGGGCTGTCAGGAAGGGCTGAATGTCTGACATATCTGAAACAAGAAGCACTCCATCGGTAGTGTGCGTGATATAATAGATGCATCTGCTTAGCTTTAATATTCGCAATCGCAATCAAAGACCAAATGGGAAACTGCTGCGGTTTAGTTACATATTTAAGAAGCATAAAAGATTTTGTTTAACTTAATTCTTAAGTTATTCTTAAATCAAGAGGCAGAATGTTATCAAATGCATTTAACACAAGTTGCTTGTTTTTGCTAAAATTGGTTCAGATGTTTTGGATCCATTGATTACTACTGCATTTTGACTTTTTTGAATTGTGCATGTGTTTTTGTGTCATTTGGCTAGACATTGACTTGTCCTTTGCTGTTATGCAGTGTTCACCTTGAGGCTGCTGTGACCATCCCAAGACAGTTTTAAATAATATTGATATTGCTTTCATATTCTTGAAGCATAGAAAGATATAGATATTGGTGATGGGGCATGACAGCTCTAAGTTTTTACATGGGTATTCAGTGGTGTGATGCAAGGTGCCCTCACACTGCAAATTGTGTCTAAATCTTGGAATGCAGCAATGCCTGTCTACTTTTCTCCCTATTTTCCTAAATTCATGTCTGTTTTCAAAATCTGTCAAGGCCAGTGGTTGTCAATCAAGTCCTGTCAAGCACTTGTCATTCCATATATTTGTACATGTTCATTTGACCATGATTCCTGTACATCAACTGAACTGCTAGTGGAATGGGCTTATTATGTGGAATGACTGCTTAGGCTTGGTTCATAATCCAAACTACAAATTCAGAGCAGGTAGGATAAGTGCTGCTGTTGAATAGAAAATTGATTTTGCTATATTTTAATTTAGAGATAAAGCTAGTCAAATTGGAAGCTTTTTGCTTAAATTTTCCCAAACAAACATGCTATTTTGAGATCCTCAGCAACTGCAAGTTGCTAAAGGTCACACTGCTTCAACTCATCCCAGCCATAGTGAAGCAGCTACCATTGCACCACTAAATCCATGTAAGGTTTGAAACGTTTGGTGTGAAGAAGCATGTCTGAGAAGCATTGGACCTACAGACTGAAGGACAACCCATCCTTCTGTTTTTGTTCCTCTCTGTCTCCTCCTCTGACCCTGCTTTAGTTTTCTACCAGTGGCTATTTCCAAGCACGAGACTGGCATTACTCTCATGCACACAATGCAATACTGGGTCCATTTGGTGAACTGATGACTGAGGATGACCTCATTCGCATTGAGAGACAAATTGAGAACCTCCAAGTTATGCACAAAGTGACAGAGGTAGAAAAGGAGTTGGAGCATCTAGAGAAAGAATTACATCAGCTTCTTCCTGTGTCTGCTGCCCTGACCCAGGACCACTTCTCTGTCAACCCTAAACAGGTTCATGGCCAAGCAGAGGACCTTCCTGCTTGGTGTAGCAAAATTTCCACACTGCTTAAAAGCATGGCCATCCTCCTTGCTACATTAGGTGGTAAGGAAATTGACCTTCTGGAAATGATTAATCAAGGATATACATATGAAGGTTTAAAAGGTGGAAAGGCACAGACAACATCTGTTACCTCAGGAAACATTGGTCGATCACAGTCTTTCTCAACCCGAGAGGAGGTGGAGAAGGAACTCAAGCAGTGTGGTGTGTCAGTGAAAAATCTGAAGGCCAATTATGAGATGATCCAGAGTCAGTCCAAGTATGAAGAGGACAAAATGAACCGAGTATACAAACGGAAGAGATCCTTGCCAGTAGTGGGTGAGTGCAGTTATTCCCCTGAGCCTATCCTGGAAGATGAACTACTATTCACATCTTGCGATATCAATTCTCAAGTCACTAATGGTCTACCACCAGAGCAAGATCCAAGATTGCCACTAGTAGATGAGCCAGTTATAACACCATCATATGCACCTTTGGTATACAGTGAACCTAACAGTGTCCCCCAGTCAGGTACGGATAACATGGCACACCCTCTGTCCAGTGGCCCAGCACTAAATGGAAATCATCTCACCCGCAGCCTTGAGGTTCAGACCGACTTGAGCTATGTTCAGGAGTCTATTGAGATGCGCAAGGAGAGGATTGTGTTCTTGTTTCTGGAGCACTGGAGAAAGTATACTATGACAGAGTCTTACAGACCCAAGTACACAAGGAGAAGAATAAGTCAAGGAGTCGAAATGGATGGCTCCCCGGATAACAATAGCCAGTTTGAATTGGATGGGATAGAGGATGACCAGCTCCTGCACTTCATGAAACAAAGGCAGGTAGTAGGGAAGCTGCTTGGCCACTGGAGGGCTATTATGAGCCAGGTACCATCACGTCAGATCCGTCGGCTCAGTCGTGCTCAAATGATCTACTGGCCCGAACATTTTCTCCCTCATATAAATGGGGCTCCAGTTCGTTATGAGAACCTGACCCTTGATCTTTTCATGCTTGGCTACTTCCAACTGCTTGAGATGAACATGCCTCGCAGTGAGCGGAAGTTCCGGCACTTGCTGTGCTATGAGATGTTTGATCGAATAGGCAGCCATCCTTGGGACGTCATCCGTGAATTCCACCGTGAAGTGATGGAAAGCATTGAGAGAGGGAATTGTGATTGGTCAGATGGCTTTGAGGACATCAAGCTGAAATATTTTGGCAACACTACAGAGGGGGGAGGGCTGTTGGAGACCACTCAGATTGACTCACCAAAAAGAATCCAGGAGATCTTAGACTCAGGAAATGTATGCAAGACAACACCAGAACAAGAGTCTCTTGCAAAAACTGAGCAAAATTCAACACAAGCACCTGCATCTGACAAATCACAAGCTTACACACAGGAGCCTATACAGGATACAGCAGACGATATTTCAAAAAATAAAGCAAGCCATACAGAGCAGATTAATGATGCTACCACAATGGACAATGATCAAAATGCAGATATGCCTAATGCAGAACAGCCAGAGATCCAGACAACCACACAAGTGACTGTTGAACAACCTCTACCTGAACCCTTCAACGGTCATACTGAGAATCCAGCAAAAGATAATGAAGAGCTGAATGAGGACTCAGTAAAGCTTATTTACGATCTCAAAGAGTTTAGCAATGAGGATATAATCAGATACATTGAGCGAAGCTTTGCCTTCTGGAAGGAGAAGGAAGCAGAATTGTTTGATATCTGAATAATGATTATTTGATTAAAATGAGAAAAAGTCTTAAAAATCTTCAGATAAAGCATGTCATGGGACAAAAGATCTGAACAGTCATGTGAGAGATTTGGTTAGAGAAAAAGAATCTGAGCATCTCTTGACTGAAAAATGATTGAATGCAGGTTACTACTGAACACTGCAAATATAGTGTCCACCTAACTATAATGTAGGGTTAATTGATGGAGGTCAGAAGATTTTTAAATTGGGACTCCAATTTTAATCTGATGTCCATATGGAAAGGGCTATGTTAAATGCACAATGTTGTAAAAAAATGTTTGGAGCAAGTGTAGATGGTCCTCAGTCAATTAGCTGAATGGATTTCATGGAATATATGGATATATAGAAAGAGAAATATGGTTTTGTGATTCTTGGTCAAACTGTAGTCTTGGATGTGGTGGGTAACAATTACTATCTACCCATAGTCTAGTGCAGGGCAATTTAGCTTCACAATCAGGTGGGACAGGAAAATGATGCTGGTCAAGCCACAATATATTGTTAACAAATGACCAATATTTTTCATATATAGTATGATTCTTATATAACCTATGCCCCTAGTAGCCGGTATAGTGAGTAATTATTTGTTAGTTCACAATCAGATAAACATAAAATTTTGACTTATAACATTTTGACATCTTGACTTTTAAATATAAATGTAAAATTACTACTAATTAATTCAGAGACTAAAGAAAAAAAATAAGCCAGATACAGGCTATAAAGTAGGCTTGATATATAGATGTTTGGGGTAATTTGCATTCTTAAAAGCCTTTGGAATTTGGCTCATCCTAAATTTGATAGATAATTCATCTATAAGCATAGCATATGATACTGAGGTGAATTTAATTATTTGGCTTCTTATAACTATCATTATTTTTTATTTTGTTTTTATGTGGGTTTAGCCACTGCTGTAGTGATGGCACCAAAAGCCTAACCCTCTGCTATAGACACAAAGTATACAGGGGTTACGACATGAAATGTTACCAAATAGTGAAATCCATGCTTCTTGTTTCGCTGTGATGAACTGGTACCCTATTCTGGGTGTGTCCTTAGGGTGTAGGCTCTGGATTCACTGTGATATTGACAAATCAATGCCTGATTATTTATTAGCTTCTTGTTCAGCTGTTCCTGCTGTGTATTTAGGATTATTTAAAGGCCCACACATTATTAAATTTACTTTTTTCATATGAAGATTACCGGTATTTCATATTTTTTTTACAGTTCAAATACAACATCTACTTTTAATTAGCTTCCTCTCTAATGAAATTGTTTTTGCTATGTGGTTGAACTTACTGGATGTTTTAAACTCACGATACAATGATTATAACATTCAAGTGTTTATTGACGGTAATTTTGGATGTTTGATTTAAGTTAAGTTTGAAGTGTTTTTGTTTTTTGGTTCCACATCAATAAAACATGTAGGGTGTACTTCTCACTAATGACTCATTTTTTTGTAAATTAATTTTTCTGTCATTCATTACGTGTAGTGCTTACACTCCTTTACATACCATGAGGAGAATATTCAGACACTTGAGTTTTTGTTATTTAATATGCTTCCACACGTTTGCCTCACACCTCCAGGGTTGGGGGTTCGATTCCAGCCTCTGCCATGTGTGTGTGGAGTTTGCATGTTCTCCCCGTGCCTCTGGGGTTTCCTCCGGGTACTCCGGTTTCCTCACCCGGTTCAAAGACATGCATTGTAGGTTGATTGGCATCTCTAAATTGTCCGTAGTGTGTGATTGTGTGAGTGAATGAGAGTGTGTGTGTACCCTGCGATGGGTTGGCACTCCGTCCAGGGTGTATCCTGCCTTGATGCCCAATGAAGCCTGAGATAGGCACAGGCTCCCCGTGACCCGAGTGTAGATCGGGTAAGCGGTAGACAATGAATGAATGAATATGCTTCCAGTGCATTTTTCTCTTTACCCTGTTGACTTAACTGTGTGATTCTAAGAACACCATACCTACATTGAAGCATGGTGGTGGGAGCATTGTATTATGGGGCTGCTTCTCTGCGAATGGTACAGTGGCATTATGTGTCATTAAAGAAAACATGCACTGGGGCATTTTAGAGGAGAGTTTATCTCATTAGCATGAAAATGAATGAGGAGAAGGTAGGATTTTCCCAAATGTACAGACACAGTGACTCAAGAAGGCCTTTGCATAGCAAATCTGGGCCTTTAATCCATTAAAAATTATAAATAAATAAATACCATTCAACAATTAGATAATTGAAGACAATTTGCTAAGAGTTTAGGCCATAATTGAATGCAAAACACTAGCTACTTATTTCTTGAGACATCTCAAAGGTGTAATTGCCAACAATGGCTTTGCAACAAAGTACTAATGTTGGACATTGATGGTGAATATTTTCCGTTTTTTATAAATTTATTTATTCATGTTTAAGAAACTATAAAATTTTGTTCATATTTATAAGTACAAACTCAAGCACTGGACTTATGTAACATGCATATAAAAGTGTAAACTATACAATAAGTTATAAGTCAGTATTACTTCTTATATAAATTTTCTTTAGATTTTCATTGAATAATTAAGATTTCTTAGTTTCCAAAAAGGGTTTACTCTTGAATGTTTATTCCAATCTGATTAATTAGTTGACTTTTGTCTTTAAACAGTTGAGAGGTGTGGCTTCTGCTTGGTTGGCACCCAAAGCACATTATGTTTTGATTTCAATTGTGCCGATGATCTCAGTCACAAAACACAGATCATATCGAGTGCTTCAGTGTTGAAACCTTACATGTTTAAAGTGTTAATCCGTTTGTGCTTTTTTGGTGTTTTTTTTTTCTTCAGTCATAATTCCCAGGGGAGTATTTAAATATTAAGGTGTAGATTCGATTACCTAGACGCTGAAGCCCTTGCCAGTGAAATTGCTTCCTGGAGCAAATTTAGTGTAATTGATCCACTTCAGAAGGAAGATGAGAAGCTCAAAATGGCCTCCTGCTCTGGCCTCTTGTTACAGTGTGTAAGGCTGCAGAATAATGTTTCATTCCGTGTGAAGACAGAACTGTAGACGTGAACTGTAGACTGTAGAGGAATTTGGTTTCAGGTCCTCCTCCTCGAATTTTCCCTCATGATTCCCTTCAGGGAATCTTGAGACCTGAGAATAGACGATGAATGCGTTGAAAGCTTACAAATAAACATGGCAGCTTTATATGGGGATGGTGCATTTTGTATACATAGGTAATTAAGTGCTTTAAATAAGCAGAAAGAATAAATGATAGATAATAAAATGAAGAAAATAACGTTATTCTATTCAGATTTGGTACAAATGCAAAACGTAATAATAAAAAGGTAAAATGTAAAAAGTGTAATGCAGAAAATAAAGTACAGCAGAATAATTTTTAAAAAAGAATAGAAATATTTAACCCGCATATATATTTTTACCAAGATGTTCGGTAGGTTGTTTTTAGAGATATGTAGCATGAAAGCAAACTTTTACACAATATTATACATATTCATGGATTTTACAGGCCTACTGGATCAAAATATTAAGTGTTTTTTTTATTGTTTTTTTGTTTGAATGATCTTATTTCAAATACTCTGAATTTTTCAGATCAAGCTAGATCCATTCTGATAAGAAAAAGCAATATCTTTATCATGCTATGAGGTAGCACACTACCTAATAATGTGTTACAGTTAATACAGTTTTTTTTTATCTGTTCTTAAATCTCCTATGATTTGTAATAGTGTAAATAAATTGAAAGGATTTTTCAGCTTACTGACCACACCATTTTGTCTCTTTCTGATAGGCTGAGGAGGAGGAGGCCCGGCTCGCTTCCTTGCCTGCTTGGAGAAGAGACATCATGAAGAAAAAACTGGATGAAGAGAAGTGAGTAAAATCACTTACATTCTGCAAAAAATGTATTTGAATTCACAAATTCCTAAGTATAAAAGATGCTAGAGTGATCTATTGTCTATAATAAACCTCACACACTTGACCATAATTTCCTGATTCTGTTTTCTAAATAGACAAGTTACCAGTAAGAGAGAGGTATTTTAAGAGATTATTTTGTTTCAGTTGTATGCAATTTTATAGAAAGATTTTATTACAGTCTGCTCAAGTTTGCTGCAGAAGTTGTATTTACTTGTTTTCACTTGTAATTGATATGTAATTTAGCCAATTACATATTGGGGGGGGGGCATTTGCCTCACACTTCCAGGGTTGGGGGTTCGATTCCTGCCTCCGCCATGTGTGTGTGTGGAGTTTGCATGTTCTCCCCGTGCCTCGGGGGTTTCCTCCGCCCGGTCCAAAGACATGCATTGTAGGTTGATTGGCATCTCTAAATTGTCCATAGTGTGTGATTGTATGAGAGTGTGTGTGTGTGCCCTGCGATGGGTTGGCACTCCGTCCAGGGTGTATCCTGCCTTGATGCCCAATGATTCCTGAGATAGGCACAGGCTCCCCGTGACCCGAGAATAGATCAGATAAGCGGTAGACAATGAATGAATGAATGGTTCAATAGGACACAAACTTGGTATACCATTAGCCTAAACTGACTTGGATTTTTTTTTTTTTTTTTTTAAACTTTGCAACATAATACATAAACAGGGAAAAATAAGAGCTAGTTTAAGTGTTTCAGGAAGATTAGTTTTTAAACTGGTTGTAATTGTCTGTCAGTGTCTTGAAGTGTCTGTGTTTTTACACGTTGGTTAGTACGTTCAATGTAATTTATAAATGTCTCATTTTCTAATGTCTCTTATGTACCACCTGGACGAGCAGGGAGCAGAAAAGGTAAGATATACATAAGATGGAGGAGTGGAAAATGTGGTAAAACTTTTACTTTAGTGGTATTAATTTCTCGGCATAGTTATTGTTTATAATTTTATAGTTTAATCAATATCTATGAATCCTTCACCAATCTGTACTCCCCCTCCACCTGCACTTCTCTCTCCTGCTTTCTCTCTCTCTATCCCTCTCTCTCTCTCTCTCCTTCTCGCTCACTCTCTCACAGTTCCCTCCAAAAGTATTTGAACAGCAAGGCCGATTCTATTATTTATTTATTTATTTATTTATTTATTTTTGCTATATACTGAAAATTTGGGTTCAAAATATTAATATGCCATGTTAGATCAGAATTTCAGCTTTCATATCCTGGATTTTACATCTAGATGTGTTAAACAGTTTATAAACAACTGAAAGAAGCTGTGGTGGAAGCCTGGAAAAACACCTAAAAGAAGAGTGCAAGAGTTTGCTGATGTCAGCACCAGATTGATGCAATTAATAGAAGCAAAGTTTATGCAACCAAATATTAAATGTTATTTGCTTTAATTTACTTCAAGACTAAATATATTTCTATACTTTTGCTCAGCAAAGATTTAGCTGTAAATATCAGAAAGTGAAAGCTTATCGGGGGGCACGGTGGCTTGGTGGCTTGGTGGTTAGCACGTTTGCCTCACACCTCCAGGGTTGGAGGTTCGATTCCCGCCTCTGCCATGTGTGTGTGGAGTTTGCATGTTCTCCCCGTGCCTCGGGGGTTTCCTCCAGGTACTCCCCCGGGTTTCCTCCCCCGGTCCAAAGACATGCATTGTAGGTTGATTGGCATCTCTAAATTGTCTGTAGTGTGTGTGCCCTGTAATGGGTTGGCACTCCGTCCAGGGTGTATCTTGCCTTGATGCCCAATGACGCCTGAGATAGGCACAGGCTCCCTGTGACCCGAGAGTAGATCTGATAAGCGGTAGACAATGAATGAAAGCTTATCTATTGTCGCATATTTACATTTTGCTCTCAAATCCAAATACATACACTATGTACTATCTAGGTAGTTTGTTTGTTTGTGTGAATGTATGTGCACTATGTAACTGCATTGTGTTATGTTATTATGCCCTCTTTTGTCTGCTGACCGTCTCACATTTCTGTGATTTCTTTTGAAACGGCAGGAAAGAAGAAGAGCGGCTGAAGATGGAGAAGGAGAATGGAGAGAAGTTGGAGCTGGAACGACTGCGTACATTAGGATATGATGAGACCAAGCTGGCGCCGTGGCAGCGGCAGGTCATTTTAAAGAAAGGCGATATAGCCAAACAGTAGTTTGTCCCCATTCCGTTTCAACATGCATCTTTCAGCTTGCATCACCTGTAGGACACTGCGTTAAACACAATTCACCAGCTCCATTCCACATACCGAGTTGCTAAGCACAGAGCACAGCTGTTTGAATTCATCCAGCTGCACATTTGTACTGTTCAGGACTTTTAACAGATCCATAGTACATTGTGATAAAAATTGTGTGATTGTAAAAGCCTATAATTCATTAGTGGTTTCTGTGAACTTGTAGATTTATTAAAAGAAGGAAAACATTGTCAGCATGCCAGCAATAATGCTACAATTACATACATAATTTCAGTGAAGTTGATATCCTCACATTTTCACGTTTAACAGTCTTCAAAGTATTTTCCATGTCTAGAAAGATAAATTATTCTGTACAAATATTTTACGTTTTTAAGCCAGCCAATCATTCAAATGGAAATTGGAATATAGCATACTAGTTAAACAGATGCTGACATCAAACTACATATAAGTGCACTGAAAGGATTCTTAAAGACTTCTTACTTTTGGCATATGAGAAAATGATATATTAATTGACAATAATGTTCACAACATTAACCTGGATTTTTGTGTATGTGTTTTAGTTTATGTACTTAGCGATCGACCCATTGATTAAAAGGATTCTAAATTGATAAAATTCATTTTAATTGTTTTTTACACATTGATGAAAATGTGAAATTGTCCGCACCTGACTATAATAATAGCAGTAACCATAAGATGCATGTTTGTATTTCCTTTATGTCCAGAAAATGGCAGATTCTGGTGTCTTTAATATTCTGCTATGTAATACATTGCACACATTCTGTCCAAAAACCAAACCACAGAGTTTACTCTAGGGGAAGAATATTTGTGGTGGTTTGTTTGAACACATGGGCAGAATAAATTGATGTTTTTATTTTCTTCATTACATCTTCTCACAACGGTAGACCATCCCTTGTATACATAGGGTACCTGGATCTCGGAAAAGTGCCGGATGTGTCTTTCTGAATGTCTGTGTATATATGTGGTGTCTGTTCTGTGTCATAAAATGTGTGATAGTTAAATGTGATGTATTTAGAGTGTACATTTTTTTGCAAGTGTAAAAAAAATTGTCATTCTCATTCAAATATGTGCAATGCATGCAATATTTAGTTTAACTTCATTTGATGCCATATTGATGTTTAAAAACAAAGCTATAACAAACGCAGTTGCCATTAGAAGATTTTCTATTTATGAATAATGTACATAGTTATACTGAGGAAAAAAAATGTTGCCCTTTTGTTGCTGCATGAAGGTCCTGTTTTTGTTCCTCCTCCTTTGCTTGCATTGATTTATTACTGGACATCATCATTGTCAGACGGGCAAATGTAGCAAAATAAAAACATTTGATTTCTTGGAATTCATAGTGCTGGCTTTGAATAAATAAAAATGCTTTGAAAAGTCCCATAATGTAATAAAAAAAGGTATGTTTATAATAATCAAATGGTATATTTTTAGTCATCTAGTAGTCATCTAGGTGCTGCCACCTCACAGCTTCAGAATCCCTGGTTCACTCCTGAGCTCTGCTTAATGTCCATGTGGATTTCCTATACATGTTAACATAGGTTTTCTCCAAATTCTATGTCATATTCCTATATTTATGACTATGTCTGTGTGTTGGCAATGCATTTGTGTGTGTCCATGAAGTTCTGCAGTAGACTGCCATGGTGTATTCTCACCTCACACACAGTGTCTGGATCCATTGTGACCCTGACATGGATAAAGTGGTTACTGGCAATACATAAATGAAAGAATTAACATAGCTAAACAATAATCTTTTTTCTTTTTTTTTTTTTTGGCCACACACCAAAATCTTGCACGTAAACCCACGTCATATCTATATTTGACCAGCAGATGGCGCTATGTGACCTTACCAACAATTAATCAGCCATAAGGTATGGTAATAATTATTTTAATGACCTTCAAATCCTTTGGAGCAAAGAACGCAGAAAAATGCTCCAGGCTTGGAAAACAATGCATTTAAATAATATAATTTCAAACCATATAAAGTCACTTTGACAGAGAAGCTTATAAGAAACATCTTGTACTCAAACACGGAGTTGTGGGCGTGGTTTTCACACCTGTGTTCGTAGATCCGGAAAGCTCAGCGTTTGCTCGTCGGATGAACGTGTCCCAGTGTTAGGCTATATAGGTAAGTGTTTTTTGTTTTATTTGCATCAAGTGTCATTAACTTGCAGCTTAAATAGCGAAATAATATCGAATGTTTGCAGAGTCCCAAATCTTAAGAAAGTTGTGAAGACATTTGTGGTGTTTTGAGTTTGTTTGTTTGTCCTGAAAGCGACTGTGTACCTGAGGAAAAGTTTCATGCTAATGTCGCAACCTTTATAGTAGGAGAGGAATAAAAGTCTCACTGCGGTTTTTCACTTTATTTTGTACAGGCTAGGTTCAAACTTTTCGTTTTAGGATTTACTCTTGATACCAAACGCATATTTATATTTCTATAAGTTTACTTTATGAACGCATACTTATTTTTTCCGCCTTAAGTGTAATCAGTAATCACTGTACTGGTTAGTGTTACTGTGGCCCGCCCGCGTGTTTATGAACTGGAGAGTGGTTGTAGGACATCACCTGGCTTAATATCCAGTTTGTCTGGGTGTAGTTTCAGTTACCGAGCACTATGTCTATCAAAACAAATCGATTAAATATCCTACGTGACTCATATACCGCTTGTCAAACAGACAGTAAAATAATATATAACAGATAATGAAATGCACTCATGCATTCAGTAACTATTGAAAACAGGTACACTATATTGCCAAAAGTTTTGCGACACCCCTCCAAATCATTGTAGTCAGGTGTAGTTTTTCAGGAACTCTTAATACTTCAGCATTCCAAGACATTTTGGACAATATCATGCTCCCAACTTTGGAGATGGCTCCTATCTGTTCCAACATGATTGCACACCAGTGCACAAAGCAAGGTCCATAAAGACATGGATGAGTGAGTTTGGTGTAGAGGAACTTGACTGGCCTGCACTGAGTCCTGACCTCAACTCGATAGAACACCTTTGGGATGAATTAGTGCGGAGACTGCGAGCCAGGTCAAAACTGGGATGTCTGCCTTTATATGAATATGAACTTAATATGGAATTGGCCCGCCCTTTGCAGCTATAACAGCTTCAACTCTTCTGGGAAGGCTTTCCACAAGGCTTAGGAGTGTGTTTATGGGAATTTTTGACCATTCCTCTAGAAGCGCATTTGTGAGTCAGGCACTGGCTCGCAGTCTCCGCTCTAATTCATCCCAAAGATGTTCTATCGGGTTGAGGTCAGGACTCTGTGCAGGCCAGTCAAGTCCCTCCACACCAAACTCGCGCATCCATGTCTTTATGGACCTTGCTTTGTGTAAACAGGAAGGGAAGCCATCCCCAAACTGTTCCCAAGTTGGGAGGATGAAATGTCTTGGTATGCTGAAGCATTAAGAGTTCCTTTCACTGGAAATAAGGGGCCAAGCACAACCCCTGAATTCAATGATTTGGAGGGGTGTCCCAAAACTTTTGGCAATATAGTGTAAATGGGGTTAAAATTAAGAGTAGCACAGGCAAATTTCTGTCTTTAAATCTATCCTAACTGGATACTTGAGTGTCTTTCTGCTATTTAACATTTCTTGCTTATGCACACTTCAACTTCACACGACCTGGAACATTCTTTCAGTCTGGGATGTGAATATATACTTGAGACTCTATACTTGAATCAGTTATTTCCTTAGTATTTAGACTTTGGTGTGATTTAGTTGCTGTGTTGCCTGTTAACTGAATGTCAATTCAGAACCTATCAAACCTGTTTGGGAAATGTTTCTGGAAGTTGTTTTACTCATCTGCCTTTTTTTTTTTTTTTTAAATTCTCATAGAAGCAGTGACATAAAGGATGTAATGAAAACAGTACACAAACTTGGCTCCAGGCCTGTTTGGGGATTCCCCTGAAGGTTGCAGTTTCTGTTCTGTTTTCTAGGACATACTTTATTTCCATGTATTGTCAAGCTAATTGTGATTATTTAAACAATGCAAGTGAGTTAAACAACTTTAAGAACTTGCTCCTAAACAGGTTTGAATGAGTTCTTAATGATATTGTCTAGCTGACCATGACCAATCCCACCCCACCTTTCTCTTTTTTAGCATGCAGGTTGTGACAATGGTCCGCTGAGAACCGTGAGCCAATGTAACCATTATAACAGAAACTCTTCAACAATTCCAATCCTAAGTAAAACAGGTCCAACATGTCACACAAACAATCCCAGACATCCAAGGGGGACCAGTCTCCTCTCCTTCTGGACAGCATGCTCTCCTCCCAGCTTCATCTGGAAAGCCAGGCTGATAGTTCATCCTCAAACACAGAACTCACTGTACCTGGGCAGCCTCCACGGACTTCTGTAATCCTCAGCACCCAGAGTGAAGTGGCTCGGAAGCGTGGAACCCAGCAGCTCATCCCCAAAAACTTGGCTGTCGCCAGTCGGCCAAAGAACCGCCACCACACCACGGTGGTGACGATGCCTGTCGTCCGCGAGGCCCAAAAGAACATCCAGCGTTTCTCTCATGATCCTGACCTCATCTGGGAAGACTATGACGGTGATGATGGTGGCTTGCGCAGGAACCGCAGGAACAAGTCATACCGAGCTGCTGTCACCAGTCTTGATGCAGATTTGACCTTGAAGCAGGACCTGCTGGTGCCTGTTGTTGAGGAGCAGGAGAAATCACCCAGCCAGAAGCCGGTCCCCAGCTCTGGACACAAGGTGAGCCATACTGTAAACTTCTGTTTTTCTCATAATATTGCTGAACATCGAAGGTATTCAGAGTAGAGAAGTGTATGGGTAGTGAAGATTTAATACCAAATTTGCACATATCTGTATTCAGAGCTCAAACGTAACTGCAGCATACAGCATTATCCCTTTAAAATCTACATTAAGGATTTTTTTTTTTTTAATGCTTTCCCCCTTCTTTTCAATTTTCTCTCATATTAGCCTTTTTACTGAAAAAAATGTTGCTTGATTTTATATTTCATTGTATTGCATTTGACAGCAAATGTCCTTATTCCATCTGCAATTTCTGTCTCAAATTTTTTTTTAATTAAAGGCTTAAAGGCATGTGATCTAGACACTTAAATAAAAGCCTGTTTCAAATGCTTGGAGGTGTGAACTACATGCAGTTAATTTGCATTATTTCAAGGAAGCATGCAAAAATATTGTGGGTGTAGATTTAAAAAGATTTACACTTAACACTTAAAATATGTAAGTGTGTGTAACCCCTTTTTAAAATGTTTACTTTCTCTTCATAAGTATTAGCAGCTCTTTTGAGCTTAATTTACCAACCTTTAATGCATATATGTGAATGCATATATCTTTCACAGCTGAAACTTATTTATTTTCATCTTGAATTTAATTTGTAGCAGATTATTTTGGATTGAATTTTATTTTAAAATATGCAAATCTCTCTTCTTTATCTTTGTTATTAGCAATATAAACACTGTTCATAGAACTGTGACACACACAACCTCAGTATATGCTCTGTGATTGTCCTAATGGCAGGTGTACAGGAAAATAAGTGTTTGAATGAGTTAAAATGAGATTAAGAAAAGAAACTATTGCCTGAAGACACATGATGGGATGTGCATTGGACTTTTTTTTTTTTTTTTTTTACAGTTCACAATACAATTATTATTTTATTCAACCATGGCTGAATGATCTCAGTCATCCTGCAGAATAGATGCAGTGATTCAATGATTCAAAAGTGTCCCTGAAACACATGGGAGTAATCAGTGTGTTGTGGAAAGTTTGTGATCTGGCTTAGTGTTTTGTCCATGATTCACTGTTAGAGTAAGGAATGCCTGATTTTGTTGCAGCAGCTGGACTGCTGAGTGAAATAAATCATGTTTATTATGTAAAATACAATATGCATTTGTTGTGAATTCCTATTTTAAATATATTTGAATAATTGGCTGTGCAAACATGTGCAAGACCTCATTGTAATTACCCATGAGTTGTCACACCAAGAAGCTCCTAACATTCCACAGGGATAAGATCACATTTCACCCCATTTCTTTCTCTCTCTCTTTCTCTCTCTCTCTCTCTCTCTCTCTCTCTCTCTCTCTCTCTCTCTTCTCTCTCTCTCTCTCTCTCTCTCTCTCTCTTCTCTCATAGAGAACCTTGGGTAGAAAGAGGAACCAGAAGCAAGGTGGATCCTTTAAGGATGGTATGAAAGTTAATAAAGTGCAGGAGTGGCAGTTATTTTGACATTCATTGCATTCTGCTGTTTATTAATTGGGGGAATGTGTTCAATGTTACCAAGAAATTTCTCCTGGTTAATTGAAGGACACTAAAACTAGCAAATATGTATTTTCTAAAAGTAGAACAATATGTGAAATAAACTTAATTCCACCTGTGAACCTAGAGCTAAACTTTTGTACAAAAAAACAAAACAAACCTGCCGTCTTGCCACAGATCCACGGTTATACCAGGAGATCAAGGAACGAGGTCTCCAGTCAAACAGCCTGGGACCTGATGATGATGACTTCAGCCAGGTACCAGAAGAGGACCAGGGCATTGTTGTGAAGAACTACAAGGCAGCATACATGACCTGGAGTCAACTTCCTCAGGTAAACAGGAGCAGGAAGGCAGGAAAGACTGAGTGAAAGAATAATGTAAATGCATAGTAATGGAGATCATAGACCTATGGCTCATATGGTTAATTATCATGTTAATTATAATTAAGATGATTAGATCAATAATGTCTAAGTTAAAGATCCCAGACTTATGTTATGAAGACTTATGTCCTGAAGACATTTCAGCACGACTCTTTATAACTTTCAGGGCTTCACGATTGATCTCACTTTCTGATTCAGATCAACTTTTTAACTTTGTAGCTCTTGAACAGGAAGTTGAATCCTAACCCTAGTCTGATGACTGCAGTATCTGTTCTGACTATTCCTACAGTTTTATGTTTTTTTTTTTTTGTCTCTTGTGAAACTCCCAGGTTAAGGAGATGGGCATTCTGGACAGCATTTCACCTGAAGAGCGTAAGCGGCAAGAGGTAATCACTCTGTGTGTGTGTGTGTGTGTGTGTATGTATGTGTATATATACATATATACATATATATATATATATATATATATATATATATATATATATATATATATATATATATATATATATATTTTTATATATATATATATATATATATATATATATATATATATATATATATATATATATAGGACAGGACAGGTATATGGAACACCACCCCAGCCATGAAAATGAGCAAATTTGGAATTTTCCGCCGTTTCTGTAGTAGAACATCTTGGCACAGAACGTATTGGTCATGATAACATTTCCTGATCTTATGATCAAAGGTGTCTCACAGGTGATCTATAGGGCATGTGGGCAATATATCAACCAGATTTAATAGTGATGTGTTTTGCCTGTCATTACTTTTATATGGTGGAACATTTCAACACAGTGAAACAGCCTTTTTGATATAGATCTGAGATAACTGAAATATGACCAGACTGCTTTCATTCCAGAAGCCGTGTTTGTTTTAAAAAACAAAAAACGAAAAAAAAATTATATCATTGTGCAATGAATCACTCTGGACCTCATGAACATATCCAAGCGTGTGTATGTATGTATGTATGTATGTATGTATGTATGTATGTATGTGTGTGTGTGTGTGTGTTGTGTGTGTATGTGTATATATATATATATACACATGTATATGTGTATATATGGAATGTATATATGGAATATATATATATGTGTGCATATATACATATACATTTTATATATATATATATATGTATATGTATATATATGTTTTGTGTGTGTGTGTGTGTATGTATATAATATATATATATATATATATATATATATATATATATATATAAATATATATATATATATAAAACAAAGATTTTTACATTTCATTCATAAATCAATAATAAAAAATAATTTTATTAAATTAATTTTATAATTAAAAATAATATTTTTAATACTGAGAGAGTTTTTCATTGTCATAACTATTGTCTCCACTGACTGAATAGCAGGGACATTGTGTGATAAAGGCTAAATAGTGGCTTGGTTTGTGGCAATTCACTGTCTGGTTTCTGAGTGAAGTCTCTCACTGCTGTGTAAATATCAAGGTCCACCTTGTACTCACAGCACAACCACACCCTGTTATCCTATTCTTGACTGTTTCCTGTCATGGAGTATTATGTATCTAGCCAGGTGCTTATAGTGCTATATTTTGTACATATGTGTCTCACTTTGAATGAATGTCAAATCAGTTTTCAAGCTCAACTATCTACAGGATATATGTGACATTATGCGCAATTTTGTCCATGCATTATATACACTGCACATATACATTAAAGCATTCATTTTTCTTCTATCCATAAAGACCTAATTTACAGTGTAGGAATAATAAAGAGGGGCAACATACAATTCCGTTAAGTAAAAGTTTGATTTGAAAAAGTGTAAATAAAAATAAAGTATTAATATTAGCATTGCTATTTGTTCACAAAGTACAATTTTTCTTGTTTCTTTCTCAAGTATTTTTTGTGCATTTGTGTAGGTCATTTTTGAGATTATGACATCCGAGTACTCCTACCTGCACAGCTTGGGCATCCTGGTGCATCATTTCAAAAGCAGTGAGGATTTGAGGAAGACTATGACTACAACTGAACACCATCACCTCTTCTCTAATATCGCCACAATCCATGCCATCAGCAATCGGTACAACATTGGAAACTCTGCAATATTAACATTTCCACACTTCACTAAAATGTTATTTTAAAGACGCTATATAAAACACATTTACATAAATTTTCAGGGCCACCATCAAACCATACTTTGTGATTTATACCCAGCACACACAGTCCACTTTATTATGAACACCTGAGTGTTCAAGTGGCAGTGGCATAAAAATAATGCAGATCAAGAGCTTCAGTTGTTCACATCAAACATCAGAGTGGGGAAACATGTGATCTCGTTGAGTTTGACTGTGGTGTAAGGTGGGTTGGTTAGAGAAATTCAATTTTCACACACACGGCAGTCTCTAGAGTTTACACAGAATGAACAGCTGAAGAAGACCAGGTGACAGATTCACTGGCACTTCATTTTCTTC
The DNA here is from genome assembly GCA_033459395.1 of Hemibagrus guttatus. Classification (NCBI taxonomy): domain Eukaryota; kingdom Metazoa; phylum Chordata; class Actinopteri; order Siluriformes; family Bagridae; genus Hemibagrus; species Hemibagrus guttatus. Next base: position 7,849,995 of record JAUCMX010000007.1, read on the forward strand.
TGCAGATCCATCTTAAAGTTTGGTGGTATGTTGTGCATACCAATATGCATTTCTGCTGACCACGGTTGTGAAATGTATTTTGGCTTCCTGTCAGTTTGGAACATTCTGTAACCATTCTCCTCTGACCTCTATACATACAAACACTAATTCTGTCTAAGAACTGATTTGGAAGTGAAAATATGCACATTTATTTCAAGTCGACAATACAGTTTGCTGTAGTATAACAGCAGTTGTCAGGTGTTCAGCAGTATTCCATCAGTTACATTTCTTGTACTTTTTTATATTTAAATTGTTTTGTGCTACATATCTCACAATGTTGTGGGGAAAACTTTTCTTCAAAAGCTTTCCAGTGTGTCACGGTTGTCTTCTAACTTATTTTATTATGCCGTTTGAAACATTCACCTGAAGAGAAGGCTTGTTCAGACATGCGCATAAAACTGGTTTTGCAGCCTAACCACTGTAGGAATCAGGTTTCTCAAAATGAGGGTCTTTTTGCACACTGCACTGCTCTTTACATTAATTTACAGTGACTTAGGAAAATATACTATGCATACTAAAGCAAAATATACTATGACGCTTTTCTACATATATTTGGAAAGATGTGGCACATGTCCAGCTTAACTTCTGCGTAACTGGTTAAGTATGAGTTTAGGAATAGAGCAAAGGGGAGGGAGCAAAGGGGAGCATGGGAGGGACTTTCGCAGTTGTTTTTTTTTAGCCTGGGGCTTGTCAAGTGGCTGGGAAAAATAGAAAACAAACCTTGAGAAAATCCACTGTACATATTGTATAAGATGTCAGCAAAATAGCAAACAAACTTCTTTGAAATTGGTTCAAGAAATTGTTGCAATTTTTTCCCTGCAGATTTTTTGAAGCTCTTGAAAGGCGTCATCTAATACATCCATTCATTAAGGACATCAGCGACATAGTTCAGGACCACGCTGCAAATCACTTTGATCCATACATTGTGTATTGCTCCAACGAGACCTTCCAGCAGAGAACACTGCAGAAACTACTGTAAGCACACATTCGGAGATGGGATGAGTAGCATCTTGTGGATAAACCTTAATAATGAATGCAATTTGCAGGGATTTTATCTTTCACTATTTTGGGATTCGTAACCTGTGAACATGTTAACATTTTTAATATGTTGGAAATATCATTAGAGTTAAAAATCCAGTACATGCTACACAATCCAGCTACTGTTCCTTAAGCCCCAGAGCCCCAGGGTCTCAATTTCAATCCTGAGCTCTAGGGACAATACCATTCCTATGGTGATTTTTTTTTTTTTTTTTTTTTTTTTTTTTTTTGGGGGTCGTACCTTCCCAAAGCACATCAGCAACCTGTGTTTGTGTGTTTCAGTTTAACTAATACTGCCTTTAAGGAGGTGCTGAAAAGAATCGAGAGCAGTCCAGAATGTGGAGGATTACCCATGATCTCCTTCCTCATTCTGCCGATGCAGAGAGTCACTCGTCTGCCCCTGTTGATGGATGTGAGGAAAACACACAAACGCATTTATAAGACTTTGTCTGCACAGGGGAAAATGTCCTATTACTTGCTAGTGGGACCAAAATTTTTATTTCTCTCTACATTCATGCAGACCATCTGTCAGAAGACAACTAAGCAGACGACTGAATACTACGCAGCTCGCTGGGCGCTGAAGGCAATCAGTCGGGTGCGACAAACTTTTATTTAAACTTTTGAGCAGGCTAATGGTTTATAGCTAAAAAGAATTTAAATTCATGGTTGGCCCAGGTCAGACTGATTAAATGTGCTGTAATTCTTTAGATAAACCTGGAAAATAAATGCACAGAAAATTTTTAAGATGCAATGTTTAGTTACATTTTGACTGAGAAAAAGGAGTGAAATGAATGTTAAAGTATGATCAATGTAAAACAAAAAGATGATTTTTGTGTGAGTGCAAAGTGTGCTTGATAGTAATTTGATTGTTTGTTTGCTCTTCAGCTAGTAAAAAGCTGTAATGACGGCGCCCGAAGGATGGAGCGCACCGAGCAGATGTACACCATCCAGAAACAGATGGATTTTGGAAAGATTAAGGTCTCTGCTTGTGCATTGTAGTCTCATATAAACAATTTACAGTCACATGCCTTTCATTTTCTTTCATTTCATTTTTCATTTTCAAATTTTAGCTAAATACTACATTGTGGTGGTGCTTTGTAAATACAGCCTCTGTGAGTTCAGAACCAAAAAGAATAAAAGAAATAATAGAGAAGCGTAGCTGTAATTAAAAACAATTTTTGTAATGTAACCACACAATTTTCTCATTAAGTTTGCTCTTCCATTGTGTTTGTATAGCCATTCCCGCTAATCTCAGCCTCTCGCTGGCTGCTGAAGAGAGGTGAGCTGGCTCTGTTCACGGAGGACCTTGGGATCTTCCGGAAGGCCTTCAGCCATAAGAGCTCCTACCTCTTCCTGTTCAATGATGTACTCATTGTTACCAAGAAAAAAAGGCAGGTCTACTCATCTTGCACTACTCTCAACCAGATTACTTGGATGTCCAGTCATACTGATGGCATGGATTTCTCCATGTGATTTTCTTGTAATGGATGGGAGATTCATTTGTAGTGCGGCAGCTTTCACCACTACACCATTAAATTATTTTGAGTGGAATGCATACAATCAGCACAACAACTTCACACTCATGTTCAGATAAATTTCAAGTTTAAGCTTTCTAGCTTGAGGGATAGAATAAGCAGGTCAGAGTTTCTATTCCATTTTAAAGATTTATTGTATTGTAATGGACACAAATGTATTTTTAGCTATTTAACCTTTTACATGTGTATTTCTAACTGCCCTATCGGTTAGGGAAGGAGGTTAGAGATGAGATGAGTGAGGTATAGGAAGACAGATTTAGTGAGAGACACATGCAGCTAGAGAGAGACTGGCTCAGATGAACACAGACGGAAAGGGACAGGCATGGACATAAAGAGAGACAGACACACAGACAAATGCATGCAGAGAGAGCAAGAGAGAGACAGATGGAAATAGGCAGCTCACGCTGGTGAATACGATAGTTGGTGTAGCAGAACATGCCTTACATTCCTACACAACTCTTAAATGTATGTAGTTCAGAGGACTTTGGCTATCAGTCACACCCAGGCAATCCAGTGAGTGGAATGCCCTTATCAGTAGTGGTTATGCAAAATAATGGTGAAAAATGCTATTCATGATTATTTTGCTCAATAAACACATTTATCTATCCAGTGTTGCTTGTCTAAAATAAATCACTGCAAATAATTCTTTTAAATGAACAGAAAGCATCCTCTTAACATTATAAAATAAACTGTATTGTTTTCCAACTACATTTTGGAAAACTTTTCTAGGTTTCTAAATATGGTTTTATTTTGTGTGCAAACTAATCACAAGCTAGTTTTATAATGTTTGTATACATGTTCTAAATGTGTGTGCGCAGTGAAGAAAGCTACTTGGTGTTTGACTATGCTACTCTGGAGAATGTGGAAGTTGAGGAGGTGCAGGCTGACAAGCTCTACCTGAGGCTGGAGATGAAACACAACAGCGAGGGGCGCTGTGAACAGATGTCTTTGGTGGCTGAAAACAAGTCAGTCAATACACATCTTTAGTGCCATCTGCTGACAGAAATGATCAACTCCCAACTGTGTGTGTGTGTGTGTGGCTAGCAGTGTATTCTAATAATCAGCAGACAAATGTTTCCTCTATCTACACCCTCTTCCTTTCACCCATAAAGGGAACATATGTGCACCTGCAGAAGCATGAAGGTATAACTTGTATTAGAGTAAATTATTTGGTTGAAATATCTGCTACAGAATCTAAAAAAGCCCAGGATCCTGCATAGCTGCCAGTGTATTGCTGCTCATGTACAATATGCATAATTTTAAGTTTTCATTATTCTATATTTGTGTCTGAGTATGAATGTCTGTGTTTGCAGGCTGGACAGAGCTCGTTGGGTCACTGCTTTACGTTGGTCTAAGCAAGGCAGTAGTTCCCCTATCAAAGAGGGTGAGTATGAACTCTCAATATTTACAAATGACTAAATTGGGGTTTGGTTTTATTTAGTTTAGGATATTATGTTGAAACAAGTTAAATGATTTGCTTCTCTGTAAAACTGGTGTTCTCTCATTTATCTTTTATCCATTTAAAGGTGCTTGTTGTAATATTTGTGTATGTTGCAGCACTTCCTCAATATGAAACCACCAAAGCATATATGCCCAAAGAGCCAGATGAGCTGAGTCTCCAGCAAGCGGAAGTAGTCATCGTCTTGCAGGAAGTGGATGGTAAGGACTGTTTACAAAACACTTTTTTTTTTTTTTTAAACTTCAGGCTTAACTAACTAAAGCTTCAGGTTTGCCAACTTGATGTCCTTTACTAGTGGCAACTAATGTATCTAGATGATTAATTGTTTGGAGAGGAGGCAAGTTCACCATTGATGCTAAAACTAACCTATTATAAAGCTGGTTACCTTTCTTATAATCAGTATTTACATAAGAGCCTGAATCAAATCCAGTGAGATATCTTGCTCAGAGTTCCAATGTAACCGAATAGCATAAGACTGGATTCCTTTATGGTACAAATTACCCATTGCAGTTATAGAAGTGGCTCATTTTAAACACTTATATTTTCACTAAACTATTGCACATCAGAGTCCAGCACAGATTTGATAGTAGTTTGAACTATAACAAATGACAGATTTATATTAATAATATGCTCAATACTAAAGAAAAGCATTGTTGAACAAAGGAACACATTTGGAATTAATGATATTTTCTATTATGTGATGTTGACCATTGTGGAATGTATCTCAGATGCCAGTGCTTTGTAACAGTAAGTTTTCTGACATGGGAGTCTTTACAATGTTTGGTTGCCTATAGAACTTAAAGATAACAGGAACTAACTTGTCTCTAATAACTTCTCACCTCTTGTGCCTTAACAATAGATAAACAGTTAAAACATGAAGTTCCATTATAAAAATTTTAAATCATTGGCATAGTGCAACCCTGGCATGACATTTACCTATAACAGCATGTAGTTGTAGTGGCTCCAATATTGCAAAAAGGGACACACTTACACCTAACCAGCAAAATAAGTGGGGGTCAAGAGAGTGGCACTGTCCTTCAATAAATATACTTGGGTTTAATTTATGCTTAATGGCTTGAAGCTAGACACTTGACAATGCATTATCAGTATTTTGATCTTTAACTGTGGATGCACATTTCTCAGGGTGGTGCTATGGGGACAGGATGAGAGATGGAGAAAGGGGCTGGTTTCCAGCCAGCTGTGCTACACAGATCACCAACTGCACTACCATCGAGAACAATATACAGCGTATGCAGCGACTGCGAAAAGAGACCGATGTCTGAGCAGAGACTATACCACAGCATACCTGCTATCAATTAATAGTTTCTTTTTTAGAGTAAGCATGGGACCCTTTCATATAGTGAATGAGCTATGCACTTGCCCGAGTGTAAAATCAAACAACAAACCAAGGAGAAAGTTCACCTTTGACTTTTATTTTTCAGCTTGCCTTTTGTTAAAATTCATGTTTGGATACATAAAAAGTTATTTAAAAATGTCAAACTGACCAGATATCAAATTACTTTTTTTTTAAAAACCATTTGGTGTAAAAACATAAGACCGATTTAGAAAAACATCTGTCGTTTCCCCAAAACTTGTAGCTGTCACAAAAATAATGGAAAAACACAAAATAGGGCTGCATAGATTCTGCAGGCAATCGGTGGTAATCTGGTCAAATGCATGTTGCAAGCTTTAGACGATCGTCAGGTCAAATCTGGTTCTTATTGCTCAGATCTTAGATGTTTCTTCTTGACAAAACTGAAAAGAAAATGGGAAGAAAAAGTTAATTCAAGTAGAATTAGGTTGTTAGGTTTATTAAGGTAATGTTTAAATGTTACTTGTAAAATATTTCTAAATTGTAGTTGCCCTCCAAGTTCAAACAAGATGCAGAGAGATGCAGGGGACAAACCCCACAAGGTAATATGTTGGGTAGGGTGGGCCAGGCTTACACACTGATCAAATACAATACATTAGTTTATTCTGCCTCTATTGCAAAGTCTGATCCAGCTTTGTGTCAACTGAAACACTAACCAGATGCCATCCTCATTCATTATCCCTTTGGAGTAGACAACTGCCAATTATTTATAGTGTCATTTTATATCTTTTTTTAGATTTTTTAAAGCAATTTTGTGGTGGATGGGGAATTCAACATTGTGTCTTGCACTGATATCAATGCATCATCTTTCACTATATGTAATATACTCAGTTAGAATTAGAAAAAAAACTTTAAGACTCCTTGTTGAAGGGTCAAGATTATGGCTACCTTTTGTGGTTTATACTTCAATAGTCCTGTATCTAGAATGACTATGAGTCAGCATTGCAACAAACCTTTGTACTACATTGCCAATTTATTTTTCCAAAGTGGTCCAATAGTTAAGAAAATAATTTTGCCATGTAGCTTTTAGAATGCGTCACAGAAATGCCTGAAACATGTTAACATCTAGTCATGAACAATGACCCTTAAAGCATCACTCCAAAACAAAAGTGAACCCAAAAACCCCTTCAGCACATTTACAGAACCTTGGAAATATTTTTTTAACATTAACAACTGCTATAAATGGAGACATGTGACAAATGAAAAGTGTGGAAACCAACCCGGCAGGATGGTGCGAGATGGTGACGCCGGCGGCGGCAGGTCTACTCGTTCCCGCCCTGTTCAGCCTCGGGAGCGGCTGATTTGTCGCTTGATTCATCGGCTGCTTTGCTGTCCTTGCCATCCTGGGGTTTGGTGGTCTGAGGCCGTCTACGACGGTAGTTGAAGTTGCGGCGGTAGCGGCGCTGTCGGGGCTCCTGAATCTGACCTCCTTCGTCCTGGTTCTCTTTATCCTCTTCCCCTTCTCGTGCAGGCCGGGGTCGAGGTGGGCCCCTGTGTGCACACAGACATGTAGGCAATAAAGCTATAACCGCTTTTACATTACTCCTTCAGGCCATCTGCACTTGCGTAACCAGATAGTCATCCTACAACTAGCAAACCAGCATACATACCTTGGTCTGAACCTTGGCCGGTAGCCTCTGTAGTAGTTCTGCCTCACTGGTTTATTGCCCTGGTCTTGACCACCCTGATTCTCATCACCTTCCCCACCCTAGAAGCAACATTCCAATAAGGGGGGAAAAAAGTGGTTTGTTTGTTTATATAAATATATATATATATTTTGTTTCATCTAACAGTGCTTGCTTTATCACACAAGTCCATGTTTGTCATGATCTTGTTTCAGTGTACCTCTGTCATCTCTCCCCTGGATGGAGCATTGGTGTAGGGAGGTCTGCGGCCATAGCGTCTCCTCACGTAGTACGGGGGGTAGCGCCTCCTGCCAGGGAAGGTAGGTTTGCGCTGCTGCTGATCAGCTTCACCAGGGCTGTCTCCTGCCTCCCTCTTGTCTCCCTCTCCATCACTTGGGTAGTTGTCCTGGTAGTCACGTGGGGGGCCCCTCCTGCGTGGGTAGCGTCTGTACCGGTTCCTGTCGGCCGCATATTTGCTGCCCTGAACGGGCACTCCGCCTGGCCCAGTAACATTGGCTGCCTCGGCACCCTGCAGAATTGGAGTTCACACACGGTAAATGTTAGCTGTGAGGAAGGTCTCAATCACTTGTGCTCCATAATAGGACTGGGTACTTTTAAATAACAGTAACTGATTTGTTTCTACTGAAAGACATCCTTGCAACCTGTAAAATGTTGCCTATCGTATATTGCATCAGCTTATTCTTTATATTCAGCTTTGTCGACATGGTCAATACAAAGATCTCACCTTTTCTCCTTCAACCACATCAAACTCCACAGTCTCTCCATCCCCTACACTGCGAAGGTATTTCCTTGGGTTATTTTTCTTTATCGCAGTCTGGGAACAACAATCATCAAAAACAAGCAATTGCATCAAGTGTTTCAATGAGCGTGCCAGTAAGAAAAACAATCAGCACACATGACTCACACATACCTGATGTACAAAGACGTCTTCTTTTGTGTCATTCCTTTCCATCAAAAGAGAACAACCAAACAAGAGATTGAAACATTATTTAGCAGAGGTAAAAACAAACAGGTTTTAGATAATGGTTACTAAGTAAACAATAACATGATGTTTAGAGGACTCAGCAGCTTGGCTATAAGTATTTAAAAACTTTAATAGGATTGAGGATGTTCCCTGACCCACATACTGTCTAGTTTCTGAGGGGGTTCAAGCAGTTTACCTGTTGATGAAACCATAGCCGTTTCTTACGTTGAACCACTTCACTGTCCCCAGGACCTTTGTTGCTACAAGGGGAATGAATAAATAAAGAGGCAAATAAGAACTATGAGCCTCGACAGCACAGTACATTTCATTCACATGGGTATTTTAGTGAAATCACAAACAGTACAGCTATGAAAGGAACCTAAACCATTACCAAACTCGAAGCAAACTCCATTTATAGCCACCAACTGTCGCTCTGTTTATAGACTGTGATCTAAAACTGTCTGCATCACCAGCTGCTCATATCTTTTATTTCCAAAATTGTCCTGGTTATGAGTGAAGTATGAGCGTACAGGCTGAAGTTAAAATGAGCTGCTGATTTCAGAGTTAAAGTAAACTACATCCTGGATAAACAATTCTCGTATAACGTGTTACATAAGGTCACTGAGCTGGAGCAACGTCAATTCATTATTACAAGGAAATGACACGCTGATGGCTGAAAGCAGGAAGACAAGTTCAATTCACACGTGGTGCACTACACTGTCTTCAGAGAAACTACCATAGAATCAAACGTTACTAAACAACAGAATTACTAAAAGTGCGCTGTACCAAGTAAACTGTGTAAAACGACTCGGGGTAAGGGGGAAACGATTTGCCAGTGGTGTAGGCAGCTAGCTAGGCTGCTAACTAGCCCGTCAAGATGCGCTTGTAGCGACTAGCCTCCACCATGTGGTCAGACATGAGCCAGTAAGCAAACAGTCGGGTCCGTTCACCTCAGGTATACATATACAAATCAATTCCCTGCTTTAACACGCAAAGTTTTAAGACGGAGTGGCTCGTTTCGGTGTAGTTCCTCCAAATCAGCCGAAGTTCGTGCACGCTTAGACAATAGAAATGCCCGCATCCCAACAGAGCGGCGGACATTTTGGGAATGCCAAATTAATACACCTAGCTAGCGGCACTAAACCAGTTTGGTCTCTACGTAGATTCACGGCTATGGAAATATATACACGGTTTAATAAACGTGGAGATGCGTCACAACCTCCGATGTTAAAGCGTCCGGTTGATTTGCGCTTTGTCTATATAATCGCTCTGTACAGGTAGGCCAGAAGGCTAGTCAGACACGGACTATGGCAAACAAAGAGTAGCTTAACTCGCTTGTCTGATATTTCTTAAATAAAGTACACATTTTGATTAATGAAAAATAACTAATTGTTCTATTATTAAATATAGTTCATAATGATATATCCATAACTCACAAGGAAACAAACCGAGTACTAGCCATCAGTAGGTGGATTTTGAGGGCAGGAACACCGCGGGTCATGATCAAGGCCAAACTCGCCTCGATATTAGAAGAACCCGAACCACAGTGCCTAGTCGGGTGAGGTCCGTCTCAGCAAGTCCATTCTAGTACGACCGTGTAGTTGTTTTACTTATGTTAGCATCGTTATAAATTTTTAACTGTTTCGGATACAGATTAGTAGCCGGCCGGCGCTGGAACACGCACACAGGCCTCAGGTTAGCACGAAGCATGTTAGCATGTCGGCTAGTTCTCTCAGCCATGAAGCGATGTCGGATCGACACGCGACAGGAATGGAACACAGCGCGCGCGTTGCTTTGGTTATTGTACGAAAATTAACCGTCGCCGCGACTGAGAGGTGATCTTGCAATGCAAATGAACGTTAACTTACTTTCTTCAAGCAAAAAAAAGCTGCCTAACTTAAGAAACTTTACCATTCAACTCATTTACTTATATTTTCCCTCACAGTAACAGTAGCTACAGTGGTATCTAAAAACTTCTGACAAAAAAAAAACCTGCCAGTTTCTCGTCAGTTAATAAGCGATATTTAAGAGATTTACAAGGCTACTGATGTACCACAGAGGTTAGTGATATCCCAAACGCCTCCTTAAAAATACTTTATAACGCTAGCCCCGGAGTGTGGTCACATTATAAACGGTTTATTAAAACACACACACACAGGCTAGCTAACTCACCGATGACCTTCTTATCCCCCGCGGTAGCTGCGGCTGCCGGGCTGGATGGGCTCTCCGCGTCGTCGGCAGGCTGCGGCGGCTGCTGTGTTTCGGCCTCGCTGCTCATGGTGGTTTCTTGTTGGTAAAGCCGGCGGTGGCTCTCTAGTGTGTTCTTTCCCCGGTGCTAGATGGTAACCTGGGCCGGCGGTGGTGGGGGCTACTGCCTTCGGGCTCTCTACTTTCCTTTCTCCGCTCCCGTTGCCGATCGAACTGGACGGACTTAGAAAAGACACTGGAGGATATTCCTGAGTAACATCCCATTCTTTCATCGGATTGGTTGAGGCGGTGGTCATCATCCTCTTTCGCACATTTACCTCAAGCTGATTGGCTGGCTTTGATGTCAGTCATGTATGTCAGCGCACATACGGTCTGTGATTGGCTCGGTGGGAAATGAGTACGCGAACGCATTGCTCTACATGTCGTTAAAATGGAGAAAGGAGTAAACACAACTGCCTGCGGTTTTACACATGCGGGCTAGAAAAACGATTTTAAATATTAGGCAATAGGTTAAGTTCATTAGCTTTTATATGTTCCCTCGTATGTGAAAAAAAGTATCATTTTAAAGCCCAACTCTTTAAAATGGAAGTGGCTTCAATATTACGTCTGATAAATTGTATAAATGTTATGTTAGCATATCATTTACATCCTTCAGTTAAACACGAGCCTGTGTGCTTTCACAGCGAGCAAGACCAGATACTCGTTTTAAAAGAGCTGGTTAAATGAAAACAAAATACTACACAAGAGGCTGTGCTTATTTATTAGTAATAATAATAATAACATTTAGTAATGTGCTCTTGCACACAGGCTAGCTTTCGTTGTGACAAATGGAGCTGAGGCCCTGTATTTATTTTTTTGTTGGAATACAACAATACTCTGTTGTTTCTTTTAATGATTTCAAGATAAACTAGTCCACAGTCATTGATCACGAACAAACTCCAGTGTAAAACACTTTCAGCACAGCAGCCAAATACAACAATGATACACTGCATGAACCATCATGTCTATTTTTAACCTTGTGACTGAATTTACAATTTCAATATAGAAACAGGGCATTTAAAACCACATCCCCTCACACAGACACTGCCCATTGCATTTTAAACGGGAACACTCGATGAGAGAGTCATGGCAGAGTGTGAGACAGTCCCACACAACCTCCTCCACTTTTGTCATGTAAATGGTGTGCTGGCGCTGCAGCCGAGTGGCTGGGCGACGTGTGAAGAGCTTGTTGTTAACGGCCCAGCACAAAGACGGCCTTTAACATTGACCCTCAGAAACCTCCTGCCGAGACCAGAGCTCTTCCAGCACTTCTGCTGAAAGGGCTCTTTTGTGTAGAAGGGATGGGGGTCTGAGCCATGATGGTGGGTAGAGAAGGAGGCTTTTGGATAGGTTAGGATGTGGATTTGGGGAAGGAGCAGAGACAATAGGAATTTCACTAGTCAGGAACTGGCATTAAATGGCACGCCTTAGGATAAAGGCTCAGTTCGGTTGCAAATCCTGTTCGAAAGCTTTTGTGGAGCTTGGGTGTTTTTGAAAATCTGAAATTTCATTTTATTAATCGGCTCAAACGAGACGATGCATTAATAACACGTAGTCATGGAAAGTCAAGGAATGAATGAAACCGTTCCTTACAAAAAAAGCTGAAATTTATTCAGGATACTTGGCAGAGAATGCAGTCAGACAACATTGTGAATAGATAACTGTAAAGTGATCCAAAAGATGGACAATGAAAGTATTCATCTTACGCCCCAAGAGAAACGGGACACTTGTTTTCTGTATTTGTCTCACCATGTTTGTTATATCAGCTTTCTAAATTTTTTAGGAGGACATCATAGTTATTCATGTTGGAATTTGTGGGAAAGATATTGTAGAGCATTGCGAAGTCGTAGCTCACACTAATGGTAGAAAACGCAATAAAAATCTTGATTTCAAGGTTTCTCTTGTGGGTGACACGAATATAATAAACCAGTGCATACAAATAACAACAAATACAGCTGTTTATTTAAAAGAAGAAGAAGAAGAAGAAGAAGAAATCACATTTCTCCACACTGGGCGATGAGGATGGGTAGTTTGGGTTTGTTGTTTGGTCCTGTAGGCACATTCTGTAACACAGAATTAAACAGAGAGTTTAACTAAATAAAACTGTTTACAAAACGAATAAGGCCAAAAATTTAAAAAAGGTGACCAAAACCCATCAACAGAAATTAAATTGCGTATTAATACACCATTTTCAGTAATGTCCACCATAGCACATAGTGAAATCCAAAAGCAGCCGGACGTTTGGAAGTTTTGTCTCTGGACTCTAGCTTTGAAATGAAATTTTAAATGGCTATGAAGGTAAAATGCAGGGTTTCTGCTTTAATTAGAGGGTGCAGACATCCGTAGTAATTACAGGCATTTTAATACACAGTGCCATTGTTTCATGCAACCAAAAATAATTTCACAATTTGATGTTGTCTCGCACCAAAATGAGGGACGGAGCAAATTCCCACCATTATGATCTAACATGGATTAGCATCAGAAAATATTGACAAGCTTTAAGAAAAGATGTTTGCTAAGTACAGATTACAGCATGATGAGGTGTGCCGTTATAGGAAAACAATCAGTGCCTTAGGTAGAGTTATCATTACAAGTTTTATTATTTGCCCCAGAACACCTTATTCCTCTTACACCAAGGGAATTTGTCAGCACTAATTTTTATTATTAATCAAAGAACAACAGGTCATCCTTTTTTAAATCCAAATTGTAGTTAGATTTCATTTTGTGTAATGTTGTTGCTTACATTATAACACCAGATTCCTTTTTTCCTTCTCTTTCAAGGTAATAATTTAATAATAATAAAAAAAACAAGTAGAACTCAAGGTGGTGTCAATCTAGTCCTTTTGTTACTAATTTGGACGTCTAAAATACCGCTAATATAAATATTAAACAGAAAGCTATTAAAGAAACTCTATTAAAGTCATTGGATCTTGCTGTGACTTGTTTGTATTTTATCAGTTCATCTGCTGGTTAGAATGACCATTCAGAGATTCTTGAACAAGAATCTCAGCTGGACGCACAGATAGACTTGTACAGAAAAAATCCTGAGGGCAAAAATTTGCCTTAAAGCAAATAAATTGGTCTTCTTTCGTAAATGTAAAATAAATCTCTTGGCAGAAAGCCTCCACATTTCTACATTGTTCAATAACACTGTTTAAAATGCACTTGAGCTATGTGGCACATCCACTGCACAAGTTTTGGTGCTTCAACCGAAATGAGAACACATTAGAAGCAATGCATTGATAGAAACCTGTGATTTGTCTTGTGTTGACACTACTGTCTAAGCCATGCCATTATAAAACACACATCAACACCTTCTGACCGTCAGAGTGAACAAAGTAGGCATTTGAGATTTAAAGACAGATGAGAAAGATTAATCTGTGCTACTGTGATGGAATGAGGAAAAATCCAACTGTGGATCTCTTCACACCGGTATTAACCTCCATCTCGGCTGATTGCTCATGGACAGCTGACGGAGAAGCAGTTTACATCTGGTATTTATACGTATATGAAATGCACCTCTACTGACCACATGTGATCAGATTACATGATATGACTAAGTAAAGTAAGTGCTCCAGCAGCAGTAGGTATAAAAGTAGTTTTAATGAGGAAGGCTTGTACTCTTACTTCAGTACAGCAGCTATAAAGCACAGAGTATAAAGCTATGTGAGATTCAGTTTGTGTTTGAGGTGTTTAAATAATAATAATTAAACATTTTTGAGTTCATGGAAGCTCATGGATTACTTAGTAAAAAAAAAACCCCAAAAAACCTCATGTTAAGTGCTGCTACTTAAAAACCTCAGAAGTACATCACAAAAATAATGAGTTAAGTGAGTAGGTCAGTTTGCAACCTCCTAAAAAGTTACCAGAAAAATGGCTTGCTAGCAATCATGTTTATAGATAGTGATCTCAAGTAACTTGTTTTTTAACCCAACTGGCAAGACATTATAAGAAGTAAGAAATAACGTAGCAATTATCAGCACTACTCCTCAACATGGTCAGCAGAATACTGAAGCTACATATTTTAAGCATGCCTTCTCACTACTGTATAATTTTTAAAAAGTTTTTTTTTTTTTTTTTTTTTTAACAGCTTTCAGTTTATGGTGCATGCGGAAACACATTTACTTCCCCTACTGCTCATTGCTTGGTTATCCATTAGTGGCAAGCAAAATACTCCATAGCAGAGCATGTTTCTATGATTAACCCGACCATCATGTCATGGTGTCCAGTAGCTGTTAATGCACAAGGAATCTGACAAAGCAGAAGTGAAGGGAGGAATATGAGTCATTGTTGTTACACTTTAGCTATTCAGTGGAAGGAGAGTAATTAAAAACACATGGTTCAAGCCAGAGTGAAGCTCACAGCCAAAAAGCAAAATGTTCTTGGCTTGCCACGTCATACACTTAACCTGAACTCCACTGAGCACAAAAAAGCCGCACCAAAATCAAGCATTTCTGGCCGCATCAGGAAAAAAAATAACCCTTGAACCTCTGGAGGTAAATGGACTCATGACCACTGTGTAAATGAGGAGTGCTTAGGAAAGGATGTCCATAAATAATTAATATTAGGTTATTCATATAGTTTTCAGTATTAATGAGTAAAAATCCTTTTTGCACTTGGAGGGAAATTGAGCGTATCCATACGTTCTTACCGATTTGATTTAACTTCATGCTACTATCAGGAAGTTGAGACACGTGAAATGTTTCGTATGATATAACTGTGAATCTAAATAAAGCTGGAATACTGTCTCCATCTCCGGATCACTCATCACTATCCGGTGAAAATGACTAATGCATCAAATCTATGTTGCTCACTGAATGACATCATTCACTGCCACAAAACCTCTTATTCATTCTGATAGTGTCCAAGCTCATGGGTTGCTTTATCATACGTCCATGTCACCTTTTAAAAGACAGCATTAAATAGTACAAGACTGCAACTAGCCTTGTAATGCAAAACACGTGGCATGAATAACTAAACCACACGTGAGGAGCAGGATTATTCAAATCTCTGCTCGAGTCTTTTAAAATGATTTGAAATCAGAAGCTCACCTCGATTTTTCTCATGATAAGCAAACCGTCCACCACTTTGCCTGAAATACATAGAAATAATTTTCGGAATAGTTAAACATATTCGGACATTTCAAAGAATTCTCCAACTTGGAAACACGATATCCATGTGATGGGTCATTTGGAAATGTCAGTGTGACGCGCTCCCACTCACCGAACACGACATGCTTCCCGTCTAACCAGTCGCATTTTGTACAGGTGATGAAAAACTGGCAGCCGTTTGTTCCTGGGCCACTGTTTGCCTTTGGAAAAGGAAAAAAGAAGAAGAATGAAAGCACGTTAATAACATTTAAAGCAGGAAACCTGTTTAAAACAAATACTGAGGAACTGGCAACCAGCAAAGATGGGACTCCCAAAGTGGGGAAATCTATCAATACGATCAGATGCTAGAAGTCGATTGATATATAAATTTCCACCATTAACATCATAAAACCAAATCAAAATAAGTCTGATAAAACATCTAGTGCAGACCATCATATAACCCCGATAAGAAATAAATCGCTGTGAAGCAATTTCATGTCTCCACTTTATTTCCTAATCAGGAAATCCATACTAGTAACTAGTGTACTATACTAGTGTTACAATACTAGTAACATACAAGAAAACTATTCATATCTTTAGCTTTTACAAAAGGTGTTTTTCGAGTGCTAGCATTTTGTAAAAGTACGTTTTGTATCACAGAGAGTCTTCAGAGGACTTTACAAACTGACAAGTTGTTTTCTTACTGTTCTTATTTTAAAGTGAAAGCAAAGAAAGAAAAGGCTGGTGAGGCATGACTGATTGTAGCTGTGTAATGGAAGTGATAACAGAAAGCCTCAATCAGTGAATAAGACTTCATGTTAAAACTAGAATGAATCTCCTGGCAATTCCACTTTTTGACCATTTAGTACACAGTTATACATTATCTGGTGTTACTCAGATAGGTGTTACTCTTTCCGAGGCTGGTTCCTTCAAGACTTATTCCTCATGTTGTCTCAGGGAGTTTGTTCATTATGGATAAATATGTAATGAATAATTTTTATCCTGCATTTAGGGGCATTGGTGGCTCAGTGGTAGGTTTCTCGCCCATCATGCGGAAGGCCTGGGTTTGATTCCCAGCCAATGCCTCAACCTCAGCCACTGGATGCAGTGCCGGTCCCAAGCCCGGAAAAATGGGAGGGTTGCGTCAGGAAGGGCATTCGGCGTAAAACATTTGCCAAGTTGTTGTGCGGACCAGTTGGTCTGCTGTGGCGACCCCGAACAGGGAGCAGCCGAAAGTAACATTTAGTGAAAAGTAAAAGTAGCATTGTAAAGCTACTTAAGAACAATTTCTATTGTTAAAAGTGATACAAATAAAATAGTAAAAAAGGAAATTACCAAAAAAAAAAAATAATTTATCTCCTGGGTACTCCACAAATTTAAACTCAACTATCAACGGTCGAGGAAATAAATAAAAATTGTAATCGTGGCAGTACTGTGGTACAAGAGAAATAAATCACTGTGGGATGTATTGTTATCAAAAATAAAAACAATCTCTGTGTTCTAACAATCTCTGTTTCATGCTGAGCTGCATCACAGTTGATTATTTACGTTGTGGATTATTTCCAATTTTATAAAGAAAAATAAATAAATAAATAAACAAATAAACAAACAAATAAACATACACACACACACACACACACAGACCGATCAGCAGCCATAACATTATGAGCAGTGACCGGTGAAGTGAATAACACTGATTATCTCCTCATCATGGCACCTGTTAGTGGGTGGGATATATTAGGCAGCAAGTGAACATTTTGTCCTCAAAGTTGATGAGTTAGAAGCAGGAAAAATGGACAAGCATAAAGATTTGAGCGAGTTTGACAAGGGCCAAATTGTGATGGCTAGACCACTGGATCAGAGCATCTCCAAAACTGCAGCTCTTGTGGGGTGTTCCCAGTCTGCAGTGGTCAGTATCTGTCAAAAGTATCCTTTAAGTCCTGTTTCAAACATCTTGGTGCCAGATACCACAGCAGACCTTCAGGGATCTAGTGGAGTCCATGCCTTGATGGGTCAGGGCTGTTTTGGCAGCAAAAGGGGGACCAACACAATATTAGGAAGTCATATGCCTGATTGGTGTATATTATATATATATATAAATAAAGAACCCAATGTAACTGGATCAGTGTATCTCTGAAGAAAGTCTGGCTTGCATTATGACCAGATCTCAGGCAGGCAATATAAACAAACTGTTTGCATCACGTTAACATGTGGGAGAACAGAAAAAACACTCCTGCAGGATACGTCATTAAATTATTCAGAAAAACTATCGCTAAGAATGTGTGTGTGAGGGGTGTGTGTGAAAAGGATGACTCCTATAATATAAAGAAATATCTGACAATGCTACTGTCGCCATGTTGACAGCTCCCTGACTTCACATGCTCTCCCGGTTCGTTAGCTTATTTACATACCATGCAGGAGGAACAGCAATACGAAGTGCAGACATCGAGCAGGGAAACAAATACAAGGTATAAACACAAGGGCAAGAGCAGATGTGAAGCAGGACACATTTCTGGGCAAATTGTCTAAATAATAAAATTGTCAGATGCATCTTTGAGACTATTTTGAAACTATTTATTAAAAAAAATACATCGCTATAAGACTATACAGACTATTTATTTGAGTGGCAGATGTTTCGCCCCTTGACAACTCTGTACAGTAAGCAGGTAAAGCCACAGCAAGCTTGAGTGGGCCAGCAACTAGCATTTCTTTGTTTTTGTTTTTTCTAATAATAGTCTTAGGATTTGTTTTTAGTTTTGAGGCCAAATTACAATCTTGATGATCATTTGTTCAATATATATTATTAATATGTCAACCTCATTATTAAAAACTGAGATGACGGATCAATGTAGTACTCCTTCACCTTCCCTACCCACACCGGTCCCATAGCCGCCTTTCCCTACTCACACCGGGTCCCACAGCCTCCTTTCCCTACTCACACCGGATCCCACAGCCGCCTTTCCCTACTCACACCGGGTCCCACAGCCGCCTTTCCCTACCTAGTACAAGGTGTACAAAGACTCTAAAAAGTCCACACACTGCTGTTAAAATGGCAGGCTTTTGTGACGTGAAAAGAAATTGCAACCGTCAATCCCAACATCTAAAAATCAGAACCTTTTAAGGAGAAAAAAATGGGGGAAAAAAACTACAGTAACCTAGTTGCAGAAGTATCCACACTCCTAAACTAACACTTTGTTGAAGCACCTTTTGATTTTGACTCCATTCTCTATTTGTTAAAAGTCTCTCAGCATGGCACATCTTGTCTTGGAAATATTTTCCCAAGCTTTCTTGCAAAAACATTCTAAGAGCATCTCCTGTGCACAGCATGCTTCAGGTCACGCTACAGATTTTTAGCTAGATTCAGGTCTGAGCTCTAACTATGAAATTCAAAAACATTGATTTTCCTAGGGTTAATAGTTTCGTTTGTTGATTTGGATGGATGTATGCTTTAAGTTATTGTCGTGCTGAAAGGTTCCTTATCTTCAGATTACTAGCAGACAGTTGAAGGCTTTGCATCAAACTCAAGTGGTATTTGCAGCTCTTCATGATTCCCTTCATCAAGCATGATGCTGCCACCACCATGGTGTTTGATCTCATCAGACCATATCATATTTGCCACATTGGTTTTAGGTGATTTAGTTGAGCTTGGAGGTTTTGTTGTGCGAAAGAGTTTCGGTCTAGTCGTCCCACCCCATAACCCAGGCATGTGAAGAATACAAGAGATTGTTTTCACATGCAGAGAGTAATCAATACTAGTCAAATATTCCTGCAGCTCCTTTAATGTTGCCCCAGGTTTCTTGGCAGCCTCCCGGGTAAGTTTTTGTCTTGTCCTTTTATACATTATGGCAGGACATTCTGTTCTTGGTGATGTCACTGTGCTGCTCAATTTTCTCTATTTCTTCATAATGGCCACGACAGTGTTCCATGGTACATCTAATGATTTGGAAATTCTTTTCTACTGATCGATACCTTTCCAAAAGTGCGACAGCATGCATGCTTTGAAAGCTTTTTGTGGACCATGGCTTCAGCAGTCCAGTGAAAGTGAGAAGTTGTGAAGAAAACGCTACAGAAAAACTGGTCGTTATTTGGGGTGAATTATTTCAAAAATATCAACCATTTCACTGATAACATCTGCATGATAATTACTTTTGAACATGAGATTGAATGTGATTCGGAACACAGCCACATCCTCAATTAATAATTTGGTGTGCAGACTAGGTTTTTTGTTATCCACATTTTTCTGTTTCTGATTGTTTTTCCACATAATTTCACATTAAGGGTGGAAGATTTTCTGACAAATTATCTTGGTTTAATTTTTAGAGCACAAAATCCTGCCATCTAACCATGGGTGTGTAGACTTTCTATTTGTTGTACATGCTACATGTTAATAGAAGTGATTAATTGTTCAGTGATTTCTTACCAAAGACAGCAAGCCGGGAGCAGAATGTTTTAGTTTGAAATTTTCATCTGCAAATGGACCTCTGTAGATGCTGCAGATCCCTGTGCCGTCTCCCTGAGGAAACATCATGAAGTGAGAGATCAGAGGTTTATGCCCCACACATACACACACACACACACACACACACACACACGTTAACAGTTTGAACACTAGAGGGTGAGAGAGGACATTCAGACAGTCTTCCTAAAGGACAGTGAAACTTATCCCTTTAGAATTTTCTAAAAACATGCAGATTTACTCTATATCTATATTCATCTATATTAAGCAAGGCTGAGATTATGTCTACAGGTCCTTTATATATTAGGCAAAATCTCCAACGATCCAATGAAGAGCAATGTGTAATACATATCACCATCACAGTAACATTATTGCTTATGGCTTACTGACAATCGTTTATGACAACCAGGCAGCGAGTGTACAAGTACAGTACAAATGACTAATACAGCTAGCTGTCAAATAATAGAGTTTCTCACACAGGAACATTTCCATGCTAAATGTTAGCATGGAAATCTGAGGAATGTGATGATGAAAACTGTCAAACCAATTGTATAATACAAACCATTTACATTCCTCCTGTCATTCATATTATTATGATCTTATTAATATTATTATCTACATGTCCCACTCCCGAGCTCCCAGTGTTCTGAGTTCCAGTGTGACCTCTGGCTCTACCTATGGTCTCGTCACTTGGTGGTGGTCACTGATGCTGTGTAAGGATCTGTGTGGACAGCCTGTGACCAGGAGACAGCCGTGGACAGAGCCACTTGGGGACTATAACACCATCACCGATCTGCTATTACATCTGTCAGCTTTTGACAGCAAAGAATTAGTGTCTATAACAAACTCAGAAACTACATTGACCTAATAGTTCCTCATGGGCCCTTAGTTGCTGTTGTAGAAAGGACACCATTTACATTTACATTATTAACTGTCCAGTGTCACCCAAATGAGGTTGGGTTCCCTTCTGAGTCTGGTTCCTCTCAAGGTTTCTTCCTCATATCATCACAGGGAGTTTTTCCTTGTCACAGTCGCCGCAGGCTTGCTCATTAGGGATAAAATAGTTTAATAATTTAATGATTAAACTATTTTAATCATTAATCATTATTTTAATCATCATTTTAATCACACCCCCCCCCCTTTCTGTTTCTGCTACATTTTACTATAGAATATGATTTTTTTTCAGGGGTCACAAGATCTCTAAGCCAATGTTTAAAGCTAGGTGAGTACTCATCATTCTATTTTTGCAGTATGAGTCACCTGGCTAAGAGAATACCAAAAGCCATCGAATGTTTGGCACAACTGTCTGCGAAAGTACTTTTTGTGGCTAATCGAAATAGTGTTCTAGTATAACTGAGCCCAGCTGGTCTTTTGAAAATCCCGGAGAGAAAAAAACATATTGATTGCCAAAATACATTTCATTTTGAGCAAGAACAAAGCATTTGTGAAAGTGTGGCTGGTTCTGTATTGCATCCATCACACACCAGGTCAGCTCCTGGAGTGAGTTCAGCCGTATTTACTTTCGGCCAATGTAAACGATGGAGTTTAGATGTGTTTTATAATTAAATGTCTTAAACAACTTGAAGAGGGCTAAATTACATCCAGAATATTCTGCCATAGATTTTGTGTAATCTGTATATCAAATTCAAGGTCCTCCTCGCTGCCTTGCTCTAAAAAGCACATTTGAATTGTGTGCATTAAACACCAATGCGCTGTACCAATTACTGTCTTAAACTGAGCACTAATATTTACAATGGTATCTAGTAAGGAGTTAGTTTGTAGTAGTAGAAATGTGCAGCTACTTGATGGCATAAAACTGCAGCGCTGTAAATACTAAAAAGAAGCGTGAATGCTGAATGTTCCTAAGTGTGTGCCGAGTTCTCCAAGGATATGAAAGCGCTCTCAAAATGATTTTCTTATGTGGTAATTTCAATCCAAACCCAAATCTTAAAGGTTCTATTAATGATGGATAAGATAAAAATATTATGTTTCAGTACTGGGCCATAAACTGAAAACTCATCAAGTGAAAAGGCTCTTCTAAAGTCAGACCAAATCTTAAAAGAATGCTTCAATATTTGATTTGAAGAATAGCTTGATATTTATGCCAGATATAACAGCTAGATATTTTTGAGCAGAGCAGGCTGTGCTTTGAAATAATAGAGTTATGGGATGCATTCTCTTGGAATATCAATATAAATCAGATTTTGTCAGACAATGTCAGATTTTAAACCAGTATAGCAAAGCCATGATCTTAGAAACTGAGATAGATTGTGGAAGATCCTAACTAACGTTTTTGCTTATGCATAATTTTCATATGAATTACAATCATGTTTGGGTAGCACAGGGAGACATTTTAGAAGCTTAATAATAAAGGACATATGTGTTTGCTTAATTACCACTGTAAAATGTTCGTTTTGAAGCGCCTGGGAAATGTTTAACGTCAATAATAATAGGCTGTCTGAGGATTTACCACACCCAGACTGCAAACAAGTGAGACCTTAAACAAATTCAGACAGCTGCTGTGGACTTTAACTGAGGAAACATAATTCATAAAGCCATGTCAAATGACACAGGTCCTGCCTATTTACATAACACTGCAGACTTACATTTACAAAGTCGCCGCCTTGAATCATAAAGTCTTTAATAACCCTGCAAAAGAGAGGAAAAAAAGAAAACAAAGCAAGGTAAATATAAGTAATGTAAGCAATTTGTGCATAAAATGTTATGCACGTTAAGAAAAAATAAATAACCGTCTGACAGCCTGACAAGTGTATGATATGAGAGTAATATACTGCCTAATAATGAAAAAGAAAACAGGAATGAAGAAAACTCAGACACACACCACAGGACATTTTGTACACTGCAGAGTTCTGTATATATTCTATTTATCCACATTACATTCTCCATAGATTTTATTTTTTTAAATGTCTATCATATTTCAATTGCTATTTTTTATTATGTTCTATTTTTTGTCATTCATTGTTACACTTTCAGATGAGGAACATGTATGTAAAATGTATGTGACAAACAACTCTGAACCCCCTTGAACCCCTATTCCTGGCCGCTGCTGACCCTGGTTAGTCTGGTCCTAGGAGCATTTACTGTATATTATACGCATGCTTGTAAAGCTGTGGTGGACTTAGGTCATGCATGCAGACCAACTTTCATTGTAAAAGAAATCAACCTATTCCTGTTATAGACTATAACCTCTCAAGCTGTTTACCCTTAATGTTTACCCATAATTCCTTCCAGCAGATTACACCATGTCCCTAATGCAAGCTGGTGAGGTTGTCATGGGTTGCTAGGAAAATGATGATCTGGGAGGTAAGCTTGAGACGACTTCAACGCCTCTTTATTTTCCTTCCGTGCTTTGGCTTCCAGGCCACTTGGCATTAAACCACAGCATTGACCCATTTACCTTAAAACATCTCAGAACCAGAAACCCTGTTTCTAGATAACCTTTATTCAGGAAATTAGACCTTTTGATTTCAGTCCTTATTTAGAAGTATATCACAAAGTATTTTCTCATATTTTTCCTCACTGCCACTTAATAGTAAACTACCTCCCAGGTTCACACTTCATGACCGGCATTAAACCGCACCCCAACCTCCACAACGCTATTATTTCTTTTAATATTTAAACAAGAACGAGCGTCTTATGGGAGACACAATACTATCAACAAGGAAGTGAAATGTTCCGCAGCAGACGTCATTGTAGGATTAAAGAGGGTCAGGTACACGAGCAAAATCTTTATAAAGACTTGCATTCTTCTGTACATCCATAAAAAACAGAACTGCTCAGACTCATGGAAGGCTGCAAACACTTAACAAGCAAAAAAACAAAAGATTATTAGCTTATTGATTATTAGGCTTATTAGCTAGCCTTTCATTTCTTTTTGCCCCAAAATATATTATACCAATCAACAATTAGCAAAAGCATTTGCATACTTTCAGGAGATTGAGAGTTTAAATATCAAAGAAAGATTGTATTAAAAAGATATATAAATAAAAACAGAGAACTCATGAAAAGCATGCATTGCTTTTCATTGAAAAAGTTGAAAATCTACCTATAAAAAATAACCTATTTTTAAATAGCAATCCTTCATTACTGCATATTTGCGAATTAAAATGAAACGTTAGATATTTTAAAATTGTTGTCAGAGCTGTCTCTCAGAAATTGTAGCTTCATCTTTTTTTTTTTTTTTTTACACAACACTCCTTAGTTCAACCAGATTATGCATAGATGCAACTCGTGCTTAGTTAATCACTTGCCCTAATTAAAATGTGAATAAAAAAGTAAATGAAAGTAAATCTTGACAAACAGGAAATTCTGGATGGAAGTCTTTCATGAGGCAGTAATAGTCTGGCAAGGTATGACTTAGCATCTTTGAGCAGGTGGCACTTTAACCTTATTATTAAAGTATTATTTAACTCCTATTAAAAACAAACCTGCAAATCCACATTTCAGTCAGAGCCACCGCTCATGAGTAATTTTTTTTAAGTACATGTTTATTCATTCATCTTCTAATGAAATGATTTGTACCATGACCCTGTCTCAATACTGATATCTGGAATGAGAAATACATAGCCATAAGCCTTACCTATGGAAGGTACATCCTTTGTATCCTATAGGAACACCATCTTTCCTGTAGAAGAGGATTTGCATGATGCAAATGAAGGAAAGTGATGGATGGATGATAGGAAAAAAAGGCAACACACTTCCTAGCAAGCTCTCGTTCTGTCTCTGAATACATCTAACACCAAACACATTAAAGTTGGACAACACTGATCTTTACTGTTAGTGAATAAAAGCATGAAATAAAGCTTCAGGAGATAAAGGCATAAGTCAGGAAATAATACAAGGTCAGGAACGCTAAGAGAAATGAGGCTTCAAAAGGGTCTAAAATAACACAAGAGCTTTAAAGAGTTCCCCAGAGACTGAGTACAAAGCAATTAGGCAGAGTTACCTGAATTCCCCCGTGCAGAACTGCCTGCAAGACAATACACAAGTGTATTATTTGTATTACAAAAAAAAAAAAACCACACACACACACACACACACACACACACACACACACACACACACACACACACACACACACACACACACAGACATGAATACACACCAACTGCATCAGTTATAAAATAAAAATAATATATATATTTTTGTAACAAAAATATATATATATTTTTATAATATAATAAAAATATTTTTGACTTCTGCTAGAGAAGAGTTTAGGAAGTAAAGGTAATTCTTATTCATTGCACTTTTCATGAAGTAGCAGGCAGCAGCTCAATGCATTAAATCATACAAACGCATGTCAAGTGCCTCAGTTGACATCAAAAGCTGGTCACAGCAGCAGAACCAACCCTGTTCCAACAATTGTCGGCCCATTTTCACTAAACCTGTGCCCAATGTAGGCTCAGATTCCTGTTCTTGGCTGACAAGAATGGAACCTGATGTGGTTTTCCGCTGTAGTAGTCTGTCGGCCTCAAGGTTTGATGTGTTGTGCCTTGTAAGAAGCGTTTCTGCTCAACACGGTTGTAAAGTGTGGTTATTTGAGTTACTGTATCCTTCCTGTCAGCTCAGACCTGTCTGACCATTCTCCCTTATTAACAAGGAGAACTGTCTGCAGAACTGGATGTTTTTTGTTTTGCGCACCATTCAGTGTAAACTTTACACACTGATGTATGTGAAAATCTGATGAGATCAGCAGTTTCAGAAATACTCAAACCAGCCCCAAACATACATGCCATGAATAAAGTCACTGAGGTCAAATTTTCTCCATTCAGATGTTTGTTGTGAACATTAACTGGAGCTCTTGACCTGTATCTGCAGGACTGTATGCATTGCATTGATTGGCTGACTGGATAACTGCAAGAGGTGTTTCTAATAAGGTGGATGATGAGGGGAGTGATATATGCTGTACCATTTTAGTGGGGAAAATATGAAAAAATATATAATACACAACATTAAATAAAATCTTATTTATATTCTAAAATCAGCCGGATAGCTGTGACATAGTCGATTGAATAGTAATCGTGAAGGGTGT
The DNA here is from genome assembly GCA_033459395.1 of Hemibagrus guttatus. Classification (NCBI taxonomy): domain Eukaryota; kingdom Metazoa; phylum Chordata; class Actinopteri; order Siluriformes; family Bagridae; genus Hemibagrus; species Hemibagrus guttatus. The sequence continues at coordinate 7,875,893 of JAUCMX010000007.1, forward strand.
AGGAGGTGAATGAGCTGTAGGCCTGTATACTAAACTGGCCTGTGACTAATAAACTGACTGTATACAGCACATGTGTATCCTGAATAAATTTGTTGTGAACGCAAGTGTGTCAGTGCTTCTATAGACGGGTGATTCAATTTTACCGAAAATTTTCAGCAGTTTTGGGAACAACATCTGCAAACAGTTCAATCTTCATTCTTCCAACATCCTGCAATGACAAACATGATTCAATTAAAAAGAGGCAAAATAGCACATGGGTACAATACACTGTTAATTGTGCTGCCACTGTATAGTAGGTCGAACAGTGGGTTGATTTTGGCCTACACACACACCCACCAAGTGAGACCAGCTCAAGACAAGCACAAGTCTCTCAGTGTCACTGAACAGTGTGGGCTTCTGTGGGGGCAGTCAACATGGTCTGGTAAAAAGGGACTCATTTGTCTGATAAGATCGAATGCAAGTACCATGAAGACTACAGCAAGATCAGGGATTCACTGGGCTGCAGTCGTTTAAGCTGGTCTCCAGAATTAACCTTGGAGAGAAATCGTCAATGCCAGGTTTTTATTTCTTTAAAGCACTGCATGTGGGTTGACGCAGGTAAGCTATACGATCTTCTTACTCTGTGTATACATGTTATACTATAAACAAACTTAAGTGCTGTAAGATCACTTTATCTGATGTGGATTATTAAAAATAGTAACATTTCAGTATCATCAGACAAATATATTTTTGTTGCTACTTTTTAGGGCTCCAATCCCTAAATATTCATATATAGTGCCAAACACACGAGGATACATAGTGGTATAAATCATATGAGGCAGCTGAGAGACAACATACAATCATCCAGTATAGTCTAACTGCTCTGTTTGAACACTTGTAGACTCTACCAATAAATCAGGTGTATTTCCCATCACAGTGTGTAAGATGATTATAGAAGATCTAATTAACCAGGGTTGCCAGGTTTTCAGCCCAATTTCTAGCCCAATTGAAGCTTGAAACACCCAGAAGAAGTGAAAACTAGTCCAAACAATTGGAATCGCATTTTTTCCCTTTCTCTGTGTCACTGTGGTTCTTTAGAAATTTTTTACAATATATCTTACAGTAGAAATGGTTCAGTAGATTGTAGACACACTGACTGCACTTCTAGTTTGTTTGTAGAAATTAATTACGTTTAACTCTAATTATTTGCCCAATAATCAACTGTCCTGTCCTGCTTGTCCTCCATTGAACACGGTATAGAGAAAGCATATGCAGGATATGGGCCTCTATCAGAGCTTGTTGCAGTTCCTATTTTCCCTCTAGGAGCGATAATAACTTTACAGCGCTAAAGGGAGGTGTGAATGCACTGGTGCATGATTCCACAACATCTAGTTCACATCGTCAGTCAAATAGCAAACATTTCTTTCGCTCACTCAAAGAGATAATTAATTTTAAGTTGCTTTCGGCTGCGCCCTGTTCGGGGTCGTCACAGTGGACCTTCCTTATGCAACCCTCCCATTTTTCCGGGCTTGGGACCGGCACTGCATCCAGTGGCTGGGGTTTGGGCATTGGCTGGGAGTTGAACCCGGGCCTTCCGCATGGTAGGCGAGAAACCTACCACTGAGCCACCAATGCCCTAGGTAATTAATTTTAAGAATGTATAACATTTTTTTAAAATCAAGATTTTCATTAGAGTTCTGAATGTGAACTATAAGGAGATAAACACTTGCTGAATCACTGATGTAAATTATGGCCTTTGGCAGACACCCTTATCCAGAGCAACGTCCAAAGTTTTAACTTTTGAGCTACTACTGCTTTTTTTTTAATATGTAATGTATTATATTCAGATGAATGGCTCAGTGATGTCTGGACTAAACAAAGCTACGTCAATGTTATAAATAACCACAAACACTCAAGAGAATTTAATTGTCTGTGCTGCTATACAAGTGAACTGGAATTGGTGTAGAAGTATAGAGGAACCACTTCAACACTGTAAGTGGTGACAGTGGCTACATGAAAAACACCTGCTAAATCAAACAGCTTGTCATGTCAATATATCTGCTTCATTCCTCTGAAACAGTTCAATAAAATGCAATTACTTCTGGTTTCATTATGCTCCTGTTTATACAAGCAAACCGCTTTAACACCTGCATCTGCAATTAGGACTGAAAACTCACGCGTCACCCGTGTTGCGCTCTCTAGTGCAGGACTAATGGTGGCTTGGTTTTGGCAAGCTGCACAGCTACACCATCTGATTCAAGATCAGGAAAACAAGTTGTAGCAGTATTGCTCAGCTGTGTGTACTCAGGATAGGACAGTATGTTCATCTTTCTAAAAGGATTCACTCATTCCATAGCAGCACTACATGCCTGGAAATTAAAGCAGAACACCACATCTAAGATCTTGTGGAATCAGATACAAAGAGAAATTCATGGCATCATAAAATGTTAAACAAAATGAAGTAATAATTCAGGATGGATGTAGTAGTTGTCTGAGGTCATGTACAGTGTCACACAGAATGATATAAGCTACACAATCTCTGGGTATAAAGGACTCGATTACACCTTGCCTTAATAAACAATGCAATTCAGTTACAGTTCATGACTACGCCTGCTCTTTCAAATAATCCCAGAAATTTTCCCTGGGAGTGTGGTCTGGTGAGTGCAGTCAGGTAAACATTAGGATGAATATATGAATTCTTCAGCTGCTGTTTACACTTCACCATTAATAAACCCATCATTATCATCTATTTTATTATCATCGTTTTTATATGAACTCCAACTCGCTGGTTGCTCCGAGTTGTCATTTAAAGTAAGCAGAAAACACTATCAATCATATTGCGTTGGGAATCGAGAAGAAAAATCCACCTCAGATGACTCGTATCAATCGTTAGAATTATCAAAATGATCTTTGGTGATGTCCAACTTTTATTTTCTAATGAAATTCTGAGGGTTTTTTTTGTTTATTTGTTTTCTTGACATGTTGGTCTGTATTGTACGCGGTTAACAATGGAATGTTTTCGTGCTCGTCACAGATAGCTCGTGTGTGTCTTGGTCGTAACTCGCACAACTGCATCATATATCTGTAGTACATTCTGAAGTATAAGAGGTTTGTCTCCAGCACTTCTACACTGGATTTTTTATTAATATGACATTGAACACAGCTAGATAAAATAATACGAGCCTTTTTTTTTTCATTTAAAAATGGCTAACCTTAAGTGAATAATATTCAAAATCCTAGACTATACATTTCCGAGCATGTTTCATAGGTTATATTTAGGGTAAAGGCGTAAGTAAAACATTACAAAGTGCAATATTACATGCTTGAAGGCTCAGATTTGCGTTGTGTGATAAAATGCTGAGCAGTATTCCACATCCAAAGGAGCATGAATTGCAGGTCTGCTTTCATGTCTGCAATTTTTTTCTCACTACCTCCGTTACACATTCAGAGAACATCCTTTTTTTTGTAATGTAATGGTTTGGATGTAATGGGTTAGCCATGGAATAAAAGCTGAAAAAAACATTAAATATTATGTCTATACTTAGTTCTATACATTTGTGAGTAGTCATCATGTCAGCTACTGACTCGACAGTTTTTTTTTGCATATTTAACAAATGCTCAATTTACATATTTTCCTTTTCTGAATGAACACAACTTGTATTTTAAATGGTACTTAAATGGCTCAGACTAATACTCATCACAGGTGACATCTATACTATCCGTAGGAAAATCAGTAACAGGAACAATGAAGTACTGTTGTAATGAGGACTTGGGGACTTTTAATACAAAGAATTGAAAGCTGTACATCATGAGAAACATGAGCAGTGGTGTTTCTTTAGGACCCAGAGAAAGCCACTCAATGGCAGGTGTGGTGAGAATTAGCTGTGTGCTTCAGATTACAGGTGGAGTAGGCGTGGTAGAGCTAAAGGAGGAGCATCTGTGCCTAACAACTCGCGCTGAGTTGAAGAACACCATACACACTTACACATATTGATGGGGTAGAAAGCACAACATCTTCAGCAGAAGACAACTGGGACTCGAGCAGAACGGTAAAGTCAACAGATGCTATGTGCTATTTCTAAGTCGTGTTTGTCGATAGGAATCTTGCTAGTGCTGCTTGTTAAACACTTTCCCTGAATCCATTTGACTAAGAAAGTGTAGAAATGAGTGGTGTCAGGTGAATACTTTGAAAATGGTCCTAAAATAGGATGGTCATTTTGCTGTGGTTCTTTATGTATAAAATTCTTAACTGCAAGAAAATAACACTAATTACGATTTGTAACAATTCCTGTTTTGCATGATTGAAGTACAAGACTTTAGTGGAACAAATCTTCCATTTGTTGGTACTGGATTTAAAATCTCAGGAATCCTTTAGTAAAAAAATAAAAAAAAAAACAATGGAGGAAATGACACCATGTCAGTTAGTACATGTATCCATTGAGCAACCCAAAATAAGTGAATATATATGTAGTAATGACTTACAAAACAATGAGGATTATTTTAAGCGTAGCAGACATCCACTGACAGGTCAGGCTAGCGGTTGCCCAGTGAAATGTTTGTATGTAGTAATTGTCCTTGCCAAAAAACTTAAATCCTTGTTTGAATCTGTGCCACATTTGAACATGATTATAAGCCAGATCTACAGTGATGTGTCCTGAAATCAAGAGCAACAATATTTTAAAGCCTTAAAAAATATAATTCATGAACGTGTACACATGAAGCAACATAACGCAAAAGAATTAACATGGTGAGACTATATTGAAAATAAGACATGGCTAGATGTGTTAGAGCTATGAAACAGCCTCAATGCATGTGAGTGAACATGGTGTAGAGAGATGCAGAGAAATGTCTCTGGGCTTCTAGGGTGTATCAGGTGACAGACAGGTTAACATATTTTTGAGTGATTACTGTGTACTGCAGTGTTAAATTACATAACTCCTATGCAAAACATCTAAAAGTCGGCAGGTCTGGTAATATAATATAATATAATGTAATTCGAGTAAAGAGCACTAGATACTGCGACAGTGAAATAATGTATATGATTGAATCGTTACATGACTCAACACTCGTCTGCACAGTTTTAGCTGGAGAACTTCACCCGACCGGTTTCACAAGCTCTTTCTGTGTATCTAATCATTTTTTGCTCATCTGTTCTCCACCATAGAGCACTTCTAAAATGAACCGGGCTGCCGACACAACGTTGGTTAACTTTTCTCCAGGGAGCATGATGGCAGTTCTTCAGGAGGAGACGGAGACCTGCACCAGCGACATGACTTTGCAGTACTTAATCTTCCTTCTTTCTAAAGTAGCTCTCAATACACTGGTCTTGTCCTTCTGGTTGAGCAGCATTCCCAAGACTCTCCTTGGTGTTTACAGCATCTCAATATACCTGGTGGATCTGCTACTGATCTGCTCCATCTCCTGGGTGTGGTGGTTCCCTCAGAATCATCACACCCATGAAGTCATGTGCTTGAGTCTTTCACACAGCTCAAATATTTACTCACTGCTACCTTTGCCTGTCCTTCTGGCAGGAGCATTAGACTGTGTTATTCAGCAACATGTGGGATTCAGTCAGAAGTCATTAGGCAGGACTGCTGTTCACTGTGCCGTAGTGATGCTGATGTGGATGCTGGCTTGCTTTTACTCTTACTGCTACACAGACACAGAGCTGCTGACCATCCAGTACAGTGAGGGGGTCTCGGCTCTTGTGTGTTCTGTACAAGGATCTCTGGTGGTCAGTCACTTCAGTTTGAATCTATTCATCATTGTAAGCTTCATACTTCTGCTTCACTGCAGAAAACTTCCAGGTTGGGTTTGCATGGCTAATAAACTGACCAAGCAGAGAACTGGAACACTTTCTATAAGTGATCTAGCCTTTTCTAGGAAACTGGAAAAACTTGAATCAGGAGCTGTTGAGGAGGCACACATGAACAAGGAGCAGGATCGTCCTTCTCTCATCATCAGCCTGGTTTTGTGTTTTGCACTGAACTGGACTCCTTACCTGCTTATGAGCGTGGTCTGTGATCTCCTTGGATTTGCGGTGCCAGCATATGCAAGTGTCAATCTCCTTTGGACCGCCTGTGCCAACAGCTTACTGGTGGGTCTGGCTTTCTGGTACAGAAGCAATAAGCACGGACCTTTCTGCCCACTGCCAGATGACATCTGTCCATGGGGCTTTTTCTGGTATTTGAGTAGGGAAAATGGCCAGTACACAGCCAGTACAAAACTCTATGATGGACAAGGCTGAGGACTCAATGCTACAGACTTGACACTAACTACTGCCAGTGAAGATACCTTTTTAAAGGCTTCTTGTCTGATCACGTCCAACACAAAGTGTATGTCCGTGCACAAGTATATGTAGCTATGGCTTTGTGGATAGTCCAAAATGCTGTTTTTCTCGGCATACTTTAAAAACAGAAACATAGGTTCCCAATATCTATTCATATCAGATTAAAAATAAATTAAAAAAAAACAGCCAAGGAAAGTGTGTGAATTTCAGACAGTGAATACTGCGCATTGGTTTAGGGCTTTTGTAACAGATTAGTTTTCTTCTATTAATAATCAAGTAGTCGATATAACATGGCGCCTTAAAATTAGTTTTATTCCGAAATTCTGACTTTTAATAAAATATTATTTTGCGACAATTACTGCATTTTTTATAATGTATAATTTGTTATCTATTTTTATTTAAACAAAGAATAACACTATGGTATCAGTAGCATTACTGTTTACACTGGTAAACTGACTATAATTCTAAATTTCCACAGACACAGAGTGTAAAGGATCATTTAAAAATATTAAGTTACTATTTTGTTTAAACAAGGTACAATATACCAAGGTATAATCCAGTAGCTTGCGTTAAACAAGCTATAATATTTACAGTTCTCTTTACTAATGTACTGCACCTTTTCTTGCTTGGTCCTATGCTCTTGCATGTTGTTTGCCATCATGAAGCTGGATGCTCTTCCTTGCAGTTTGTTGTAAAGCCAGCTTATGCTGTGTGTGTTAGCAGGAGTGTTGTTTTCTGAATAGTTGATCACTTGAATTTTTCACTGAAGATTTTATTTTTAATAAACCAGTAGTCCAATATAAATCAAGTATTTGTGACAGCCTTATTTTGTTTTGTTTAAGTTGTTCACACTGATTAACTTATGCTGTTATGAAAGGGACAAAGTCCAATTCAGTTTATAATCATTATAAAAGGCTGTCCAAATATCAGTCATGCTCTTGTACTGTAGTCAGAATAAAATCTTTTCTCCTTCTTCACTATTACAAATTTGAAGAACTTACTAGAACTTTATTTTTGAGTTGAAATAGATGTGAAAGGGACATGGGGGACGTTTCATTTCCCCTCAAGCCATAGGAGCATATTGATGCATTTCGTAAGTGCAATTAAAAAAAACATTTGTTGTGTTTATCATTTCAAAAGGCACAATCAGCAAAAGATAAAACGAAAAAGAGGAAAGTCTGCTTTGTAGGAGTGTTAAGAGTTTATCAGATACTACAATATCAGTACAGCATATAAGGGCAACAATGCAATGGCACATTGTGCAACATTATGCCCTAGGTTAAAAAACAAACAAAAAAAACGACCTGTATTTGTGCTCAAACATCATTGTTCTAAATGCACTTGGTACAGTAATGCCTGCAGTGTACTTTTTTTTTTTTTTTAATATGTGAAAGTCTCTTTTACATGCTGTATGTTACAAACAAAAAGCAAATAAATGAGATCTTCCGTAATACAGTGCCATAACTTAAATATTAACGGCTCATTACTCCTGAAAAACAATATTTGCGCAGAACAATATTTAGTCACCATGTTTAAAAAGGAATAAAACTGATACCTGGGCCTATCATATAATTCCTGTTGTTTGTGGAGCGATAAATACAGTGCAGCAGGGTGGTTTTATAAAGATATCTAAGGACACCATTGTGTACGGTTCACTATTAAAAGTATTTGCAAGGCATTTCTAATGTTAATAAGTAGAAAACAGCTGCTCTATTCCGTTTTAACTTTTTCTTTCAATGACAACTCACAACTCAGTCTCAACTGAGGAATAGGGTCAATAGGAGGAAAGAGGAAAAAATGTCTAAATGCAAATGAAAATGTAAATGTATGTTCTGAATGGCTAATGAAGCAGGTAGCTCCATACACCTGGTATTCATCCATCATGTGCATCACGTTATCAGAGCACACCTGTATTTTTAAGGCATCTCACAAATCACTGAAAATTCCATAGACTCATTTACTTCATTGAAACTCTGCACACTGTACTTTACTGTTAAATATATCACTTTCCATTCTGTAAAATATTTTACCTTTACTGAAACATAATTGTAACAGCATGCTACTACAGGTAACATGTAAACATATTGCAAATTCATTCTGTTACCGTTTTTTCAGAATTATTTCTATTCATCGATTCCAGCCAATGCCTCGACCCCAGCCACTGGATGCAGTGCCGGTCCCAAGCCCGGAAAAATGGGAGGGTTGCGTCAGGAAGGGCATCCGGCGTAAAACATTTGCCAAGTTGTTGTGCGGACTAGTTGGTCCGCTGTGGCGACCCCGAACAGGGAGCAGCTGAAAGCAACTTTATTTCTATTCATTATTTTCTTCTTTTTTTTTTTTTTTTTACTTAAATTTAGTTGATTTATTTGCACAGTCTAGGAGAAGTGGATAGATTTTACGTTTCACTGTAAGTTGTATGCTGGATATAACTGTGCACGTGACAAATAAAAATCTTGAATCTTTCGAATCTTGAATCAAATTTGTGTCACATACACAACCATACACAGTATAACAGTATGGAGTGAAATGCTTTTTGACTGTCAGGGTCATAAAAACAGAACCAACAAGAATGAAAAGAATAAATAAACCCACCAAGAACAGAATTTCAATAAAATTACGATAAAAATATCATTAACTACACAGGTGGGTAAAGGAATAATGTATACGAGTGATATATATATATATAATATATATATATATATATATATAAATAAATCTCAAATAAATGATCTCATTTCATCAATTTGCCAAATTAACCCTGTCATAAACCAGACCAGCAAATTCTAGCCAATACCAAACAAAAAACTTAATAATATCCACTGAATGCCATTTACCTAATAACATTTTTTACTCATTTTGTCATCCATTTTATATTTTGTACACAATTTGCTATTCTAACCACTTAAATGAAAGATTTTGCTGTGTGCTTTCTGTCTGTTTAGTGTGCGTCACAGCTTTAATACAGCAATTCTACCCAAACACAAAAATAATTCACCAGCTGAACATATAGTGCCAACCTCAGTACATGACACCCTCAAACTCTGTGCACACAGCATTCCATGAAGCGGTTCTTTCAGCCGAGGTGCTGCATTGGTGTCATAGTCTTACAGATGAGTAAACCAGTTCAGTGACTCGTGGTAAGACACAATGATAAGTAGAAATGATAGAGACTAAAGAACACGTTGAAGAAAAAAGTGAGAGAAAATCCTCACTGACCCCACACATACCAGCCATGTTCTTCTTCAAAATTTACCATCATAAGGGAAACCCAAGATAAGAGCCATAAAAACCAGCACCAGCCAACCAGTCTGCACGGTTTCTTCCTCCAGGAAACAATACACTGAAATTAAACAAAAACTACTTCCCTCCACCTTGTACATGGCAAATAATAATAATAAACAACCCAGATCTACATGTATGCATAATGAATAGGGGTAAGATTGTAGTATATTAAAAGAACATGTGTCTTGTTCAAACACTTAAGGGTCTAGACATCCTCATTTGACCCATGAGGGGTCCAGATTTCCTCAATCCACCCATTGAGGTTTAGAATTCCTCGTTCAACCCATCCTCACTCAACCCATCTGGGGTCCAGGCTTCCTTGATCCATCCACTGGAGTACAGAATTCCTTGTTCAACCCATCAGAGGCCTTGTTCAAACCATTGAGAGAAATTCTAGACACTGGAGATCCAAGCTCCCTTGTACATGCCAGTGAAAGACTAGACTTACTTGTTCGACCCATCAGAAGACTAGACTTGTTCGACTTGTTTAAAACCACTGGGTCCAGACATCCTTGTTCGACTAGTATGGATTAATGCAATCAAAATTTTTAAAATGTTATCAACAGCTGCATTCATTTTAGTCACGTGTTTAAATACTGTTTTAATCCTTTCAACATCTTGACACATGGCAATAAAAATTTCCCTACCCAAAAACCTCCACTAATTATTATTATTTTATATATATATATATATATATATATATATATATATATATATATATATATATATATATATATATATATATATATATATATATATATATATAATATATATATATATATATATATATATATATATATATATATATATACATACACAGCACTCTGTGAACAGCCAGCTTCTTTGGCAATGAATGTTTGTGGCTTACCTTCCTTGTGAAAGGTGTCAATGATTGTCTTCTGGACAACTGTCAGATCAGCAGTCTTCCCCATGATTGTGCAGCCTAGTGAACCAAACTGAGAGACCATTCTGAAGGCCCAGAAAACCTTTGCAGGTGTTTTGAGTTGATTAGCTGATTGGCATTTCACCATATTCTAATTTGTTGAGATAGTGAATTGGTGGGTTTTTGTTAAATGTGAGCCAAAATCATCACAAATAAAAAGAACCAAAGACTTAAACTACTTCAGTCTGTGTGCATTGAATTTATATAATACACGAGTTTCACAATTTGAGTTGAATTACTGAAATAAATGAACTTTTCCATGACATTCTAATTTTAATTATATATAATTAAAATACCTAATATATAATCTCTCTCTCTCTCTCTCACTCATATATATAATTATATATACAAATATATATTATATATATATATATATATATATATATATACACATACAAATATATATATATATATATATATATATTATATATATATATATATATATATATATATATATATATATATATATATATATACATATACATATATATACACATACAAATATATATTATATATTAAATATATATTTTATATATATATATATATATATATATATATATATATATATATATATATATATATATTTGTACTTCACATGTGCCTTTGTGTGTATCTGTCATGTGTGTATAAAAAAAAAAATATATATATATATATATATATATATATATATATACACATATACACACACACACACACACACATATACATATACACACACACGACAGATACACACAAAGGCACATGTGAAGTACAAATCTTTGCTTCACGTCAACTTTTATCATACCACTCCGTCTTGGACTGTTTCCTTTAACCTGCCCTTGAGGTGTCTTGAAATCTTACACGAAAATCTATATTTCACATTTACGGTACTTGGCAGATGTCCTTGTACTCTTAAAATTCTGTTTTTACTTTTTAATATTCAGTTTTTATCCTATGTTGATCTATATTCTTTATGTTGTTGAGCGATACTCCTAATATTTTGTTCTATGCTTTCTGTTTCATTGTCTATCCATATTTATCTCTTAATCTTCTTAATTTTTTAATTTTACATGTTTAATTTTCTTATTGTTTTACTTCTTTGTGTTGTAAAGCACTTTGGTCAGCCTGAAGTTGTTAGTAAGTGCTATATAAATAAATCATTGATTGATTGAATGATTTATCCAGAGCGAATTACATTTTATCTCATTTTATACAACTGAGCAAATGAGAGTTAAAGGGCCTTGCTCAAGAGCCCAGCAGTGGCAGATCCCAGTGGTGCACCTGGGATTCAAACTCACAAATAGTCCAAGGCCACTAAGCTACCACAAATATAAATAATTCACAAGTGAATGAACAAATAGGATGTACAAGCCATTACTACACACCCTATCAAGTGCAGTCATATAAGTAGTACAGGTGCATTTGTTGCCAACTTAGAATCTCTATTGCTAGATTTGGTGATGTTTCATATTCAATTTCATAGGGTTCAGATGCTGTTATACACGTTTAGCAGGTTCACTCATGTGACCTTCAGCTTGACTGTTGCTTTTGTTCAATCAATGAGCACAATGGTTCTCACTGACCAATCATGGATCACCATTTTCATCCAGTAACCAATCACTGATCACCATTGTTTGTCCCACCCTCGCACTTCTTTGATCCTCATTTCAAACTCTCTTCTTGGAGACATTTGCTATAAATAAAGTAATAAAAGCAGGTAGCCTTTTCCTTCATGACTGCTCGCCCTTCACTGTTACTCACAGTCACGGTTTCTTTTTATCTGCTTTCTTGATAGAAAATATAGTATTTAGTAAATATGTAAAGATTTAGTTTGTGGTGACATGACCAAAGATGACTGCGTTAAGAAATAAATAATAATGCTTTATTTTCTATTCTTTTGCTATTGTTTAATTATATTCTAGGTGAAAACCTACCGTACTCTGATTTGTACACTGTCAGTGAGCATGATTATTAATGTCAATCAGTCTATGGCGTCATAGTACTTTGAGGAGCTGATGAATGAGGAAAATGAGAGGGAAAAAAGAGTAGAAGGGGTGAACTCTGTGGAACAGAAAGTAGATAAGATTAGAAAGGATGAAGTCAGGAAGGCTTTGAAGAGGATGAAAAGTGGAAAGGCAGTTGGTCCTGACGACATCCCGGTGGAGGTCTGGAAGTGTCTGGGAGAGGCAGCAGTGGAATTTTTAGCTAGTTTGTTCAACAGGGTTTTAGAGAGTGAGAGGATGCCTGAGGAATGGAGAAGAAGTGTGTTAGTGCCGATCTTTAAGAATAAGGGTGACGTGCAGAGTTGCAGCAACTATAGGGGGATAAAGTTGATGAGCCATACAATGAAGGTATGGGAAAGAGTAGTGGAAGATAGGTTAAGGAAGGTAGTGGAAATTTGTGAGCAGCAGTATGGCTTCATGCCCAGAAAGAGCACAACAGATGCAATTTTTGCTCTGAGAATTTTGATGGAGAACTATAGGGATGGTCAGAGGGAGTTGCACTGTGTGTTTGTAGACTTGGAGAAAGCGTATGACAGGGTGCCAAGAGAAGAGCTGTGGTACTGTATGAGGAAGTCAGGAGTAGCAGAGAAGTATGTCAGAGTGGTGCAGGACATGTATGAGAGGAGCAGGACAGTGGTGAGGTGTGCTGTAGGTCAGACAGAGGAGTTCAAAGTGGAGGTGGGACTGCATCAGGGATCGGCTCTGAGCCCCTTCCTGTTTGCTATAGTGATGGACCAGTTGTCAGAGGAGGTCAGACAGGAGTCTCCTTGGACAATGATGTTTGCAGAGGACATTGTGATCTGTAGTGAGAGCAGGGAGCAGGTGGAGGAAAACCTGGAGAGGTGGAGGTTTGTGCTGGAGAGAAGAGGAATGAAAGTCAGTCGTAGTAAGACTGAGTACATGTGTGTGAATGAAAGGGAGGGAAGTGGAACAGTAAGGTTACAGGGTGAAGAGGTGAAGAAGGTACAGGAGTTTAAGTACTTGGGGTCAACAGTTCAGAGTAATGGAGAGTGTGGGAAAGAGGTAAAGAAGCGAGTGCAGGCAGGTTGGAATGGGTGGAGAAAGGTGTGGGGAGTTCTGTGTGATCAGAAAATATCAGCGAGAATCAAGGGGAAGGTGTACAGGACAGTGGTGAGACCGGCCATGCTGTATGGTTTAGAGACAGTGTCACTGAGGAAGAGACAGGAGTCAGAGCTAGAGGTAGCAGAGCTGAAGATGTTGAGGTTCTCTTTGGGAGTGACAAGATTGGACAGGATTAGGAATGAGTACATCAGAGGGACAGCTCATGTTGGACTTTTGGGGGACAAAGTTAGGGAGGCCAGATTAAGATGGTTTGGACATGTTCAGAGGAGGGAGAGTGAGTATATTGGTAGGAGAATGTTGGACATGGAGCTGCCAGGCAGGAGGCAAAGAGGAAGGCCAAAGAGGAGGTATATGGATGGAATTAATGAGGATATGAAGCTAGTGGGTGCAAGGGTTGAGGATGCAGAAGATAGGGATAGGTGGAGAGAGATGATTCGCTGTGGCGACCCCTGAAGGGAAAAGCCGAAAGAAGAAGAAGTCTATGGCGTCATCTAGCGACTCTTGATACACACTTTAGCTGCTTTCCCCTGAAAAGAGTTGTCTAAGGAGTGTAAACGGAGTGCAGTGAGCACACCTTACATTTACTCCCCTTTAAATAAACCGACAGAAAATGCAATACTATTAAAAACTAAGCTATTCCATGTTGCAAGTTAGTCAGCTACATATTGTGTAGCATGCAAATAACCAGCATCACTTCCCGCTTCAGAGTGCCTTGTTAACCAGTAATCTCATGTAACAGAGTCACAGCAAACACCAGCTCTTATGAATTAATTTAAAAAAAAAAAAAAAAAAAAAATGTTTTCACTTTTAGCTCGTTTAGCGCACCACCTTGTCACGCGCTCCTTCCGTTCAAAATGAATTACCTGTTAGCTAGCTTGGGACTAGCTTTAGCTACATAAAGTAGATTAAGTCATAGGTCTTACCTGTCCTCCTATCGTCACATCAAAGAACACAATGGGGTTATTGGGGTTTGATGGCTGGACGTTCATTTTTGAGCCTTACTAGAGAATAAAGCCTAATACAAAACTAGTTTATTTGGCTAGCTTTAATGAAAAGATGGTACCACACTGGGTTTTTTTTTTTTTTTTTTTTTTTTTTTTTTTTTAAAAAGAACAGTACGGTAAGCATGAAGGGACATTTCTACGGATGTACTTAAGGGACATGACCGTCTCGCACTAGCCGAAATAGAATTTCATATCATTTCTTTCTTTTCGGTGAATATATAGATATTATAATTACTACAAGGCGCATATGTGATTTTACTGATGCATACAAAGAACTACAGGCGTTTGTTGTTTCAGTTATTTCATTATTTTTTGTGAGAAAATACAGCAACGTCAGGATGGTGCAACGTGGAGTTGATCATTGTCCTTTAACAGCACACTCAGCTGAATTTTATTCCTCTTGTACGACAGCCATTTGCTATTAAATATTTGATCGTTTTTTTTTTTTCTTTTTACTTTTATTTATACACTTTATAAAATTATATTTTTAAGTTTTATACTTATATTTTGGGGCAAAACGCGTTACTGTTTTCAGCTGTTTATAGCTGCTATAAACATTTCTTCAGTTTTTTTTGTTAAACACACACACACACACACACACACACACACAAATGCAGCTTGCTAGAGAAACAGCAAAACATCATCTCTTAAACCATGACACTAGAGGATCCTTACAGAAGATTTCGTCATGTATTTGTTAAATAATTTTTTTAAACACCTGTCATGGTGCACTAGTCCATGTGTGTAACATAAATAAATAAATAAATAGATAGATAGATAAATAAATAAATAAATGATTAGAATTTCAGATGCAGTGCCGTCAGGAACTGTGGAATAACTACTATTAACATATATATATATATACACATATACACACACACACACACACACACACACATCTTAACTAACTGATTACAGAAACAGGACGTCATTTACTAAAACAATATTCAGGGATAAAAAGTCAGATTGCGCCAATAAATAGATACATAATAAGCCTGTTAAAAAGACTGAGAAGCCCTAAATGAATTATGTGGAAATAAACCTGATAATCTTTATTGAAATGTACATTAGTTATGTGAAATACATACAAAAACAGCTTAATACACACAGATCAGGCATAACATTATGACCAACTGCCTAATATTGTGTTGGTCCCCCTTTTGCTGCCAAAACAGCCCTGACCCGACGAAGCATGGACTCCACTAGGTCCCTGAAAAGTGTGCTGTAGTATCTGGCACCAAGATGTTAGCAGCAGAGCCTTTAAGTCCTGTAAGTTCAAGGTGGGGCCTACATGGATCGCACTTGTTTGTCCAGCACATCCTACGGATGCACAATTGGATTGAAATCTGGAGAATTTCGTTGTTGTGCTCATCAAACCATTCCTGAACCATTTTTGCTTTGTGGCACGGTGCATTATCCAACTGAAAGAGGCCACAGCCATCAGGGAATACCGTTTCCATGAAAGGGTGTACATGGTCTGCGATAATGCTTAGGTAAGTGGTACGTGTCAAAGTTTGGCAGGACCCAAGGTTTCCCAGCAGAACATTTCCCAAAGCATGACTCTGCCTCTTTTTGGCAGTGCATAGGGGTCAGCATGGGCACCCTGCCTGGACTGCAGCTATGCAGTCCCATACGCAGCAAACTGTGATGCACTGCGTATTCTGACACCTTTCTATCAGAACCAGCATTAACTTCTTCAGCAATTTGAGCAACAGTAGCTCATCTGTTGGATCTGACCACATGGGCCAGCCTTCACTCCCCACGTGCATCAATGAGCCTTGGTCGCCCATGACCCTGTCACCGGTTCACCACTGTTCCTTCATTGGACCACTTTTAATAGATACTGACCACTGCAGACCGGGAACACCCCACAACAGCTGCAGTTTTGGAGATGCTCTGGTCCATTTGTCTAGCCATCACAATTTGGCCCTTGTCAAACTCACTCAAACCTTTACGCTTGCCCATTTTTCCTGCTTCTAACACATCAACTTTGAGTACAAAATGTTCACTTGCTGCCTAATATATCCCACCCACTAACAGGTGCCATGATGAGGAGATCATCAGTCTTATTCACTTCACTTGGCACTGCTCATAATGCTACACCTGATCGGTGTATTTCTTGGCAAGATTGCTACACTAAAAATAATCCTTTAAAATGGATCTGCTTTAGGCATTTCAATCAATAAAGGTGGGAAGCCCTACATTCACTAACTGCTAACTAATAATTCATTCATTTCACCGCTTTTTCTTGCGGTGATGTTTTATTTTAGAAATAATTCAATAAAATGCACCATTGATTAGTTATTAAAATTTAATTTGGTCTTTGTTTGTTTATTAGGACACTTCCAAGTGTTTGGTTGCAAAAAAAAAAAAAAAAGCTAAAATAAAACAAAACCTCACAACAGAAGGAACACAATATTTATAAGGTTCATTTTAATGAAAGGTCTTCCACAATTTGAATACAACATTGTGCATCATTTCCCCCAAATGTACTATATGTAAATATATAGATAAAAAGACCCATATTACAAAAAAAAAAACAGGAAGAGGCATATTGTCATGTAGAAATTATCTCTTGGGCCAGTTATGACAAAATCCTCTGAAAAACATAGAATACAAATGTGAAATAAAGAGACAGAGCACAAGTTATGCAATTCATTACTAGACAATGAAGGAAGGTTTTCAAACAATAAGACATGCATTTCAATACCTGTCAGATTTTGCAGGCAGGTAGGACATGCTCCGGCCTCCAGCGACCCTTTGTTTATTTCCTTTAAGGTTTTTCTGAGAGAAAAATAAAAATATATTCATCAGTGATCATCACCAACTGATTAACTAGAGATAATCTGAAGCTGTATTATTATTATTTATTTTTACCTTGCGTCTAGGCTCATGCTCCTGTTTGTTTGGATCGAATTGTGTGGAGTCTTTGGGTTTACCTGAAGAACAGAATAAACATTTGTGACAAGAAGCACGTGACCAGCAAAATCCTGCACGGTAACCAGACTGCCATGGGTAAGAATTCTAACCCTAACCCCCGCTATCTCGCACTTGGGATGCACTTGCATTCTTTTAAAAACAGCAACATGATGCGAGTAACGTAAGCCACTCCCACTACAAGATCCTCCCTTTATATTGCAAGTAGCTATGACTGATGTAGTAAAGAGGAAGTGGAGAAGTTTATAACAGGGTCCTGAGCTGGAAAACCATCGTACCTGCAAACAGTTCGAAATTGGTCTGGCTGTAGTCATAAGGCGTGAAGGCAGCAGATGGGACCTGTTGAGGATCTTCAGACTCTTGTTGCTGGCTTGCTTTAGATGTTGCAGGAGAAGCGGTGGCTGACTTCTGAGTTTTCATTGCTTTCTTTTTCGGTTTGCATGTTTCTTCACTTGCTTCACTTGTAGCCCGCTCTCTCTTCTGTCCTCCTTGCTTCGCTTCCTAATGACACGGTGTGAGCGAGATGGATATGATGGTTTGAGGTGAAAAACAGAAAAGATAGCGAGAGAGATACAGAGAGAGATTAAATAGATTAATAGAGAGAGAGAGAGAGATACAGAGAGAGCTACGATAGATCAATAGATAGAGAGAGAGATACAGAGAGAGACACACAGATAGAGATTGGATAGATCAATAGCAGATCAATAGATAGAGAGAGAAAGTGAGAGATACAGAAAGAGAGATTAGACAGACAGACGGATAGATAGCCAGATAGAACAATAGCTATCTAGATAGGTAGCTAGCTAGCTAGCTAGCTAGCTAGCTAGATAGATAGATAGATAGATAGAGAAAATGAGAGAGAGAAATCTCAGAGCTGCTTACCAGGACCTGCTGTCTGACTGTAGTGACATTCTCCAGGGACTGTTGGTAGCTCTGCTTGGCTTTTTTACGCTCCTCTGAAAGAAATTCAGAAGTACATTCAGAACAGGGGATACGCTAATGCACAACCGTTATGATGAAAAAAAGTACTGTCTTATACTTTTGGCTTTCTTTGCCTGCTCTTTCGCTTGCTGTTTAGCCTGAGCCTCCTTCTGCTGCTGTTCAATACTCTGCAGCTTCCACCGGTTACTGATCTGTTTCAGACAAGCAGGAGGAGAAAGGGGTCAAACATTAATGGAACAAAGCAAACTCTTTAAAATCTAGTGCATCATATCAAGCCTAAAAAAGCTCATTTTTAGATATAGAATTCATTCGGATTGTTCGAGAATTTAAAAAAACAAAAACCCTCTCATTTCCCAAAAAGTGACCAACATTTCTACATTTACGGCATTTGGCAGACGCCCTTAACCAGAGCGACGTACAAAAGTGCTTTGAAGTCTTTGTTAACAAATAAATCACCACTGGTTCACTAGGTTACAGACTTAAGATATCATGGAATTGCAAAAATAATCTAGGCAGTATAAAAATAATTATTATATAATTCATGACACTCTTTTCCTCAGGGTTGGATAGGACTAAGCCTGATGAGTCAGTACTAAAAATCTGAAAAGGGAAGGAGAAAGGGGAGGGGGGAAAAAAAACCCCACAGTTTGAGGACTACTGTAAAGCCCTGTTTGCAGTTTACATGCCTTGCCTTTGTTCCTGAAATGGCTCTGACATACTAGAAGGCTTTTACCAATGACATCATGCCATGAATAGTTTTCTGGGGTATTGTTTGTACAGACGGCAGCTTTGTACGAACCACAATGTTTTGAATTTGTTTTACAAAATCCAACTGGGTTGCATTTTTGTGCCATATGGTTGATATTTACCTCATAGATCTTCGTTGAAGGGTCATATTTTGCATTTTTTGAGATGTGTATATCCTTTGAAGGTAAATACTATAAAAGGAGGATACAAATATCAGGAAATACATACATATCTAAGATAAGACATTAAGTCAGACAGTTGATGGAAGCACAGGACAACTACACATGCGTCGCACCATTCTGAAAGGGTTTTCAAAAGACTCCATGATGCGCCGTGCTTTCTGCTGGGCCACGGTCAGGGGAGTGGGTTCGTGGACTTCCTCTTCCTCCTGTAATGCAAGCAGCAAAAATGACACTCGTTTACACTGGTCAGGCATAACATTATGACTACCTGCCTAATATTGTGTTGGTCCCCCTTTTGCTGCCACAACAGCCCTGACCCGTCATGCACGGTGTATTCTGACGCCTTTCTATCAGAACCAGCATTAACTTCTTCAGCAATCTGAGCAACAGTAGCTTGTCTGTTGGATCGGACCACACGGGCCAGCCTTCACTCACCACGTGCATCAGTGAGCCTTGGCCGCACATGACCCTGTCGCCGGTTCAACACTGTTCCTTCCTATGACCACTTTTGATAGATACTGACCACTGCAGACCGGGAACACCCCACAAGAGCTGTAGTTTTGGAGATGCTCTGATCCAGTTGTCTAGCCATCACAATTTGGCCCTTTTCAAACTCACTCAAATCCTTACCATGCATCTGACATTTAATTTATAAAAAGCAGGTGATAAAATAAGAAAATCAAGGTAAAACAATAAAAAAGTCTGAACAGCTCAAGGGGTTCACAAACTTTCAAGCAGCACTGCATGTTCTTTCAGATGAAACAAAAAAAATCTAAAATCATTTTCTAGTAACTGCTATGCTAGTTGAAGCAAAACCATTTTTTTTTAAGGTGATGGTCACTAAATCTAAGACAGTTTATGTAAATTAAAAATAAATGAAAAGACTCAACTTTAAAGATTCTCTAATTGCTGGTTTTGCTGTCGTTGCTGATATTAATTTTTCTTCTGCAAATAAACCCAAGTGCCCAACTCCACTCACAAAAATACCACACTCACTCACTTCCTTCATCTGGAACACCTGTCCACTTGTGCA
This sequence comes from Hemibagrus guttatus, assembly GCA_033459395.1. NCBI lineage: Eukaryota > Metazoa > Chordata > Actinopteri > Siluriformes > Bagridae > Hemibagrus > Hemibagrus guttatus. The sequence goes on from JAUCMX010000007.1 coordinate 7,896,296, forward strand.
CTTTTGCAATTTTGGGAGACATGCATTATTATTAAAAAAAAAAAAAACCCCAAAACAATCATGCAGCTTCATGCCAAAAGCTTCAAATAGATCCAAATTTAAAAGAAAATGCTGCCTTGTCTTTTCCCCTCCATCTTCAACTGTCTAGTTTTGTTAAGCTATCACAGGCACAGACTCACCGAACTGGACAGATGAAAAGGAAAAAGACAAGTTAATGGTCAACTGTCCAATAAAAGTGAGTCTGTGCCCATGACAGCCACAGATTTCTTGTCTGTTCTTGTCTGCCTGATGTAACCTTCTCCTGTTGTAGCTCATCCTTCCATCAAGGTTTGATGTTTTGTGCATGCTGAGATGCTTTTCTGCTCACCACGGAAGTAAAGAGTGATCTTACACTAGAAGTTACTATATTCTTCCTAGCAGCTCAAACTAATCTTGCCATTTGCCTCTGACCTCTGTTCACCAAAACATTTCCACTTACAGAACTAGTGCTCACAGGATGTTTTTTGCACCATTCTGTCTAAACTCTCGAGACTGAAAATCCAAGCAGTTTCTAAAATGCTCACACCACCATGTCATAAGCTTGACAACATTCACTGATACCACAACTGTGTGATCAGTAACTGAAGCTCTTCATGTTGATTTGATGCTCTATGCTGCTGTCACATGATTGCTTGAGCTCATAATTGCATGAATGAGCAGGCGAGTGGACTTATAATAATATAATAATAATAATAATAAGTCTTACTGCAAAGAGGGAGATTTTTGCACAAGCTACGAGGTCGTTCAGAGACTTCAGCTCATCATTAAGGTTTGCGTCGTCTTCCTCTGAGAAAAGGACTCCACGTTTGGTCGGGGTTTCTGCCGAAAAGAACAGTTACAAGTTCAGTGGGTCTAAAATGAACTGCTGTTTAGCAATAAACCTGGAGCGGGACAGATTCTCATCTGTCTACATAAGTACAGGTTTACTTGTATCTACACATATAATCTCACTCGCTGGTGTCACTTAGAAGAGCTTGGTTCCTCTCAAAGTTTTGCCACTGTAGTTGTCACCTTTGACTTATTTATTATGGATCTAAATTAACATCTGGATTTTTTGCTTTGTAGCATAAACATTAACAATAACAATAAAACTAGCAGTTTTTAGCCAGAGACTCCTTTTAACTGAGAAATTAATCTTAAGGACCTGCAGATGTTTATTTTATAACCATTAAAATATTAGGCATTTATTTTACATTATTAAATGTAAACAAAAATTTAGCTGTATTTGTTGCCAACACATTAGGTCCAAGATGACATTATTTAAATGTTTACCTTTTTTTATTATTATAATTAGATTGAATTATTTTTATTCGCTTCATTTGAGCATTCAAATCAGCTAAAACCTAGAAGAACAAAATAATGAAAAAAATTCTAATTACATATTATAATAACATATTATAATATGTAATAATAATTTAACAACAATACATTGCCAGCTCTTTAGCAATATAAATAAATCAACACTTTAAAAATACAAACAGATAATTCAGGGAGAACCAATTACATTGTGAATGACTAGTTTAGAATATTAGATGTGAAAGATGTAATAAATAAGCCAACTTTACGACTTAAGACCTAAAACACAAATACAAGTTCTGTGGCTCAGGGTTTTATCCACTTTCAACCCCAGTGCCTTAGGATAATAAAATGTAAGCACATCTACACAGGTGTCTCGTATCACGTTCTTCAGGGACGTAGTTGTACCGTCTACAAGTTCCCAACACACCTGAACCAAGCAACAAGGACATCGAAGAACAACGAACACAAGTGTGCCAGGTGCTGAAAACAACAAATCGTACAAGACACAGTGGCTCTGAGGAGTGACGATCACTTACTCTTATTTCCATTATTCACTACAGAGGCATTAAAAATTAATTAGCTTATTTTGTGATGAGCACCGAGGTCAGGGGGGTGGAGCTCATTTATCCTGCAAGAACAGTAATATATTTACCTTGCTGAAAGATGTTAGACCTACCGTGAGAGGAGAGCTCCATATGGTCACTCTCAGACATATGCAAGATGTCATGGGGTCCAAACAACATCGACTCAGGCTGAAAAACAACACGCGTTATTACAGCTCTGTCCAAATTTCCTCATGCTGATTCATGCAAAAGTTCACCTTCATAGGATTTAACAAAAGTTCACCAAACCTTTCGCTTAGGTGTCAGCGATTTCTTCTTCTCTGCAGCGAGCTCCGTCTGAAGAGACACAAAGATCATAAAATTTCTACGTTCTAAAATCGTTACAAGATTCTTTATTGAGCAGTACCTCCAGGATTATCGCAGAAATTTGTGTAATATCAAGCAAACTCCATGATATTCAGAAGAGCTTGAAAATTTCCAAATTACTGCAGAGTTTCTACCGATTTGGGCCAAGATGTGTAATGTGACATCATAACACACATTCAGCCAAAGCCCTCTTTGATTCACATACATCAAACAGTACAGCTTTCATAGAAAGTAATTACATATAAGAGCTTAAAAGGGGTCAATCTTGTGCTAACAATTTTCCAGAAAAAAAAAAGCAGAAAAATAACCTGAAATGTTGCAAATTGCAGCACAATCAAGCATTTTTGGCTGCAACAATCAGAAAAAAATCTCTTTAATTATATAAATCATATAGGTCTCATGAAAAGAAAATTATTTTTGAATAATAGCTTTCATTTCTGAAGCTGAATAAGCATATACAGTGGGGCAAAAAAGTATTTAGTCAGCCACCAATTGTGCAAGTTCTCCCACTTAAAAAGATGAGAGGCCTGTAATTTTCATCATAGGTACACTTCACCTATGAGAGACAGAATGAGAAAAAAAAAAATCCAGAAAATCACATTGTCTGATAATTTAAAGAATTTATTTGCAAGTTATGGTGGAAAATAAGTATTTGGTCAATAACAAAAGTTCATCTCAATACTTTGTTATATACCCTTTGTTGGCAATGACAGAGGTCAAACCTTTTCTGTAAGTCGCCACAAGGTTTTTACACACTGTTGCTGGTAGTTTGGCCCATTCCTCCATGCAGATCTCCTCTAGAGCAGTGATGTTTTGGGGCTGTCGCTGGGCAACACGGATTTTCAACTCCCTCCAAAGATTTTCTATGGGGTTGAGATCTGGAGACTGGCTAGGCCACTCCAGGACCTTGAAATGCTTCCTACGAAGCCACTCCTTCGTTGCCCGGGCGGTGTGTTTGGGATCATTGTCATGCTGAAAGACCCAGCCACATTTCATCTTCAATGCCCTTGCTGATGGAAGGAGGTTTTTACTCAAAATCTCACGATACATGGCCCCATTCATTCTTTCCTTTACACGGATCAGTCGTCCTGGTCCCTTTGCAGAAAAACAGCCCCAAAGCATGATGTTTCCACCCCCATGCTTCACAGTAGGTATGGTGTTCTTTGGATGCAACTCAGCATTCTTTCTCCTCCAAACACGACAAGTTGAGTTTTTACCAAAAAGTTCTATTTTGGTTTCATCTGACCATATGACATTCTCCCAATCCTCTTCTGGATCATCCAAATGCTCTCTAGCAAACTTCAGACGGGCCCGGACATGTACTGGCTTAAGCAGGAGGACACGTCTGGCACTGCAGGATTTGAGTCCCTGGTGGCGTAGTGTGTTACTGATGGTAGCCTTTGTTACCTTGGTCCCAGGTCTCTGCAGGTCATTCACTAGGTCCCCCCGTGTGGTTCTGGGATTTTTGCTCACCGTTCTTGTGATCATTTTGACCCCACGGGGTGAGATCTTGCGTGGAGCCCCAGTTCGAGGGAGATTATCAGTGGTCTTGTATGTCTTCCATTTTCTAATAATTGCTCCCCCAGTTGATTTCTTCACACCAAGCTGCTTACCTATTGCAGATTCAGTCTTCCCAGCCTGGTGGAGGTCTACAATTTTGTTTCTGGTGTCCTTTGACAGCTCTTTGGTCTTGGCCATAGTGGAGTTTGGAGTCTGACTGTTTGAGGTTGTGGACAGGTGTCTTTTATACTGATAACGAGTTCAAACAGGTGCCATTAATACAGGTAACGAGTGGAGGACAGAGGAGCCTCTTAAAGAAGAAGTTACAGGTCTGTGAGAGCCAGAAATCTTGCTTTTTTCTAGGTGACCAAATACTTATTTTCCACCATAATTTGCAAATAAATTCTTTAAAAATCAGACAATGTGATTTTCTTGTTTTTTTTACTCATTCTGTCTCTCATAGGTGAAGTGTACCTATGATGAAAATTACAGGCTTCTCTCATCTTTTTAAGTGGGAGAACTTGCACAATTGGTGGCTGACTAAATACTTTTTTGCCCCACTGTATATACATAATTATTAATGTTTAAATGAGCAATAAAATAATTTAGGAACCATCAGAGTTGATCAGCTGATCCAGAGTGTGGCTCACCTTCAGCAGTGGGATTTCCCTGGCTTGCTTGATGAGCTGATGGAGTTCGTTGATCTGCTGGCGCACTAGTGGTGGAGTGGGGTTACAGCAAGCGATGATGCCCTGCGGCTCCCTTTAACCAAACACACCACGTGAAACTACAGCCGCTCCACACACCAGGACACCAGCACTGTATCACAGATTCTACAAACTCTGTGCTAATCGTTGATGATGTTCTAATCTAACATGGTTGACTCATACAGTCTGTGGTGTAGACATTCTCCCAGCAGATTACGGATGTTATTTGCAAATATGTATGCTGTATGCAACCAAAAACAAAAAACGAAATGAAAAATAGAGGCAGAACTTACTTGGGCAACTCCTCAGCAATTTTCACCATCATGTGGTTGGGAAGGATGTATCTGCAAAGATAAAAAGGACCACTATTATTAGATCAATGGTTTACAGAATCATACATCGTCCTGGTATATCTGAATACACCAGACTGCTTCAGTTGTGTAATTGTTTTGTGTGAAGAGATATTGGATCTTAACTTCAATAAAGTCACTGGTTAAATTGAATACATCGATTCCCCTTGTATACTAAGGAGGTGTGTGTGTGCTCTCACCCGGTGCTCTCGTCTTCCTCTCGTGCCAGTTTATCTCTCCAGGCATACATGAGACGGAAGGCGGTTAACTGCTGGCTGTTAAAACGCTTCTTCTGCCTTTTGTACAGCTCCATATATGATTCCTCAGTGAAGATGGGCTTCAGGTATTTCTGGAAAAAAGGAAAGCATTTCAATATAAAATAAAAAAAACAAAAGCAAATAAATAAATAACCAAAATGTCTGTTAAACGTTAAAAATTTATCGTACAAGTTGCGAATTAGAAAATTTGGTTTGGGAAAATAAATAAACATCCGTTCTTTATATGTAGTATCTAAAAAAAAAAAATCATAATTGAATAATTTCTAAATAATCATACTCATAATAAATATATAGCTGTACCTTCAGGCAGAGATCTTTGCTTTTGGACCAGACGAGCTGTACGAGTGCTGGCTGTCCGTTAGCCACATCAAACAGGTCTGCTCTTAGCCGATCGTACACATAGAGCAGGTAATGCGTGTCAGCCTGAGCATACTCAATCATCTCCTGTGGTAAGGGTCTGAGAGCCATCACACACACAAATATATAAGTTTCTATGTAAAGGGAATAAAAATTCCGATATTCCTGTTAGCCGTTTCTTCATTACCGTATTCTCCAATCAGCGAGCTGGTAGCGTTTATTTGAGTCCACGTTGCAGAAGACTTTGAGGAGGTGATCTAACGAGTTTCTGCCGAGGTTGAGTGAGCGAGCAGCTTGGTGAGTGTCGAACATGTTGACGACGTAGAGGCCGAAGTCTTTCTGCAGCCACTCGATATCCGAGTCAGAGCCGTGGAAGACCTGCAGGTACAGAAGCAAACGTTCAGGAAAAAGAAAAGTACAGAGATAACTAACTTCAGCATAGCATGAACGCCAACCCTCGCGGTCATTTCTGATCATTCTGTGGAAACTTCTAACAGCATTGTATCACTGCTCACTCAATTTCTGCTTTTACTTTCTGCCCAAAGCGACTACTGCGTCCTGAGAGGATGCGCCACTGAAAACACAAGCTGTGTCCCAAACAACGTACTATTACACTATGACCATATTTTTTAGAAGAGAAGCATTGTCTCAAAAAAAGTTGTTTTAAACTAATCGGAAGTATAAACCGTTTCCTTGTTGATGGCAAATTACGACAAACACAGGGGCATTGGTGGCTCAGTGGTAGGTTTCTCGCCTATCATGCGGAAGCCCCGGGTTTAATTCCCAGCCAATGCCTCAACCCAAGCCATTGGATGCAGTGCCAGTCCCAGGCCCGGAAAAAAATGGGAGGGTTGCGTCAGGAAGGGCATCTGGCGTAAAACATTTGCCAAGTTGTTGTGTGGACCAGTTGGTCCGCTGTGGCAACCCCGAACAGGGAGCAGCCAAAAGCAACACACACACACACACACACACACACACACACGTAGCTAGCTTTAACAAATTGCAGTGAAAAATTAAATCACACAACATGAGCTAATTTAAAAGACGTTTCTAAGATATCATGTCCACCATGTCAGTCATCTTGTACATTTTTTCTTATTCAGCATCAGCGCCGGGTAGCTCCGCCCCTCTTCTGCAACATAAGCAAAGCTGCAACAGTTGAGTGCATGAAATGTTCAACATTCCACGCGTCATGTGTTTGGTTGAATGAGTGCATCATTGATTAACTTCTTTATGTTGGAATTTTCTCCTCATACGGCGTAGAACTGTGCATAAGTATGCGATCTGGGGTGGAGTAATGCTAACTGATCCGTACCAGCAGTGTTGTACGGATTTTGTTGTATGGTTGATACGGTTTATGATTTGTCAACTTCATGACAAATAATTAAAGGCAAAATGGTAAATCTCACCTTCACAATGCTGGGATTAGTGAAGCTCTCGTTCAGAACGTACATCTCGCTGCGCAGCTCGAGGGTGTCGATGATGAAATCCTCATCTCTGGTGGAGATCTGCATCAAGCACGTGATTCCCAAAAAGCTTCTGTAGGAATGGTGCTGTAAGAGGGAGAGAAAAACAGAGAACAGAATTTTGCATTTTTTAAATAGATAGATAGATAGATAGATAGATAGATAGATAGATAGATAGAAAGATAGAAAGAATTCTATGGCAGAGTGAAAAGAATTCACAACAATACATCATGCTTTATATTGCAAGCATGAAATGCTGACTTTGTGTCAGAAGTGCACTTGGCATTGTATTGCACTTTCCTTAGAGCAGAGGTGTCCAATCTTAAGCATAATGAGCTGTGTGGGAACAGGTTTTCATTCCAAACAAACTGAAGACACACCTGAGTCTACTGAAAGCCAAGATCAACTGATTAAACAGATGGAAATCAGGTGTGGCTCCTGCACACACACCGGACCTTTACAGATAAGATTGGACATCACTGCCTTAGCAGGTTGCAATCGTGCCACGGGGAAACATAATCGCTGCCTTAAGTCGTACTTAGAGGCCTGGATGTAATGAGAGAAAGATTTGTCTATATAAAGAGGAGGTTATTTAACTCTGAAGCTTTTCTGAATTATTATTAAAACATATAAAGCAATCCCATACTGCTGTTTTTTGCTCTCCGTTAAATCTGTAGGTGCAACGCAATCTTATCAAACACATCATACTCCTTCATACCTCCAGATCCACTGCAAACTCTGTTGTCTTGTTCAGCTTCTCGTTTAACGCAGCCAGATCCTCCAAGTTATTGATGAGCTGGCAACTCGTCTCCGCTAGAGCCTTATACATCTGCAAGACGACAAAAGCGAAAATGTTAGTTTTGGATTTGTTCGGCTGAAATAGTAATAAAATGTGGCAAACTGCTGAAGATGAGGGGGAGATGAGATATGAGATGAGAGATGAGCTGAGACGGGAACTGAGATGAGATGAAATGAAATGAGAGGGAGATGAGAAGGAGATGAGAGGGGAGATGTGATGAGAGGTGAGATAAAATGAGATCAGAGGGGAGATGAGACATGAAATGAGAGGGGAGATGAGATGAGAGGGAGAGAGGGGGGAGATGAGATGAGATATGAGATGAGAGGGGAGATGAGATAAGATGAGAGGGAGATGAGGGGGGAGAAGAGAGATGAGATGGGAGATGAGAGATGAGATGAAAGGGGAGATGAGATGAGATGGTTACCTGTGGCTCAGGTTTACTCTTGAGACTCTCTGGCATGACAAGGTGGTCCAGCTCATACTGGTAGGGATGAGAAAACCTGAACGATTCCATAATACCAGAAGGGGCAGAACAGTTATTTGTAGATATTAATATATATTCAAAAAATTCATCTAGATGTGGAGTAGCACTTACATGTCTTCATTGTTCTGTTGGTTTCTCAGTTGGTGGATGAAGTCAGCTAGTGCTACAGGTACATCCAAATCCTCAGGCCTCTCCTTCCGCAGGTGTTTATTGCTAAAATCTGTACAGAACACAAACACCTTCGTCATCACACAGAATACACAACTACAATCTCCTGCAGCATCATTTCTGTCCCACTTTTTTTTTTTTTTCTTTTTTTACAGTGGCTTTGAACAGCACACTCAAAATTTGGCATTTTATAAATTGTTTTCAATATGAGCAATATCTGATGGGTGGACTCAAATTTATTGTTTGTAGTTTCATCGCCTTTACTGTGTTTCTAAATTCATCCTTTTCTTTTTCAGACTCAATATTTTGCATGCTGTCAGCTTAGGCAATTTTGCAGTATTTTAGAGCTGATTCGAGAAACATCCTGCACCCAATCAAACGCATCATCTTCTGTTATGTTACTCTCATCATGCCCATGGTTTATAATGCATGTTACTGAATTTCTGTGACACTTTATTATTGCAATTTTTTGGTTGTATTTGCTGCAGGAGAACATCAGGAGTTTTTTTTTTTTTTAAAGTCAAACTCACATGGAGCCAGTGGTTTTAACGCATTGGGCTTGATGAAGATTCTAGAGATGAAGGGCGTGTTGCTGTTGTCGACTTTCTCCTTAAACTTTAGCTGCGGCCGCTGAACGTTCCTGGCGTGAAGCAGACGGAAAGTCTCGGCACTGCGGTCGCCTCCCTGTACAGAAGCAACATCAGACATCGTTTACTTCTCACTGGGGTTCACACCGGATCGACAGACGCAGACAATCACCAAATTTTACAAAACAGCAGTTAGATTTTGAACACTTGGAAACACAGCAGTCATGTTGGATGATCCTTTTACCACTAATTTTACTGTCACTAGCGTCTTTACATGTTGTTCTTCGTCGTGTGAAACTAAAACAGGTGTCTGGTTGCCCCTTGGCTGTTTCGATGCGAGAGACAGAGCGCTTCCTTACATTCATGCAGAGAACTGCAGACAGGATGTGAGGCATAGCCGCCAGAATTTTGCTCGGTTTGTCCTCAAGCAGTTTCACCAACTAGGTCAGATGGTGACACCAATCATTCACCAATCACAGAGGCATTTTTAGAAAAGCCATTTCACCCTGTAAATGCCTCGTCTTAAGAAGATCTTTCAAATCTTAAATGAGGCAATTTAATCTATTTGGGTGAAAATGTAAATATTGCAATTTAAAAATATTGAATTGGAAGCTGAGTTTTAACAGAGCTTATTCCTGAAACATGTACAGCCATGTACCAGGTTCTCAAAGACAGACATCTTAAAGTTGTGTATGTGCCAAAACACATTATTAGGATTTTACACAAATCTAAGTTAAATATTTGTTTACGTGTCATAACGGTTAGTCTATTGTAATATGAAAAATGTGGAAAGAAAACGTTAGTCATTTATCAATTCTGCTGTTGTCTGTGTTCTTCCCTTTAATCAACTATCATCTTCCTTCCCTTTATCCCAGAAACCTCAAGAAAGGTGAAGAGAGAAACTTTCCCAGAAACAGAATTTTCGTAAAATTTTTGTTATACAATTCTGTTTATTATTAGCACTGAGTAGAACACAGTAAAACAACGCACTCACCTTGCGATTCCAACTAGACACAACAATTTTAGGAGGCTGATAGCCTGCAGGCATAACAGGCTGCGACCGGGTCACTCCGGACGCCTCGTCCAGCAAAATCCCCTGAAAGGAGACAAAATTTGTTAATATTTATAAACAAATATTTCATGTTCAAAGAAACATGAGAACAGACTTCAACTCCCTACGAGGCATTTTCAACACAGCTGCACTGTACTTTAAAAGAAAAGAAAAAAGATGATCTCTGATGCTCATCATAGTGATGGCCATGTTTCACCATGCAGCATTTTTGGGGAGTGGTGAGAGAGAGAGAGAGAGAGAGAGAGAGAGAGAGAGAGAGAGAGAGAGAGAGAGAGAGAGAGAGAGAGAGAGATAGCTTTTCAAGAATTTCCCTCATGGGATCAATAAAGTATCTATCTATGTATATATAGAGAGAGAGGGAGAGAACAATGTTGTACACCTTACTGCATGTGAGTGGAGAGAGAGAGTGAATGATAGGGAAGGAGAATGAGAGACAGAGAATGAGAGGGGAAAGTGTGCAACGTTTTGTACCATGCGGCATGTGAGTGTAGTGAGATAGAGAGAACAATGTTTTGTATCATAATGAGTGAGTGGAGAAACATAGAAACAGAGAGAGATGGAGATAGACAGATAGAGAGAGAGAGAGAGAGAGAGAGAGAGAGAGAGAGAGAGAGAGCGAGCGAGCGAGCGAGTTGGAGGGAGGAACAGCTGCTCATACCACTTTCTCCAGAATGACGTCATTAGCATCAACCACCGTGTCAAAGCGCTCCTCCAGGCCATTCAGCTTGCTCTGGTCTTTCAGGTGAGGTCTGCAGCCATGCTTCTGCATCAGCTGATTCATACTGTACAGAAACAAACGACACAAAAAGAAAAAGATTCATGATTACAGTGTGCAATGTGAGCAAAACGGATGCCAAACATTCGAGTCATCTCATTTCTGAAGACTAAGCGAGCAGCACTGTGCTTTTTAACAGTACAGACTTATCAGTAACAAGCAACATGCTACCATATTAAATACATTCCTATAGTCGATTTTTTTTAAATGGAGAGATCTTTAAATAGATGTCGTTTGAAGAAACTGACTCATTTCTTCATACCAGTTTAATAGTCGGTCTCCTTGCACTGAGCAGAATTCCTGGAAACCCGGAAAGCTCCTGTAAAAATCGTATTCGTCTCCTGCTTGCGGCAAACCGGCAGACGCTTTCGTCGCAGCCATGACGGTGCCGAGCCCATACTGTGAGGAGGAAGTACATGAGATGATGTATGATGAGATAAGGTGTACTTTTACTAATCCATTATTGTGTCAAATTCAACTTGACACGGCAAAGCAATTAAGAAGAGCAACAAAACCTACACACCGAAACGAGCATAAATAGAAAAAATAGTCTCATATATGAACGTTTAAACACCACACTATTTACTATATAGTGCAGTATTTGAAATCAGTGCATCCTTGGCTTTATTTTTTCGGAGAGAATTTCAGGCATAGTCAGTACTTCATACAGTCGTATGACTACTGCACTGATCAATTCTCAATCTAGCTGGTGAGCAGATTTTGATGAACAGCAGCTCTGACTGTAGTGTCGGCTGCAATTCAGGTCACAGGTTCATCTTAAGCTTTAATGCAGTCCTTAAGTTCTAATACTTTATCGCTTCTCTAGTCACGGGTAAGTAAATCGCAGGCACTCGCAAGACGGATGCTCCACATAAGCTAATACTAATAAGTTCATTTGAAAAACCTGGTGTTTAACACATTAAAGCACATCATCGTTCACATGGTGATGAGGAAGTGTCCTGTGAGGAGACATTTATGTAGCTGTGATGGAAGGAGTCTCCAGTGTCAAGGCTTTATACTTAGTAACCTTCTATTTTGTCATATTAACAAAACAATGAGGCTTGTTTATTAGAGAAAGAAAGTGAGAAACATTTCACCATGCTGCATGTTACTGGAGAAAGGGAGAGAGAGTGAGAGTGACATAGAGAGAAAGGGAGAGAGAGAAAGAGAGAGAGAGAAAGCGAGCGAGAGAATGGGGGAGCACAACGTTTTGTACCATGCTGAATGTGAGTGTAGATAGATAGATAGATAGATAGATAGATAGATAGATAGATAGATAGATAGATAGATAGATAGATAGGCTATGTTTTAGTAAATAAATCAGTGGATATCTGCCATGTTACAAGATGAAGAAACCACTTCCCTTGGAAATGTTATGGATATATTCCACTCTTCAGGGTGAGAACTTCACAAGTATTATTATTATTTCTTTATATAAAATGATAGAAGAATTAGTTTTTCTTTCCTGTTTTCTTGTTATCTCAGATTATTTTGTTTGTTCCTGATATCCACATAACAAAAGTTGCTTTCTTGTGATCTCGACTTTTTCAGTGTACTCAGCATAGGTTGTTTTTATTGTTCTGGAGGAAACTGAAGTTTGGTGCAAACCAGCAGCATCTTGGACTCCGCAGGACTCACTCAGTCTGAAACAGCTTTCACATTAGTGTCTGATATTAGAAGAAGGCTGTCAAGTGCTACATCTTTATGCATTCAACACCAGTCGAATTCACCAGGAGTGAGATTTAAACTGATCAGAACTATACAGTATGAAAATGGCTGAAAAAACTGAAAATGGCTCACTTACTTTTTCTTGTAACTGTATATATATATATATATATATATATATATTAAACATATATATATACACACACACACACACACACACAGATCAGGCATAACATTATTGTGTTGGTCCTCCTGTTGCTGCCAAAACAGCCCTGACCCATCATGCACTGTGTATTCTTACACCTTTCTATCAAAACCAGCATTAACTTCTTCAGCAATTTGAGCAACAGTAGCTCGTCTGTTGGATCAGATCACACGGGCCAGCCTTCACTCCCCACGAGCATCAATGAGCCCATGACCCTGTCACCGGTTCACCACTGTTCCTTCCTTGGATCACTTTTGATAGATACTGACCACTGCAGACCAGGAACACCCCACAAGAGCTGCAGTTATGGAAATGCTCTGATCCAGTCGTCTAGCCATCACAATTTGGCCCTTGTCAAACTCGCTCAAATCCTTACGCTTGCCCATTTTTCCTGCTTCTAACACATCAACTTTGAGGACAAAATGTTCACTTGCTGCCTAATATATCCCACCCACTAACAGGTGCCATGATGAAGAGATAATCAGTGTTATTCACTTCATCTGGCACTGCTCATAATGTATATGTACTGTGATCTCGACATAATATTCTCGTGATTTGGGATAAAAGTTTTAATATTATTTATATATTTATATATATATATATATATATATATATATATATATATATATATATATATCATACATACACACACACACACACACATATATATATATATATATATATATATATATATATATATATATATATATATATATATATATATATATATATATATATATGTGTGGAGAGTAAGTAAAAATTACGTCATGATCACGGGAAGACAGGAAAGAAAAAAACAAAACAAATGAACGCATGGCCTCTTCGGGCTTCCGTAAGTAGCAATGACCAGCACACGTCGTTGATCATTTTCCTACAACAGCACACCCCCAGAATAATCTATTCTTTGAGATGAATATAGAGACCTTAAAATAAGACTATCAGTGAATTGGTAAAGAAAAAAAATACACAGCAGCGTTCAACTGAATGGAATTTTGCATCTTTCGCTTTCAGTCACTTGAGCTGGAGTAAATGGTTATGTTTCTTGCTGGACAGGGAATATAAACACCATGATAGATAACTCGAGAGATTTTTTTTTTGTTGTTAAATCCCTCACACACAGTATTAACGTCTTATACCAGCATTATAACAGCTTTATAACCATCTGAGTCGTTCGAATAACAAACGCAGCTTCCCACGTTGCTGTGGATTTTTTTTCCCACCACGAAAGCAACTGCTCTGAACATACAAATAGCAAAACACTGAAACTCCCACTAACCTTAACAAAAGCATCCACGTCTTTAAAACCTGGGCAAAACTCTGCTGTCTCTGAATCTGCTTCTTCATCTGCAGAATTTTCTCTTTCTTCAACACCACGACTACGGCTCATGGATGCGTCCATGCTGACAATTATAATATCGCGAGAACTGCCACAACCACGAGATTTTAGCTTCTTCTATGGATTGTAAAGGGACAGTTCGCGTTAGTGTAAACACGACAGCGCCATCTGCTGGATAAAAAAAAGCCACACCACTGCGTTAAGCTTAACTGAAGTAAAGCAGTGGAATTATTACTGTACCTTTGACATTAAGACAAATAATGAGCTACAGATATGAAGGTAGTGTGATTAGGAGTTTAGAAGAGTTTGACCCTGAGCTCTACACTGACCAATCTCTATCTGGCCAATAAGCGGTACTACACCAAACCCCTTACTGCCTTGTCCTTTACCACTGCAGCTTATAGAACATAGCACTATAGCACAGGGTGATGCAGATTTTATGTGCAACACCTCATAATTTATGTTCATTTTTCATTGATACTTAATTAACTTTTAATTATTTATCTTTAATTATCTTACACTTTTACTTATTTACAGTTTGTTTAATTAATTCATTCTTTAATTTACTTTTTTTCCCTGAAATACTTGGCAACTAATTGCGTGGGTTGCCAAATATTATAGACATAAGTGAGTAAAAGCAGATAAATAAAAGTTTCAATTCATTCATTCATTCAATAATGTGGGGTTTTTTCTCTTTCCTTTCATTCATTAATTTATTTTTTTGGTCTTCATGTATGAAGCTGCTTTCTAATCTTCTCATTTCCTTTCAGCTCTAAGACCATCTCTGAACTGGTCCAGCTTCAGGTGTGTGTTTATAATCATTTCATTTATTTTAAACATGTTAAATTTTCCAGGGGGGTGGAACCGGTATCACCACCAGTCCTGGTTCGTCAGTTCATGTTCTCCCCGTGTCGGTGTGGGTTTTGGCAACTGGCAACTCTAAACTGCATGTAGCCATGATTGAGTGTGCACTTTATTTATGTCCTGTCAGCACCGTGTATATTTTACCTGTATGTTGCATCTTGGGTCCAGGAGAAATGTTATTTCATCTCACTGTGTACTGCATATTATATATGGCTGTAAAGATCTATTTAATTTGACTTGAATGTATGCGTACATGGTGCTCTGTGATGGACTGGCGCCCCAGCAGGGTGTATTCCTTCCTCACTCCCAGCAGTCACAAAATAATCCCTTGTATCTTCAGATCCAGATGCTAAAGATACAAAGGAGTGATTTAAGCTTCCACAGTGAAGGTAAAACTATCAGGGTCTATTACTGATAATACCTGTAGGATTAACACAACTCCTTTTGATTACAATGAGTATTATAATTGACATATCTCTACACCAGTTTGTACTGAAGGATAATAAAAACTACAACGGATGCCTCACATTTCCAAACAGATCTTCCGTTGTTGCAGAGCCAAACACCTGGAGACTGCCCTCTTCTAGCACATGATCTTGCTAAGTTTTTAGAAATTCATCATGAGCATACAAGCCAAATCTGGAAAATTTGTTAAGGTGTACAGTTCTGTATCTATGGGTGTAATAAATGAGGATATGAAGCTAGTGGGTGCAAGTGTTGAGGATGCAGAAGATAGGGATAGGTGGAGAGAGATGATTCGCTGTGGCGACCTCTGAAGGAAAAAGCCGAAAGAAGAAGTAGTACAGTTCTGTATCTGGAATTTGACGCTGCAAAAAGTCTAGTGTGAAAATGCATGACGAGACAAACTGAAGACATACGAACACTTCTTTAAAATTTATTGGCAAAGAAATGCTGATTTTTTTCAGTATTAACACTTTCAACCACGTATTTAGTTCCCTCATTCATAATTTCATGTAGTACATCATTAAATTAATAAAATGGCAAGACATACTTTAAAATGTCTAAACCATGCAGCTCTCTTCAGTCTGTTCGGCCGATTTGTCTCCAACATGGCATTATAGGACATGAGTGGATCATTAAATAACAGATAGCAAAACAAGGCTTGGCAGCAGCTCTACCAAAATGGACACCTAGGAAGTGAAAAGAAATCAGTTGTTCAGTACCGGTGCTGATATCATTTACTAAGCTTATATAGAGTACATGCAAAAACAACTCATTTGTTTTTACACTATATTGCCAAAGGTTTTGTGGCTGTTATAGCTGCAAAGGGTGGGCTAACTCCATATTACATTCATGTGCATGTAAAGGCAGAAACTTTTGGCAATATAGAGTATATTCATGCAGTCTGTACTGATGATAAGTGATGCACACATACCATCCAATGTAACACTGGCACAGGTTCTCGTGTGAAGTGGCTTGTTTAATCAACAGCTCTACTTGTGTCGGGACATCCAGGGTCTCATCATGGGAGAAGTCCCGTCCTACAATGAGAAATAAACTGTTGTAAGAGAGAGAACTCTAGAAGATAAATTCACAATGTCATGCCTGTACAATAGTGACACATGTTTTAATCCTAACTTTATTTCTCATGGTATATTGTTATAACCTTAGATCATATACACTGTATAGATATTTCACACTTTGCTCCTAATCCAAAGGTTGTAATATCTAAGGTTTTGCCGTAGCTGTTAAGATTTTTGAAAACTACACTTTTAATCCATGGTATGATGCGCCAACAAAAAAAATCCCCACCATGATAAAGGAGGACAACTCACCTGTCAGTTTGTCTCGCACCCTGTTGATAATCTGGATGGCTTTCTTGTTCAAGGCTTCAGGTTGCACAAGGCCGTCTCCGACTGGTTAAAAAAAGTGATAGAAAAAAAATGACTGACTTCATGTATGAGGAATAAACAGACAGAACGATGATAATAGTTTGGACGTAAAAAAAAAAATATATACCTGACATTCGTTTTTTGTGATTCTGTGATACACACGACAGCAATATAAAGATAGGGGAAGGGCAGACTTACTGAACGAGTGAATAGATTCAGGCACGGTGGTTCCTGGCTTTTTGAGAGTGGCTTCTCCCAGGTCTCCTCCAATCCCCTCTATTGTTTCTGCCATGGACAGACAGTAAAAGCGTGTGGTTACAATAGGCTAAAACAGCAGCCTTTCACTAGTGTGCATCTCAGTTCTTCTCTTTTTCATAACGGAAGAAGTTATTTATTATTGGCAAGCTTCTTTGCTCTGGATGGACACTGTGGTCATGGCAACAGACTCACCGACAGACTGTCCAGCTGAATAGGAGTCAGTTCTGGTCCTAGAGCGCTTTGTTCCTTTAGTGTTAGCTAGAAGAAATGTGATAACATTACAGAAATTCCAGATATTTCATGAATATTTTAAGGTTTTCTCATTAGGTTACTGCACTATTTTAGTTATTTCCGATATTCTGTAACTCACAAACTTTCCTTATCATATTAACATATTTGTGAAAATTCCTTTATTTCTTAATTCCATCTTAAAAAGCTTCACTCTTATCTTAATTAAAAATACACACTGAAATATAATTAATATAAATGGATCATACATGGTCTCGTGTTAAATTTGTGTTACATGTTACAAATCCCTCATTTACTTTCATTTACTATTATATAAAGTATTCATTTCCTTAATCCCATCTAACACACACAGTCTGTATTACATAATAAACATAAAGATCACTGCGTGCTCCCTAACATTCATCAAACTGTTCTTATTCATGTATACACACACATTTGTCTTGTTTACATTTACAATTCTGGCATTCAGCAGATGCCCTTATCCACAGGGACTTACAATTTATCTCATTTTATACAACTGAGCAACTGAGGGATAACGGCTTTGTTCAGGGGCCTAGCAGTGGCAGCTTGGTAGACCTGGGATTTGAACTCTCAACCTTCCGGTCAGTAGTCCAACACCTTAAACACTAAGCTACCACATTCTTCTTCGTTAGAAATTAATTCGATCGTAAATGGACAACATTTTCTTTTAGTACTGTAACAAGGAGGAGTTCACTTACTGTCCATTAGCCTCCAGTTGAGTAAGGGGTCGTAAACGAAGGCCTCCAGCACGGCCATGACGCTGTCTCTGTGCTCCCGCAGCACCTCCATCACTGTGTGGCACGTAATCCGATAGTTTCCATCCAACCCGGTTACCTGAGAACACAAAAAGGGGTGAATCAAGACAACTGTGTATAATGGATGATAATATACCTTGATAAGCACTCTTAAAAGTGTTATAGCACTATATTTATACTACACCTTTATACATATAAAAATTGCAGTACTGGCATTATGGTATTGTAGTGTAGCAGTGATATTGGATCACCATTTAACCCTGTGTGTACACATATCTCACCTCCATGGCATTTGTCAGCATCCTCGTCAACCTAAAGGGGATTTTCTCTGGGAATTTCTCTCTGGTCATGGCAACCTAAAATACGAATCCAAACATTATTCGTAAGCAAAATCACAACTTATATTGTCGCATTGTAAAACTTGGGAAACAATCTTACCTCAAAGCAATCTCCAAAGTCAATGTGAAGGATTTTTCCGCTCAGCCTGTCCAGCATCAGGTTAGAAGGATGTCTGTGTATGTAGGAAACGACCATAACTTACAGCTTGTTCTTTAAATGTGACTTAATTTTGCTATCACTGGGTGTACAGTGTGAGGAAAATGATCAACAATGGGACGGTGTAAAGTGCATGACATGAAGTGATGCCACCCTCAAGTTCTTCCAAATTATTCTCACATAACAGTAAATCCATCCTAAAGTGTTTTAACTTAAAATTATATGTATTTTATTTAAAAAAAAAACAAACAAAAAAAAGCCACTTCCGCCCGTGCCTCACTCCCGCATTTGACTCAGTCGGGGTTTTATCCATACATCAGTAAGCCTGCAAGCTAACCCATGCTAAACTGACCCAAAAACAAATGCCACTAGAGAGCTCCCCCGACCAATCACCCTCCCCACCGGGCTGTGGAAAAACTGTCCGCGGTACAATTAAGGTTGGGGAGCCCTGCTGTACACCATAGCAATGTGTCTAGGGTTAGCATTAGCAACCAGACATAACTAAAACAGCTCTCTAAAAATAAGTATCTTCATAGCGCCACCATATAAGTGATGGATTTTTTATCAATGCATATGGAGCATCAGCCATATAAGGTGCTTCTATAAAAATGCTAATGTATTAGAACAAGCATATTGATATAAACCTGTGTAAGTGATTGTTAGAGCTGTTGTGAGAGCACCTTCTGACCAATAAGAATGAAGATTTCAACAGCTCTGTGGTACAAAGTGTCAACATTGTAATAAACATGACTGTCTGTACCTGTCTCCAAGCCCAAGGATATATCCAACCATGGACATCACAGCGAGGGAGCGAGTGTAATTGGTTCTTCTGTCAAACCACACCTGCAGAGAGAGAACTCATTAGGAATCTGACTTTTTTTATCTCATATAATGATATGCAATACAATTTCAGTATTATTACAATAAGCTATAAATACTCTGAGGAAACGTACATTGATACACGTTTCTGAGTAGTTACAAGGCATAAAGTGTAAGGACAGAAGAACAGACCTCTGAGCTGGGACTCTTAAGCCACAGCAGCTTGGCAAGATCATCTCCTGCTGTGTTGTTGACTGCATGCTCAAACACCTCTACTTTCTCCATAAGAGTCAAATGGTCATAGTCTGGAGCCATCTGGGGAAAAAATGCATACAATTTTCAATATGTCACAGTCAAGAGGTGATCTTCACTGGGTCATAGATTAAATACTGTGTGAGATTGGGACATTATTGTGGTTTGGTGTACCCTGAGCATAATGCGGTGCTCGATGTTCAGCAAGATCTTCTTCTTCTCACGGTAATCTCGAATCAGAGCGTGCAGTGTGTCACAGTGAGGAACCCAACCAATCAGGCCAGAGTTAGTGGACAAGGGAATCACGGCATACCGCTGAATACTTCACACACACACAAAACTGAATCAGGAACACTAAAGCATTACATTTTCAGACATATTCACAACTAATCTGCCTGGAACACAGAGGTTTCATTCAGGTTTATCGATCAGTGTTTTTAAATCCATCTGTGAAGTCGTATTTACAGCCTGATCTCTTGGATGTGAATCAGTCAATCATTTCAGTTAGTTCAGAGTTTTGTTCTTCAGTCATTTCTGTGAGTCAGATTATCTTGGAGTCTTTACTTTTATACTTAACTATTTACAAGGTTATGTATCTGTGTTTTTTGTTTTTGTTTATTATAAACTGCGTCTATACTGTGCCTGATGTGTGCACTCAGAGCTGTCGAGCAATGATCAAACCAACTGCTCAAGCTGGTAACGCACACATTTGGGAAAACCACTACAAAACTCAATGAACTAGTGAGTGAATCTATAATCTGAATCCTTTAAAGCAATGAAATGATTCAAATCACTGAAAACTCTACCTCTCACTGCATCGCTAAATCACTGTCCCTTCACTAAACTCCTCTGCTGAACACCAAGTAACCAAAAGTTGTATCAGGTGTAACTAGGTCCAGACACAACAATATTTAAAGGCTTTACAGTATGCAGCTGTATACAACCCAAAAAAAAGCAAAAGAAAATGAAACAAAAACAAAACACACTGAGCAGATGTGACAGTGGTATTAGTGGTAGATTCACCAAATATTAAAAGTGACAGAAAAAAAGGCTTTGGCATGCCTCAGATTCTTGCGGAGAGATGCTGGGTCATTAGCCAGTAGGGTGTTGACAAGTCCGAAGAGTTGCATGACCCTCTCATCTTGCCGTAAGTCTTCGTGACCCTTAAGCAGGAACATGAACTCGTGCCCATTGCTGCCTGTAGGTAGAGAAACAGTTAAAACAAGTCAAACAGATATGATCTCACATACACTGTACCGACACAGTAATAATCATGAAGCACGCTACTCAGACACACTAAACCCAGATGTCCTCACCATAAGTTTTGGATTGTGTTACATATTACATATTAAAGTCGAGCGCTTCAGAGAGTTCAGTGAGGACAAATTAAACAATATGTGCTGAAAGACTGTTCAGCTACAGAGTACAGTAAGATCCCAATACCACTAAATTAAACGGCATGGTGAATAACCTCAATAAAACAAACAAGCAAATGGTCTGTATTTATTCAGCAGCCGCTTGTCGAGCCTTTCTGCAGATTTTTTTTGTTTTACTGTAACTGCTTAGGTTACTGCTCCCCATGGGCCAGCAGAGGCGACGGAGGTGTTTGGAGCAGCCGTTAAAAGCTAAAGTGGGAGAGCATGCGTGATGGAAAGAAATTGATGGAGGGAGACGGCCCGAAAGAGGCAGACAGACGGAGCTGTCAGCACTCAATGAGAATCGCAGGCAGATAAATGTACTTGTCTGGCAAAAAGAAAAACTCAGTTCAGTGAATGAAGAAGTTGGTCTGCTGGATCAGCAGGGAGCATGAGAGAATGTGTGTAGGCCTGAACTTCAGGCTGCTGCTGTGCACATCATGGTGTGTTCGCCCAGTTGGTGGGTGAGAAGATTGTGGAGAACTGAGCTGAGATCATAATTTTTCTTCCTCCTTGTTCAGTCTGCTGAAACAAGGCAATTTAAGACAAATTAATTTAAGCTGGTGGACTAAAATGAGCCCCTGGAACTTGAAGCTGGCATCATAGGACAAATAAAGTGACAAAAAAAAGTGATTCTGATTGCTAATATGGGCAATATCATAAAGATTGCATGACTATTAATTTTTACACGCTGCCCAGTAATTTTTAAAAAGCTTTCTATAAGTTGTCTCCTCTAAAGTTAAAACAAAAGCTGATTCAGGACATTTTTATTTTATTATACATATAAACAACAGGAAAGAATGCCACAAATGCACTTCAATTAACAGCCATATACAGGCTATAAATTACGTTTCCAGATTCAGTGATTCTCAGTTAATGTTAAAAATAAATAAATTAAATGTGTAAAATAATAAATGTGTACCAATTCTTAACCTGCACTTGTGTGGACAAGGCTGTTGGACATGGCTCAGCTGAAATCACTGATTTTAAAAGTGTGACTGCGCAAAATCAACACATCGACAGCCAAGACAGCATCCAAAAAAAAAAAAAAAAAAAAAAAAAAGTCTGGAAGACTGTTTGCCTCTTCAGATTGTGCTGTCTTGCACAGTGCTGGTCATGACGTAAATCATTTTGCCACAGGGCAAGGATGTTATTTAAATTTTATTAGCTTTAAAATACAAGATAAAATAAGTGTGGGAAGAATTCCTTTAAAAGCAAGTGGGAGCTGGGGAAAAATCTGGCACGTACTTCAACACTTCATATAAAATGATATCAAATGGAAGAAAGCAAAAGAATAAAAAGAATATACTTTCCCAGTGTAGTAGACTTTTTGGGTTGAGTGTAGCACCTTTTTTTAATAGTCCATGCAACCACCACTGTTATACTAGATTATATTTATATGACTATATACACAATTATGGCTTTTATTATACAGCACTATACAAACAAAAACTTTCCTTAAAAATCATCATTCATAAAAATGTGCGTTTTGCATCATTTTAGCAAATCTCTCTTTTCTTCTTCTTGGCCTTACCCATGATGGTCAGCTTGCGTGGTCTCTGTTTGGAGGTGATGACCTGTAGTGAAGGTGTGATGGACTGGATGCGTATGATCGGCTGGTTGGGGTCATAAGTGCCGGGCACAGCAAGCTCCAGGTCGCGACACATGAGCAATTTGGGCGAGACGTACTGCAACTCCAGAGACGTAAGCTGAGGACAAACAGATATGAAAGCAGACAGGTTAACACAGGTTATCTCTCTCAGTCTGCCGCACTTTCCTTTTTAGTCTTGTCAATCTTCGGGTCTGTGCTACAGAACTGTTGATCTTGGCTGGATCCAGTTATATAATAGAACACAGCAGGTAAGGCAATAAAAGTCACACCACCTGAAATAACATCATAGAACAACATGATCCTTTTCTTAGGAATCACTCGAGACAGAAAAGTGGGGAAAAAATCCTGGAAAATAATATCACTGTGAAAATAAAAAGCCGTAGATAGGCTACGGACTTTAACTCAATAGAGCAAATCAAAATTTCTCTAGCATGAAAAGGAAGGATTATTAACACTGATTAAAAACAAAAGAGAAAAGTGTACTGATTGAGATGGATGTGTTTATAGACTTTGCTTTTGTAACTGATAAAAACCCACAATGTGATTTTTTTTTAACAGACACGTGTGCAGCAGTTTTGCATTACTTGCCTTTGTAGTCAGTATTTAACTATAATAGAGACCAGTGACAGCCGGGTGTGATGGTAGGGCTAAAATCTATCAATAAAACAAAATCTATCAACAGCTCAGCAATGAGAATTTTAGGGAGGAGCAATGCATCACATCATGAGTTCTCATTGATTACACAATAAGAATGTTATGGTAAAACTATTACACACACACACACACACACACACACACACACGCACACACATGAAGAAAGACAGACAGCTGCATTCGTAATTTAAAAAAATGTAAAAATATTTCAGGCCTGTTATGCTTGACTGAGCTCATTTCCCGTTCAAACCATAAAAAAACAAAACTTACAGGTCTGTTATCTGTCCTTTTGTGTCATTTGTATTTGACTGGACAACATGTGCTTAGTTTGATTTCTCAAAGGGGAAAAAAGAACAATAGAGTAATTAATGGACCTCATTTTTATCCTTTACGCCCGAGACTAGATTTCACATGCACCTTCTCGATCACGGGATGACGTGATTTCAGACGTATCAGCTGAGGAAAAACGTCGGCTCTTGAGATGAAACTACAGTTTGCGCTAGAATGAACTCAGCACCAGCCTTGCTTATTTAAACCATTTGGTGTCAGTAATGATGCCTTTCTATTCCTATCAAATACTAAATACCGGTGTGATGAGCTGTGCTAATGCATTTATACCAGCCGCTCCTATAAGAGACAGCATCTTGATTTTTTTTTACAGGTGTCTCATTTACACTGCTAAAGCACTATCGGAGTGGTCATTATTTGGCTCACCTGGGGAAGCTGTTTGGCGATTCTGCGGAAGACATGATAATAAAGGTCCCAGGCTTGGGTCAGGTCCTTCACGTTACCCGAGCGCATATACTTCCTACACCAGTCCTGTGCCTCCATCAGATCACGTCCGTATGCCTGTTAAAACATAGGCCTGCTTTCAACAGCGCAATGTCATAGCATTTGAGCGAATACATACTGCAACTCTTACCGCATGTAAGAATTCTAATGTAAAATTATTTAAGCTTCCTTCCTGATAAAAAATCTGCTTGCACTCTGTTCAACAAACTATATTTCTGAGCAAAAATCCTATTAGTATACAAATGATATTTCTTCCTAAGACTGTGTTCACTGAGTAAAAACTGCATACCTGATTAAAAGAGGTCTCTTTTAGGGTCTGAGGTCCTCTCTCCATCATTGCATGTAGAGGCTCCAGCACAGCAAACATGCCCTTGACGTTCCTTTCACCAAAATACAAACGGGAGGCCTCCTCCAAGCCCTCATGCCACATCTCATGCCACAAGATGGCTACTCTGATCAGCTCCTCACTCACCTACACCCAAAAAAAATTGTTCAATTGAACACTATTGTGTCTGAGGCAGTATATACACCAGCAGGCATAACATTATGACCACCTGCCTAATATTGTGTTGGTCCCCCTTTTGCTGCCAGAACAGCCCTGACCCGTTAT
Source organism: Hemibagrus guttatus (assembly GCA_033459395.1). Classification (NCBI taxonomy): domain Eukaryota; kingdom Metazoa; phylum Chordata; class Actinopteri; order Siluriformes; family Bagridae; genus Hemibagrus; species Hemibagrus guttatus. The sequence continues at coordinate 7,920,961 of JAUCMX010000007.1, forward strand.
GCACTGTGTATTCTGACACCTTTCTATCAGAACCAGCATTAACTTCTTCAGCAATTTGAGCAACAGTAGCTCGTCTGTTGGATCGGACCACACGGGCCAGCCTTCGCTCCCCACGTGCATTAGTGAGCCTTGGCCGCCAATGACCCTTTCGCCAGTTCACCACTGTTCCTTCCTTGGACAGCTTTTGATAGATCTTATTTAGATTATTATCACTTTAGATGAACATACAAATTTCCAAAGAAACGTCTGTGTTCAGACAGACATCAAGACCAAGTAGTGTTTTTAAAATTACCTAAAAAATGTATGAATTAATAAATTCCATTACATTACTTACATTACTTTTTAATAATAGCAGCTCTGAGACTAGCGCTGACTGCAAAGTAAATCATGAGGTTACAGCACTTTTTGTAATACGTCATAGTAACAGCACTGTCACAGAGGCTTTTATAGCGCATGGTTCCCATAACTTAAGTGTAATAATAACTGAGTTAAAAACAAAGAATAATTTTTAATATGGTGAGGTTTGACATTTATGGAAGGAGCCTCTAGGGCCAGCACTTTGTAATGCTCACTAAGTTTCTCTCCACAAGAGAACCTTCAGGAAAAAGGACTGTGCTTTCTGCTTCTTGGCAACAAGCTGAATTTTTTTTTGCTTTATTAATTCAGTGAAGAAATTACTTCTCAATTCAGCTCTGCAAAGCAACATAGCTTTTGCTTCTTTTCTTTTTAAACTGGTCTTCACTTTCATCACTTCTTTTCCTACTTTGTGTGTGTTTGCATGCATGATCATACCATGATGGCTTGCTGAACCAGGGTGTTACAGTGCTCACACATGTTCTTCAGGATTTTATTGGCAGCATTGTGGCGAGCTGTAGTGGTGGACTTGGAGGCCACAGTCAGAGGGTAAATCAAAGCCTGGAAATGTAAACCAAGAAGCCATCATTTTTTAGGGCAGAAACATATTTAAATATTTTATGTATTTTAGAGTTTCTCAAAAACAAAGAAAGCTACAATGATGACCATAGTTGTCAATATAATTTGTTCACACTTCAACAAAATGGATTAATGTTCTTAAAAATAAAGACAAGGAAGCGATGAGTACAAAATGGATAAAGCTTTACTAATACTTTAGCATTCCTTACCCAATATTTTTCATTACAACTTAACATAAATTTATATAAGTTAATAAACTTTATAATGAAAGCTTGACCACATTAAGTGATGCTGCAAAGTATGAATGCATTGTTTTGGTAAAATATGGGAGTTCATTCTCAGTTCAAGTAATTTTCTGTTACCTGTGGATGGTAGCGGCCAATGTCGGTGAGTAACTGATGAATGAGGCGTCCCACCAATGGGCGAGGGGTATCAATGCGAGCTATCAGCTGAGGAATAACCTGACCCAAAGAGAAAGGAAATGGTTAAGAAGAAGAGATGATATGCATCTGTGGTGAAAATGACTACAGGAAGGTGCACGATCTCACCTGTAACCACGTATCTATCTGTATAGTTTTGATTCCTTCCACTAGAGCTTCATTCACTTCAGGCCAATGACCATAATCAAACCACAAGGTCAAAACTCTGAAGCAGAGACAGTGTTTAAAAAAAAAAATTAGGATGGAACGGCGATGATTAAAATTCCGTCCAAAGACTGGCGCTAGCACAAGAGGGCACCCTCTCCACATAATACGCAATGTGAATCATCAACATGATTGTTTAATGTGTTTGCTCACCTCAGTGTGTCCTGTAGGTTGTTTCCACGAGACAGGGAAATAGATCGGAAAAATCCCTGCACAGCAGGAACCGTGTACATCAGCAGCGTCTTGGACAAATCCTATTCAAGAGACACAAAAATGTCCAATCGACCCACGAAAGCACATGTAACTGAATTTCACCATTCCTATATTTTCACTAGAATCACCATATTTCCTTATTGCTGAAGACTTAATAAGCTGATAAAACATGCACAAACTATTTGCACTACCTGTGGTAGCTATGTGTCCTGGATTAAATGTTTTGCTTATGTAGTAATTAACGCTCAATGATTATATATAGTTTTTCTGGAAAAGGGTGTTGACAGAAATAAAGCCAAAAACATACCAGACCATAATGAAGGAGCCATTAATGCTGACATAGTATGATGATTAAAAGATCACATTTTCATACCTCAATCAAGCAAAAACCACAATTTGACATAAGCTTTAACAACAGTAAATGAGCAAATGACCCCCTTAGGAACTGTGCAAGAAACATTTTCTTCACTGTTTAAATTCTTTCCAAAAAAGAAACAGTGCCAATTAATCACTATACTAATCACAGTAATCAGAATGTTGGCCCACAAAATATGTTCTTATTGAAGCTCACTGGCACCAGCATACCTGGCTGAAGTATTACATATTCATAATATGCACTCACCATGCACTGGTGATGACAACACCGTGCATAAAATCATGCAAAAGCTTCAGTTAATATTTGTATCAAACATCAAAATGAGGGGAAAAATATGATCTCAGTGACTTTGGATGTGGAATGGCTGTTGATGCCAAACAGGGTGGTTTTGAATATTTTGAAAGTGCTCATTACCTGGGATTATCATGCACGAGAATAAAAAAAAAGAAAAAAAAAAGAGGGAATCCTGATACACATTGTTGATGAGAGAGGTTTGAGCAGTATGGTCAGCGGATTCCAGTTATCAAAGTGGCTACGGTAACTCAGAAAAACATTTTTGCCAACCATATTGAGCAGAACAGCATCTCAGACAAGAGTGAGCACAGTCTCTTGATGTGGTCTTGATGTGCTGCTGTACTCCATCCACCTCAAGGATAGGACGTGTTGTGTGTTCTGAGACGCTTTTCTGTTCATCGGTTATTTGAAATATAATAGTCTACCTGTCAACTTCAACCAGTCTGGCTCTTCTCCTCTGACCTCTAACTGGATGGGTTTTTTTTTCTCTGTGTAAACTCTAGGGCCTGCTGAGTGTGCAAACCTAAGGAGATCAGCAGTTTCTGAAATACTCAAACCAACTGGCACCAACTTCCATGTCACTGAGACCCCCACTCTGATGTTTGATCATTAATTACACCTCTTCACTTATGCATGAATGAGCAGTTGTTCCTATTAAAGTGACCATGAGTGAATGCACTTTACTTGAACCTCACCTCGTTGACTTTTTTCTGGCCAGGTGAAGGCACTGGGCTGTGATCAGTGCTGTCAGCTTCACTATCACTGTTGCTGGCTTCACTGTTGGCGCTGGCGCCGCTGGCACCGCTCGTGTGCCTGAGTTTTTTCTTCTCATCCCGGCCTTGGTTTTGATGCTTGTAGTGCAGTACGGCCTCGAAGTTCATTACAGCCCAGGCATGCCAAGCCTATGTGGGGTACAGTCAATTAGTCTGCTTTCACTAATAAGTATTACTACTTCTGACAAAATATTACATTCACAGGATCTTTAAAAACATCCTCAAAATTCTCCATTCAAAAAACACTGGACAGAGAACTGCAAAATGCTTCAGTACAACTGTTGCAGGTATTTAATTACTTTTCAACCATGTTACATGATGTTTAATAAAATCTTAAGCCAACAAAAGATTTTTGGAGGCATTGATGTTGATGTACACAATAACAGGAACCGAAAGTCAATTGCAGCAGTCATAAGAGCTTGCTCTGATTCATTCTCTAACCTAAACAAAACAATCTGTTTTGTCAAATTTTGTAAACACAATCGAAGCTTCATTTCATGTGGGATATGAAAAGAGCCACAACAAAGAGAAAAATATTTAGCTGAATTCTGGTGATGATTCAGAACATGGTTTCAAAATTGGTGGCATTGTGGAAACTCTTATTAGCCCAGGCTTTCCTGTGAAGTATGAAAGCTCTCACCTTGTACCAGTTGCGGTCATGCTCTGTGGAGTGACTGTAGTATTGAAGTACTTTGGGTATAGTGCTTTCGTTGATGCCCTGAAGACTCAGCTGCCATTCACCTAACTTTAAGAAACACCTGCGTAGAAGGAAGAGAGGATCAATGAGTCACAGAATGGAAAAAGTTGGGCAAAGGGAAAAGAAACCTCTTGTGAGCTTCCAAACATTTGCATCACTTGTGAAAGGTCACAAAACAAAGGATTTATTTATCCAGCTGTGAACTGCAGTCCTTCACGACGTTTATCTTTTATATGAGCCTTTCTTGGTTCTGTTGTATCGCTTACTTGATAGAATAGTCCTACTATACTTACAAATCCCTATTGGCAACCAGAAGGGCGTCATTCCACCTCCATAACAGTGTAGGATTCCAATTCAAAGGTCTAAAGCACAGATTAATCACTCCCAGGAAATGTAGTCTTATTTCATTGCCCTGCTATTCAAAAGGCCACATTTTGATTTGACAAAAATGTATTTTCCAACAAGATAATTAACCGAAATGAGGTATGTGGGAAAGGTGAAGAATAATGCAGTGTCAAAGAAAAGGAAACGGTGTCAAACGGGTTCTAATAACTTTGATTTGCCATCTTTGGATGTCATTTTTGAAGTGAGGGAGTGGAATTTTCTGGACATTCTGGAGATGCTGTTTTCACTCATGTGCAATGATTACTGTCTTCAAGCCAAACTCTATTCCATTTGTCCTTCCTTTGCCATAAATCCTGTATGTACTGGGAGAGGCTCAAAGAACTCAGGAGACAGACTAACTGTTTATGAGAATGTGGGCCAGAGGTATGACCTGCCTGCTCTTTTCACAAAGCGACTTTCGCTTGCAAAAGGCAGAGCCAGCTATCCGTCTACATCCACCAAACACTGTGCTGTACTGTCTACTGCGCCAAACCACAGAGTTATGCAATTCCGTTACTCATATACGGATCATCAGGCAACCCTACTGCACTTTAAGCCTGAGTAAGAGAGGCTGTGAATGAGGGCCAACAAGTCTTAGCAATAACAAATCTAGGCAGGCTAAGGCAATAGTTCAATGAGCAATTTATACCACCAGTTTCTTTGTCGGATCAAATACTGTACGGTCCTAGGGTGCAACTAAGCTTTAATTTATCCTGTCAAGTAGACAGTGCAGCATAGCTCAGCAAATTGCACGTAATCCTACATTTTATCAAAATTTCCTCTAAAAGAAAATGCTGAATTTGGTTATACTTCTTATCTGGTTACCAGGACGAATAACTGGGGATATAAATAGCACAGATTAGTGTGACCTCAGCAGTTTAAACAATTAAACAGCAGGGACGATACTGCAAGACAAGCAAATTTCTGATATCTGATATTTCTACACAAACTAATATTTCTACATGGTTTTAATATACTACTGTCACAAGTTAACTAAAATGTAGTTGTTATGAAATAACTAAAGAATATATAATAGAATATAAAATATGTATATAGTTTTTTTTAAATAACTAATTCAACACAAGTTTTGTCACTGCACCAACATTATATTTGATATCAATATGACATATCTCTAAACATCATATATATATATATATATATATATATATATATATATATATATATATATATATATATATATATATATATATATATATATATATATATATATATATATATATATATATATATATAATTTAGTTATTAACCTAGATATCTAGATAAGCAATATGTAGAGGTTAACACATCAAATGTACTATTCATTTATGCACATTTCTGATTTTAATGCTTAAAGAAAGTTTATTGTCTTGGCTGAGTGGTTCAGGATACAGCTTCAGTCATGAAATTGAATGTCATGAATATCAGTTTATCAAGTGTAAAAATATTAAAGAACATGTTTACAGACTTTACAAGGAAACCCAAAACAGACTACTAAACAGTCGAGTGAGAAAACTGCTATACTTGTCCTTCTCCCTGATTAAAGAGGATGGTTTAAGCAGGACTTATTTACCTCCAAACACCTGTCTATTACGAATGGCTAAGAGAGACGGCAGAAAATTCCAGAGAAGCCCATTCAGCGGGAACCAGGTGTGCACCATTCCCGCGCAACCCATCATTGCAGAATTATTTTGGGGTGAAAGTATGCCAGAGCATCTGAAGAGGGAAAGGTGCACAGCCTTATCACAGACAGGCATTTAGCCTCAGTCAAATTCCACAAATGCTGCCAAGGCTCCAAACTACAGTTACAACATGACCGAGGATTCCTGGCCACATTTCCACAGCCTCCCTTCATGACCTTAATCATACTGTATGAGGGGATGTGGTTGGCGCTAATGTGACAAAAGGTGCTGTCAGCTGAAAGCACTTTATTTAGAGGTAGGAATGGAAACGGGACAGTCCGTATGTGCTTCCACTGTTGACTCCTCGAATCTGACTGGTCAGAAGGTGATGACTAATGAAGTACTGCTCCAATAAAAGTGGTGGCTGCAATTTAGATCATAGGATTATACTAATGAGCTTGTTCATGTACACTGTTGTTTCTATAGTAAAAACTAATTCACACACACTTGTATTTCAGACGTTATTTAACGTTATTTTACAAAAAAAAACCATGGAAATTAATATAAATAAAATATAAATGATAAGAAATTTTGAAACTAAATTAAATTTAACTATAAAACTGATCCAACTATAAAACATGGTGTTCTTTAATAAATGAGAAATTGCAGCTGTTAACAAATCACTGTTACAAAAGGAATAGCACATTTGTGAAGTTCTGCAACTGGAAAATACTTCAGGGTGGCAAGAGTTACCCCACTGTGTATCAGGCCACGCAACACCACCCTGTTATTGATTATTGTCCTATAACCGCAAACCCTGTGATGTTTTATTCCTCGCTTAAAGCTGTCCAGGGTCCATCTTTTAGGGAGTACATATTCAGGATTGAATCTGGATTTGGGATTGGGAAGTCATCATCGTAGGATTGTTTTGACACAAGACAATCAAGAAGGCAGTCTGTCTCCTTTGTGGTCTATAACATCCATTGCTCTATTACTGTGAAACGTAAAACAGCACCAGTTCAACCAATCAGCATAATTGACGCCAGGCCCTGAGAACGGATTGCTTTCTCTCACGGTGTTGTCCACACCCAAGTTCACTTGAAGCAGATGACAGTGGACTAGAAACCATTTCCTTGAATTGCACATAGGCCCAGGAAAGAAAAAGCACAATCATGAAAACCTCCTTAGTTTTAGAAAGTAAAGTGCTTTCCAGACAGAGTCTGAATTCTGAATTTATTCCCTATTCAGCATATAGTGCAGTATTGTTTTTAGTTTTTTGACATATCACTGGACCAATTATATTATTATTCATTATTACTTAGTGGCATAGCAGTGTGTATTAGGGATACACATTATTACTAAAATAAGCATTGCAATGCATAGATCAAGACGTACTGGTCAGGCTGGATACCAGATATCACTGATGCATGGCAATGAAGATAAATGTTGCTTTAATAACACCTTTCCTGAACACTGGACAAGAAACGGCTCCATGTTAAATATCATGTCTTTACAAGCACTATATTAAAGCACACTTAGGTACAAAGAACAGATTCATTCCTTTAGGGCAAAGAAAAGCATGAAAAGAAAAAAGTCCAGCGTGTTAATAAGGGCTAAGTCTTTAAAATGCTAATACCTTGAAAACAGGGCAGGTGAGAGAGATGAAAGCTACCTGATATTTCCAGGACAAGGCTACGTGTGGGTACACATGCTACAACAAATCTGTACTTTAGAACTAAAGATCATTAGAGTGAAATTGGCCTTAAGAGAAAAAAGTGCACATGAAAGATTTTGCTGTAATGGCAGGGCCCAGAATGATCTGTTCTGATTTCACAGAAAAGGATTTCTATTATTTTTTTCTAGGCAATACGTGCAGCATAGACTTCATCACTATTAGTTCATTGCAGGGCACCAAGCATACACACATTCACGTGTATTCACTGTCGGCAATTTAGAGTCACCAATCCACTCACCAGCATGGTTTTGGAAGGATGGAGAATCAGAAAACCCAGAAAATTTGAAAGCACATGCAGCACAAACTGCAACCTGAACTCAGGTTTGAGGGGACAGTGGAGCTGTGAGGAGGCAACAACACCTGGTGTTCCTCTGTGCATTTCATCAGAGATATGTGTTTTTAAAAAACAGAACACTAAAACTACTGTGTGTGTGTGTGTGTGTGTGTGTGTGTGTGTGTGTGTGTGTTGAGCTGGCCAGACCTGGCCATGAGCTTGTGAAGCTCCTGCTTTTGCTGTTGGTCCTCGGCTGCAATGGCGTGCTGAGCCTTCTGCTGCATGCCCTGCACAAAGTGCTGCATGTGCTGGAATGCATCAATCTGTGTTTTAAGAGAGAAAGGGAGAGAGAGAGAGAGATAGAGAGAGATACTAAACTTACTGAGAAAATGATAATGAGATCAGGGATAAACAGCACAACTTCTCATGCAAAATCATTCTAGCACAACAAAAAGCATGCTTCCTGAATAAAAATCTTTAGTTTATTATGAAGATGCACTGTATTGCATATCTTAAGGACAACTTTGAAATCGAACCTGACTTTATGTTCCCTTATTTTGCAACCTAAAGAAACATTCCATCATTCCAATGCAATGATTTTTGTCCCTTTTTAATAATCTTCTGTTTTTCTAATAAAACATCATACGCACAATGAAAAAAAAAAAGTAAACAACATATTTCAAAATCTTTTGACTCCCTATTTGATCAGTCATTGAAACACCATACATTTTCCATACTTTTTTCACAAAAAAGTCCTTGGGTAGCCTTTGAACTGCAAATGCTAAGAACAAATTGCACTCCGGTCTCCTTCGCTAGAAAACACTCAAATAATGCTCAAACTCATACTCAAGCACTTTTTGACTACACAGTACAAAGGTATAAAAGAAAATAGTTTATAATCAAGGGGGGCACGGTGGCTTAGTGGTTAGCACGTTTGCCTCACACCTCCAGGGTTGGGGGTTCGATTCCCGCCTCCGCCGTGTGTGTGGAGTTTGCATGTTCTCCCTGTGCCTCCGGGTGCTCCGGTTTCCTCCCCCAGTCCAAAGACATGCATGGTAGGTTGATTGGCATCTCTAAATTGTCCGTAGTGTGTGATTGTGTGAGTGAATGAGAGTGTGTGTGTGCCCTGCAATGGGTTGGCACTCCGTCCAGGGTGTATCCTGCCTTGATGCCCAATGACGCCTGAGATAGGCACAGGCTCCCCGTGACCCGAGTGTAGTTCGGATAAGCGGTAGACAATGAATGAATGAGTTTATAATCAAACTATCTAGTGTCATCCAGATAAGGACAGGTTCCCTTTAAATTTGGTTCCTCTCAAGATTTCTTTCTCATGTCATCTCAGGGAGTTTTTCCTTCCCACCATTATCTCTGGCGTGCTCATTAGAGATACATTTCTAAATTTCAAATTTATATCCGGATTTCTTAAAAGCTGCTTCATGACATTGGGTCATTTGTTGCAATCGCCATATAAATGAAATTGAGTCTTGGAAATGTAAAAAACTAAATGAAAGTGAAATGGAAACGTCCAAGATATCCAAAGATATTCTTAGGAAATCATGTACTAACTGCAGTGTAGTATGGGAAATATTAAAACTGTTATTCTGTAAAGTGTGGTGAAATACAATGTGTAAAATTCCAAAGGTGTTGTGGAAATGGATGTGTCTCTAGATTCTCTAGTTTGTTTGGTGAAAAAAAGCAAGGACCCTTATGACCACAGGCACTCTCACTCTCTCTCACACACACACAATCCAACACATACTTTTTCCATCACTGTCCATCACTTTCAACCTGGTGGCAACGTACTTTCCAAAAATTTTAAGGGGGAGTATGACATTTCTCTACCTCTTCTCTCGGTGAAGATGAAGAGTGAGGAGTGAAATGAAGTGAAAGTATTTGTTTATCAGCACCCTGACTCACAAAACTCACACATCTGGTCTTAGGAGGAGAGATTCTTCACTTTCATTCCAGAAGTACCGTTCTTCTGATGCTCAACAGATAACTTTTGAAGCTCTCTCATTGTATGCATCATGAACGTATTACAAAAGAAAGGGAAAGGGAAACTATGCACAAACACACTGCTCAAAACAGAGAAATGGAGCTCCAAATTGTGTCTTGTACTAAAAGACAGATGGCCATGTATTAAGGAGTGTATATATGTTTGAGGTTTGGAATAACCCACACACATGTTCAGAGCTTTGAAATGAATTTGTCACGTTCTGGACAGTAGAGAGAAGTCAAGAACCGTTAAAAAGGAACAAAAATATTATGCTTTGCCTTCGGCTTTCAACTCTTTGCTTGTAAACAAACCCGAGGAAATCTTGATTTGGGTTTACGTACCTTGCGTGTACTCTTCCACATGTACTTCATGTAAGCGTATGTCACGTGTGGATGAGCTGTGGGCAGGGGCTGGTCCAGCTGTTTGGACGGGTCAACACCAAGGAGCAGGACCAAAGTCTTGTGAGCCAGAGCCTGAGCACAAAAAGACAAATTAACCAGCAATATCTCAATGTGCTTAGGTAAAGCTAGCTTTCTGTTCTTAGCACATAAATACTCTGCTGTGGAGTTTGGCTTCCATTTTATTAATATGCTGGATTCTGTAGATAAAATTTGTTAAGACTCAGACACAAAATTCCTTGTTTACGATGATCAGGATAAGCAACTAGCGTGACTGAATGTTGGCAAAATCTTAGCTCTTTTAATGATCGACCATTAATGAATAATTTATGGATTTAAATAAGACTTGAGCTATTCACAGATAACCTTTTTGACCAGTACCAACTGTCTTTAAATATTATATTTTCCTGGTTACATGAACCCTGCTGCAGATTGCTAATCAGACTATTGTGGGTAAAAAAACAAATCTAAGAACGCCGTGCCATTACCGGACCTAATGTTTCTACTGCTGTAGCTAATCTCTGGTCCACTGAGCTGCCTTCCACTAAGTAATTTACAAAAATGCTTGCATGTGTTTTTACAACAGAGGACCTGCTACAGAAGCTGCGCTGGTTAACGTTTAGGAAATTAAGGCAGCTTTTTTTCATACACCAGTCTGCTGAAATGTTCTGAAAAGTTCAAGACCTCGACCATGTGACATCTCTCTAATAGTTCCTAGTGTAGATTTCTCCGCTGAACGAACTGAACGCAAATCAGTATGACCTCCTCTTGGAAAAGGACATGTGCAAGGTAACGTGACTGTGACACTGACAAAACAAACAATGACAAAATCCATCAAAGTCATGGCACTTGAGTCCTAACAGAGAATTTGCAGGTCTTCTACAAATAAACAGCTCTACAAGCCAGCCACCACGAACCCTGACCTCACAGAAGGTAACGTCCTGAAAAACATCGCCTCTTTCATCACTCCGTCCATCGTAATTATTCAGTGGCTTTTCATCTCTGAGAGCACTTCCTCTTGTGATCAGCACTGCAGGCCTAAGCTGTGAGGTCATAACTTTTCTCGGTCATCCACGTCTGCCGAGCTTTAACTTAAAACAGCGACCTAAGTTTGAACTCACTGTAGATTTAGCCTAATAGTTTAGAATAATATTTGTTCACAGTGGAGACTGGAGTATGACAGCATAAACACAAACACAGACCTACGTTTGAAGTAGCTTTTTTTAATCAACCGTCACTTTTAAAAGGTCATTTTGAATGTAGCTATTGGTAAAAGCAGCAAGATGAAAGTTTTCTCGATAAATGTTCTTTGCTTCTTCCTTCCTGGAGCTAACTGGGTCTGTTATAGCTGGTAGGGCCGGCTAAACGACTGCAGCATAGAGTGCGGAGCAAAATGAACAGCATATGTTACTAAACAATATTAAACCTCAGAAGGCTTTTGCATGATAGTCTGTAATGGCAATATTGGCATGACCTGGACTGATCAATATCAGCTCAGAAACTCGATTAAAAAATGCTAATGTTTAAAGAGCAAATCTGAGCTAGAAATCTGTAGCAAGGCCATCTGCGTCGTTTAAAAACAGCTCTTGGCATGCTGAATAAACATTCTTTGATAACTTGATTAATCTGACAATAAAGAACTAATGGATATAATATTAATAATGATATATTAATCTAAACTGTCTTAAGTTACATTTTCTTTAGAAGTACTTCCAATAAATATGGTTTTGTTTCTACACTTAGAATAAATTTACTTCGTTTAACAGCTTGATTTCTTAAATATTTTAAGTCTGAGCTCAAAGTGTGTGTGTGTGTGTGTGTGTAAAAACATTTACATTCATACATGGCATGCTTCTTACTATTACCAGAGTAAGCCTGGAAAAAAGTGATCAAAATGATTCCCTCTTACCAGACGTCCACTCTTTCCACACAGGCTGGCATACTTCAGCCACGTCCTCATGTCCTCGTGGGGATTGATGACCAGAGATCGCACCATCAGGATCCTTTGCCAGTCCTCCACTATTCGCTGGCAGCCCTGCATAAAACACACAGGATTCTTTCCTTTACTGGGAATATTATAGTATTTTGCTGGTGAAAGTTGGTGCAATATAGATAGCACATAGTCATCTATGTATGCTGTGTATATGTGGGTCCTGTATTATGTAGTTACTAGATATATATTCCATATACGGGATATGATTGGAACTTCCCAGTTACTAATTTCAGATTCGTTTCACACTTGTGATCTCACACTTGTGCACAGTCTCAACTCAACTTCAATTTTAAAGCACCATCTACATGTATGAAAGGTGCCTTTCTCAGTAATGTTGCCCGACCTAAGATATTTGCTCTTCATAATGTGTTTTATTCACACATGCTGGCAAAAGCACAGCAGGTGACATCGTATTCAATCCTCGCAGGCTGCAATTCAAAGAAGTGCCATGTCTCTACCAGAGCAAAGCCCTACAGATGCTCGGCTTTATTTGCTAGTAAATCGCTTCCATGAATATTCCATCTGCCCTCTGCCAACACATTCTGCATGGTCTGAATTGATCTCTCCGGGACATCTCTCTTTACCTAGAATCTTGATGGTTGAAAGCTTTGACGTTAAACTGCAAAAGGTATTTCATTTCAGATTCACTGGACAAATAAATATATGTGAATTGGTACACGGTGGAAATAAGCGTGCAGATGACTGTTCATTAAAAATGGAATACGATAGTTAAAATATTTTCAATTACTGAATACTTTTGTACAATAAAAGAAAGGTGATGTGGATACTGGAATGCCGAGAGACGGTCACATGTGCGGTGCAATGAATCTGGATGCATTAAAAATGACTTTAGTATTGGAATGTGTTTTGTATGCTTTGTAACTAGAATTCAGGTTGTAAATAACGTAGATGGTGCTACTTACAAGTGAAGAAACCAACAGAAACCATAATTGCCTGCATGATCATTTTAAACATGCAATTCTACCAAATAATTAGACTAAAACCAGAGTAAATTCCCTCTCAGGCTGATTTTTTTTTTCTTTTCTTTTTTTTTTATAGTCACGTGGTTGTAATGTCTCCTTTACATTAGCTGATCTTGCATGAGGGCCCTTCACTATTCTTCACCACAAATCCTCAGTTCTTCAGCAAGGACATGTCTCTACAAGTCAGCTATATGCTGAGTGAAAGTTCATTTAAAAAAAACAAAAAAAAACCACCATCACACACCATGGAAAAAAACTGCAGGTATATACAGATGCTACGACAGAAGAAATACACAAGAAAAAATGGAAACCAGCTGGCTAAAATGCCCTATCATGCTTTTTTCTTCAGACTACAGCTCATCTCTGTTCAATTCTCAATTGTGATTGGTTTAGAAAGAGCTCCAGCTCTTAATTCAAAGCATTTTTCAATTAGGGCTTTATATAACTGCAAAATCTATTAGCGGTCAAGAAGATTTCTACCAAGGGAAAGGCTTCTACCAAGGGAAAAGAGGATCTTACCATTTCTATGCAAGCTGTGTCTTTATATTATTAATTTAAACAGAGTGAAAAACCTAAGAAGGAGAAGGAACTCTTTTTATAGATGGTATAATGAAAGCGACAACAGGAACAAACTTTTCTTAGACTTTTCAATGTAACTATAAACCGACTTTGAAATGAAGTCGCTTACTTTTCGTTGCTTACTTTTGTACAGCTTAATAGCTTATTTCAATTTGGAACATCTGGCAGACTTCCTCTCTAAATTTACCTCGTCTTCCTGAACCACTCAGACAAAATGCAGACGATCATAGGTGATCCAGTGTAATAAGGTTACCTGCAATCGTTCCCACCATGTCTCCCGGATGATGTCCCTCCTCTCTGGAACCAGTTTATACTGGATCACCTCCTCTAGCTCTGAGAGCATCTGACATGACACCATGGCCTAAGAGTGAGAGACGGGACGAGACAGTGAAGGACACGGTAAAAGATTATAATTGCAGAGCTGACTTTATGAAACATATTTAATCATTGAAATGTTTGTTCGTGAGGCATCATTAAGGAGTTTGTGATGCTAATATGTGCGCTGTTAGACATTAAAAGTTCTATGCACTCTCTATTATCTCTAAACCTGCGAGTGGGTTTCAATGTGGGAAAAGGATGCAACATTAATCTGAACAAAAGTAAGTAAATAAATAAATCACCAAATGTCATTATGATCCAACACAGCAGACAATCATTCAAAGAACATTGATTTATTATTGAACTGTTTTTCCAAAAGGGAAACAGGTTCAACAAAATATTCAGACTGTGTGCTTTGGATAGATCAAATCCCAAAATTGCAGACAGTTTGACTTACTCTCATTAGAGCAACGGTGTATATACAAATAAACATGCCCAACTCATCAAGCCCCACATCTGTACAAGATAAACTATGACGTCCTTCCACCCATGGAAATTTATGGCTATCGTTATATAAACCACATCAGACTTATGTTTAGGGGAAAAATAGATTTCACTTGCTGACATGCAAGAAAACGTGGAAGGTATAAACACAAAGACTACTAACAGGCACAGACTTGGTTTGATCTCGAGGATGTTACCTAAGACTACACCTTCTATTAAGAAGGGAGTGAAAAAAAAAAGGAAGAAGAAAGCCCACTGCTCATCACTGGTGCTAGTCAATGATACTGCTCTTCTATAGCTCATCTGCAGTGTTAATGAGGTCAGGTTCTTCACAAGAAGCCTGTTAAATAAGCAGTAAAGCCTCACCCCATATGCTCTGCTGTAGCTTTCTCCAGCCATGGCAGTCAACTCAGCATCCAGCAGGTCTCTTGCCTTGTCGATGCACTGAAACACACACACACACACACACACACACACACACACATTAATGCATACACATTCTGGGTTTGGCATGCACATTCAGGGAATGAAACACAGGTTTGAGGCTAATAATTCAATATCCATCCTCCAGCTGCTGACTTCTTTTGTCTCATCATTCAATTCCACAGTACAAGGAATAATAAAACACATGGTGAAACTTAAGTCCTTTAAGTCAAGCTGATCCACTTATTTTCCCCAAGCATGGTCTTACTGAAAACTGCACAGATTTGTATGTCTCGTCCATTATGGCTATTTTTCAATTTTACCTCAATCATAATTCTCCCATCCAATTTCTACTGAACAACTCATTAGTTAGGCAAATGCTCTAAAAGCCTGCCAATTCTAGCACCTGTAGCACTGTGGGCGGATTCAAAGCTTTCAGCACTTCACCTTCATGTGGCACATGCAGCCAGACGCCTCTATAAGAAATGCCTATAATGAAACACCAAACATTCCAGTCATTATCAAACTAAATAAAACCGAATTACCGGACGCCAGACATGTTATCAGCAAAAGCATCAAACTGAGAACGGGCACGCCCAAGAGCAGCGGCTATGGAAAAGTCCATAGCCACTACAAGGTTTACAGGCGTCTGGTCAACACCTGCATTCACCATGCGGTAATTAACCCATCCGGAGAAACTGACGGGAATGAGCGAGAGGAACACCAAATAAAAGGAGAGCACGACATAAAGAAAGGGGTTTTCTCCAGCTGAGGGTGTGAGCTGCCATTTTGGCATCCTGACCAGCAATTATGGCTCAGTCTGATTAAATGTCAGAGAACAGAACACACACAGTGTGTGTACACGTCTATGTGCGTGAGTAGGAAAGATAACGGAGCTTACTGTATGAGCATATCTAAAGCACAAGATGGATGCTGCAGATCAAATTTGAATGGCCATTTATTTGGGTTATTGGGGTTTATTTGGGTTACAAGGATTTGAAAAGTAAGTCAGAAGGACAGAAACAGTTATCTGTAATATTTCCACCAATCTGAACAAGCTAACAGATGATGAGATCAGAGCTGTGATGAAACTTCTTTTCTTTTAGCTGGTTCTTTAAGCACAACAGTGCCACTCAAACCTGTGAGCAGACTTAGAAAGTTAATACAACTTAAGATAAAAGTTTGCCTTACTAAAATGCCACTGTACAGAAAACTAGTTTATTTCTCTACTCAGTCATGTCTTAATTTTGCTGTTTAACGTTATTATATTTTCCTTTCAATTCTGCCTGCAAAATGGTACCCATGGAGGATTCCCGATGATCAGAAAAAGCTGTTTTGAGACCCCTAAAATTCCCCGGTACAATCACATCTGGATCTTTCTTTTCAGCTGAAAAACGAAAAGAGTTGTGGTCTGTCTTTGATTAGGAGGATGAGAGAACTGAGGAGGACATATAAAGGCGAGCAGACAGGATCATAGATGCAGGATGACCTTTGGGATACCTCCTCTGAAAGGAATGCTGCGATCATGATGTTGAACACCTGTGGTGCTGAAGCCTTGTCTTCTTTTATTCAAGAGATTTATAACAAAGAAACATTCATTCATTCTAATTAATTTCTACATATAGAACAATTTTGTGCACTTCAACACTGTTGCTGGGTTTTCTATCATGACAGTCATTATGTGCTCAACAATCAATTGCCAATTTGGAGAAAATGAATAATATGTGATCTCAGAGACAGGCAACATTAACTGTCCACTGTTGGTGAGCCTGTGAGGGGCACAGATGTTTCTGTTAAAGTGGCTGGTGAATGTATATACTATATAATATTGTACACTGAAGTTAGGAACTGTCACTCACTTGTTGGGCCAATGAGAAGAGGTCCTGGTGCAAAGCGAGCACTGCCCTGTAAAAGGCACCATCATGGGTGTCTCTAGGGATCATACAGGTGTACTCTTCCATACTGTCCCAGTGCCCTATAATACACATAAACATACATGTAAAATATTATAATAAAGCATTTCAGAATTTTTTTTTAAAGTGTAGAATTAATTAATTTGAAATCTAAATTATTTTGAACAATCACATTGGCTAATTACTGGCAGATTTGTGTTAGTCATTGCTGACATGTGATTAGACTGCACTATTGTCCAGTCCTAAATTAAATATAAATACATTTTTATTACAATAGGGGGCTTGGATGCAAAATCTAAGTGGGGAACATCAGTAGACTTTATAAACTGTTTTGGAATAGCAAAACTGAAGTGTGCGTGTGTCTTTACCCAGGCCCCAGGCTGCTGCAGCTGCCATGCGTGCCATCTTGGCCTGCGTCTCCTCGCTAACCAGAGTCCATTCCTCACAACACTGCTGGTGTAGCTGACCCCTAAGAAAAAGAGAGAGACAGACAGAAAGGCACCATTACTGAGTCTGCAGGCAGCATTTCCATTTTATTCATTAAATATTCAGGTTTAAGTGAGACCTACATTCGTACAGCAGTGCAAGTGGACAAAGCAAGCTGGCATTTTGGCATGTTTTTTTTTTACTTTTATTTCAAATTAGCAATGTAATGCTGCAAACTCTGATTGAATAGACTTGAATAATTCATCCACCACTAAACCACATTTGACATGCTGCTGGAAGTAAAATCAACCAGACCGGACAGAAAGGCGAGGTCAAGCACTCGTCTGTGTTTTAGCAATACTCTTTCACCATAAAGTCAATGATTTTCACTGACTTGTGCTAGTACGACTGTGATAGATAGACCAGAAAACACCATGACATCATGTCACAACCAGGAGGCATTAAGCTGTGAAACAAGTAGGCCCTCCGAGGCCTGGGCTTGATATAGGCTTTCCCGGAGCTCTGTGTGAAGAATCTGTAAAAGTCGTGGTTGACTGTGTTTGTCCATTGGGGGGAGGAGAGGCGAAAAGGGTCACTGCACAAAGAGGGCCTCAAGATTAGCGGTGTGTGTCGGTACTCAGACGGCTTTTAGGGGGAGAGGGTGAATTAAACGCTTTCCCAGCTGACTGGAGGACTTATTATATGCGCTATAATAACACTGTGAGCTTATGCTATACGTCTGTCTGTCTAACACACATGTAGACAGGCTCTTATGCAGGAAGAACAAAAACAGGAGCTAGGTTACCATCGTGTCAAGCTAAATCATTCATGAGAATGAAATCTTGCCACAGTAATGTAAATAAGATGCCCTAATGCCCCATGGGCAAATTTTTATTTCAAAACAAAAGTGTAAAGTGAATACCCACTTATCATACCCACAGTGACCCACATACCCACTGGTTGTGGCAGCATCATGCTATGGGCTTGCTTCTCTTAAGCTGAGACTTCAAGATACAGGAATTAGGGATAACTACAAACACCCATCTATTTATGCACAAAACCTACAGGGCCACCTGAAGATGAAGAAAGATTTACCTTCCGCCAAGATAACCACCCAAAGCACAAATCTTTAAGACCTCAACAAAGACTTCAGAGGAAGATTATCAATGTTTTGGAATTGCCCAGTCAGAGCTCAGATCTAAATCCTATTGAAAACCTGTAGAATTTGCACCGGAGATCCCTTCACGGTTTGATAGAGGTGGAATAAAAGAGTGGAATAAAATGACCAAATCATGATGAACAAGTGGGTAGACTCTTACACAAAAAGATTGAATTCTGTATTACAAGCAAAATGTGCTTTAACAAAGGAACAGTTAAAGGGTGTGCATACTTATGCAACAAGATTCTTGTAAACTCCCCCCCCCCCCCCCCCCCCCCAAACGTTTCACTTGAATTTTGTCATTTAAAGACCTGAAAAGTGTCTTTAAACTTTGTCATTCAAACTTTTGTGATATAAGAGGAATAAAACACTGTGAGAAATGCTTTTAGTGGAAAACTCTGGTGGCATTTTATGTCTATTTTATTTATTGTGTATTTTCTTTTCTTCAGCATGCCATGTGTTTTCCTTACTTAAGAAGCTGGACATTATTTAGAAATAAGTCTTATCAACTCATCAGGTAATTGGCTTCATTCACATTGTAGCTATTCGATAAGCCTCATGCTCATCTGTGCTCACTCAGCGCACCACCCTGAGGCAGGTTTCTCAAAATGATTCAAAAGCTACTGCGCAAAAGAAAAGAGCATCCAAGCATATGACTCTACCGTACACAGTGTCCTGCTAGCCCTTCCCAGCAAATGTGCACTGTTCCAGTTACAGGAAATGCTCTGCATTTTCCTTTCTTCTTGCCCAGTGACTCTGTCAGATTCCATCTGTGGTATTAAAGACCCGGTAAGCACAGACGAAGTGTGACCAGTCAAAGCTTGGGTTCACACCCTTCTCCAGGGAATATTCGATTCCCGTTTCTATTTATCTGATGCCATTTCTAATAACGGCAATCAAACAGGGTCTGAATATAATCGAATATAGGGCAGCTTTGAAAGATTTTTTTGAAAAAGAAGGGTGGGAAAGCACGGTAGTATTTCACCAAAAGTACGTACATCTTGGTTAACTCTCAAATGAAGAAAATTCATTGTGATAAACCGTGTAAAATGCTCTGATCTTTCTAAAAAATGAAGTCAAAACAAAGACATGGTGCCTCTAAAGGACTGTGGACTCACCATTCACCCAGTGCCTCTAAACAACGCATGCGGCCCAGAATAAGCTCCGGGTCCCCTTTATTCATGTCGATCTTCTTATCGTAGGCCACTAGAGCATCTTCCCACTCATGTAGTTTCTCGTACCAGGTGGCTTGAATCTCCTATAAAAGTGGATAAATATACAAAAAAATTTAGATGCAAAAAGTAATACATTTTTGTCTAAAATGAAAAAATCCAATTTATTAAAAGAAAAAAATAAAACACTGCATAAACAAAGGTAATTAATTTCTGAATAATTTATTTCTCTATCAGACTTTAACGTAAAACCAATTAATTATAGCATAATAAAAAAATTATGAATGAATAGCGTGTGAATTAGAGTTTTGTTTATATGGGCAGTATGCAGAGTTTCTATTCGAAGCATAGAAACAAATTCGAAGAATTCGAGAGTTTCTATTGAAGTCTCTACAGCGACTCGATACAGCAGATGCGTCAATACGTAAATCAACTGAAAGTCTGGCGCTCTCTTGTTATTACTTCTCGAAGAAAAGCAGACGAACTCTCGCTGGGAGGTCTTCAGTTTGGAGTACCAAGCCTGCCATTTTGGGTTTGTGATGGTGTCAAAAGGCCAATCCAGACAAAATAAACACACACACACATACAAACAACAGTTTTGTTTTGTTTTTTTGATCCATTTAAATGGATCCACCAAAAGTGATCCATTTTATTCCTATTACATTAGTGTGTCAGAAGAAAAAAAAAATCCAAATAATGTTACAGAGATCTTTTATCACGTAATGGACAGTACTAAGTAACAGACCAGATTTCTGCTAAAAATGTCATTGAGGATGTCTGGGATTTTACTAGGAGATACTGGAGAACTGTAGTGAGAGCTCTTCTTACCAGCTAATTTCCTTATAAAACTGCCTGAGAATTACGCAGTTTTAAAATTGAAAGGCAATTTTTCATTTGATTTATTTTTTCACTGGCTGCTTTAACTTTTAGTGTTATATATAATTAATTTTATTGGATCCTTATATTTAAAGGCATGTGTTGTACATGTTTTTGCGTAGAACTTATAGCACTAACGCTTGTGTCCAGAGTCCCACTTGGTTACTCTGATCACTTAAAACTAAATGAAACAATTTGTAGTATTTAGTTATTTTCTTACTTTAACTTATCAAGGACTTTGAATTTATAATAACAAATCTCTAAATTAAGGGAGTTCAGTGACTTTTTGTGGATAGTCTGTAGGTATTTTAGGTCAAAGTATCAAAGTACACCTGGTATTGTTATCAAAGTAAAACATATGAAATCATGACCCCATTAAAACAAACTACATGTCAGTCTATGCAATTTCAATAAACTATAATATTCCATTCTCAGACTCTCAGGAAACCAGCCTGATGTGACATGCCATTTTACATGTAACTTGCTTTAATCTGAATATTGTAGATATTCAGAAGACTCCAGAAGAAAAGTAAACATTTGGCGTGATGGGGTCTCCAGCTAACCATTCATCATGCACCACCCCATGAAAATGTCCGCTTCAATATTTTACAGAAAGTCACATTTGAGGCACTTAGATCAAACAGTCTAGTTTAGCTGTCACATTCTCCTAGACAATCCCATTTTCTTCCATGCCTGCTCTTTACCAGACGCTAGTCTGTTCTCTATAAGAAAAATAACAAAGATGGACTGGGCTGCCAAGACAACTAATGAGAAAAAGAGATTCTCTGTAAAAATGTGAGACCAGATTTCTACCAAATCTGTACACTCAATAAAGAAAACTCTAAGACACCATATTCTCTGATAACAATTCTCTGATATCCTTATACACATTTAATAAGGGTTCTGTCTTGCTATTTGCTTTTAGGACCAGTTTGACAAACAAAGATGCGACTTGGGAGGAAAATCAGACAAACCACGTAATTGTATCTTGGAACAATTAGGTACAATCAAGTCTAACAAAAAGAGCCTGTCCACTAGGTTATGCAGCAGATGTGGAAAAGCATCTGCAGTCTTCCTAGGAACATCCATGTTTATGGACGTAATTACTTATCTGGACCGTGTCCCAATGATCAGCATGAGACACATTAGAAGACGGGATTTAGGTTCGAGTGCTCTGGCTTTGTGGTTCCAGCTGAAGAAGCGTATGAAAGCATATGAAATTAAATTAATCCTAGTAATTATCTACTCCATGTCAAAAAATCTCTTATTACTTCTCAGCAAGGATATTTATGCTCACAAGAGCAATTTTGATTATAACTATAGCCAGTGAAGTCTATTTAATAGGGCTTGGGTTGAATCGTTTTGCTCCACTGTTTATGCACTTCTGATATGAGCATGTGATGAAGACAGGCTTTAAAACAAAATACTGGATGAACCCGGTTTGGATTTCGGAGAATGTACTTCAGTGTTTGCATACATTCTGGTGTACAATTTTCGCTCTCGGTTGCAGAGGAAAAGCCGCTTATTTCATTCAGTTTTAAAATAAGGAAATAAAAAATATATAGGGGAAAGAGTTGCTCACCAATTCGCCAAAATGTTTCATAGCATACTCCAGGACCCCTGCTGCGGCTTCGGGCTGCTGCAGCTTGTTGTTAATACTGTAAAAAAAAAAAAAAAAAGAAGACAGACAGAAGCACTTTAGCACAGGGTAACTCTAGTCTGGGAACATGTTCGAAAAGCCACTGAGGTACTGCTTTGTGTGATGGATGGTAGCTGAGTTCACCCATGCACAACAATCAAAACACATGGTATGTTAGGTATGGGCTCCAGACAGCGCTTCTAATGTGTGAGTGATGGCGATAAATGCTAATGTTAACGCTAAAAGGAACACCATACAGTGAAAGATCATTTCAGGGAACTGTGGCTATGCATGCATTACAGTAGTACAGAGTGGGACTGACCGAGTAATCATACCAATATGGAGAATTCAAGTCTGTTAATAATAACAACATGCACAAGCACAATACTTGGAGGGACACCCAAAAACTCTGTTAAACAGCTTAAATAGTAAAGCACAGTGCACTTTTAAAGATGACTGTTTGACCAGCTATCTTTGTATTAGACCTCTATTCACATTATACAAAGCCATGTTTCCATTTGTCACTTGTCATAGTGGCCACAAAGTTAAAGATTTTAATCTCTACTGGATCTAATAATTTTCTCTTTAGTCTTGTACAAGATATGAGAATGTGAAAATACAGCCTGCCAGGTTTATTCAATAAAGGAACCATCGTCTATTTTTCTGTCATGTCTGTGATCCTTCTAATGCCTATTTGATGTCTATCCATCTGGAACTACTCATGTGTAATGTAAGACTGTGCTTTTCCTCAATTGCAAACAACATACTTGCCAGTACTTCTGTGAAATTGTAGCATTTAACGAATCTGAAGTTTATATCAGAATGCAGGCAGTGGCTGCACAGCGCTCGTGACTGCTAGGTTGTGAGTTCTTTTTGAACTGCCTAAAAACTTGTGAAAGCCCTGTATACATCAACTGCTCAGGTCTAGGCTTGGAAAAGGATTTTGATTAGTTAACGTTGGGCAAATTAAACAAATTAAAATGTCAAATTAAAGTATACATGAACAAGAGGTGAGAAATGTGACAGCGGCAGGCACATTGCAAAAATGGAGAAAAAATATAGACCAACTCGTGGTTTGGAAAGGCCAAAACCTATAAGAGTTTTCTAGGGTTAGCAGAAGTAAAATACCTTTCAAGATAATTCTGACCATATCTCCAATTATACATATTCTTTTTAAACTGTTTATGTGGAGCATCTTATAAGACTGCCATGCTTATATAAACACATTAAAATAAACCAGTCCCAACTGTTCACACTTTGCTCAGACTAATCAAACTCGAGCACGTAACTGCGCCATTTTATAATAGCTAATAGCACTGCTCTTAAGATTTTAAAGAAGTCATCTTCAATCTGTCAACTGTCATTGGTGAAGGATTTTCTTTTCCAATTTTGAACTGCAAAGTTTCGGTGAAGCTATGCTGCTCTTTTCAGACAGACCATTGAAACTCATTAAGGTTTGATTGTGTTTTGGACTTTGAGATGCTTTCCTTCTTGCCCAAGATGTAAAGAGTGGTTATTTAAGTTACCAGAGACTTTCTTTCAGCTCGTACCAGTCTAGCCGTTCTCCTAAGATGGCCATTACAAAGAAGGCATTTCTAGCATTTGTTGTATTTGTTTTTCACACCATTCTGTGTAAACACTAGAGTCTGTGATGAGTAAAAATCTCAGAAGATCAGCAGTTTTTAAAATGCTCAAACCAGACCGCCTGGCAGCAACAATCATGCCACGGTCATTGAAATAACTTTTTTTTTTCTCCCAGTCTGATGTTTAATATAAACAATTAACTGAAGCTCTTGACCTGCATCTGCATGATTTTATGCACTGCTCTGCTGCCAAATGACTGGCTGATTGGATAATTGCATGAATGTGCAAGCATATTAGCACACAATAGTGTTAGAAAAACATTCATCACAACCTACTTAAAATATAAACTCAATGAAGAAACAACAGACCAACTCTTTAAATAGAAATAATCACGACTCATGACATTTGAATGACTTGTGTTCAGAAAGCCTGTGAGTTTTAGGATAAATTACTCCAGTCGGGCACTGTGACTTTAAAAAGTCCTAAACAAAGAGCTAGTGTGCTGCTTCAGCAAATATTCCATCCCTAGTGACACAGGCTCTCTGCGTTTAGAAAGGATTCGTTTACTATTTCTCGCACATTCCTGCCATAAAACCGAACTATGACGTGCCAACGAGGTGCACATGGCTGGTGCAATGATCTATGCAACAAAACTACGTCTCTCATACTTGGAACACTGCAAACGGTGCCTCCTTCCTGCTTTTGACCTCAGGGCAGCACCAGTGACGTGCTTCCAATGAACCGTCTCTGCTGTAGTCATACAGAGAGGCATGCAACATTGAAGGGGCAAGTCAATATTTTAGAAGTTAAAATAACTGGACATGAGAAGAAGCAATTAGTACAATTAGAAAACAGTACCTGCATTTTTGTAAACACTGTGTGCATTTTATTCTGTTTTTCAGTCTTTGCATTCACTCAAATATTGTTTATTTGCTCAAAATGTAGTGAAGGCTTAATTCGGTTAACTGTAAATGCATATATTCCTTTATGAAAGAATAAACATGACATACAATTACATAATAAATCATTTAATAGCTGCACCTACATCATTATCAGCGACCGGTAAAGGGTCTCATATACAAACCTTGACCAACAAATACCGCCAGAGAAAGATTTCATATTTCTTAGGTAAGGATAAGCAATTCATGGGAAGCATTAAATCAGATTTCACTATCATTTCCATAGAATTCCTGAAACAAAAATCAAATCCATATGGAGAAGCATCTCAGCTATCAGTATTATGAGTGCAATACATGCAATGCCTTTAACACAGGATCCTGTTTACACACTAAGGACCTCTAATGGCAGTGTTAGCATGTGCAACAATTTAGCTAAACTTATGGCTAAACCGTGACAATTAACTAAGTGAAGACAGAGAGGGATGGAAAATACCCGGCTGAGAATAGCCCCTGGAGTTGTGTTGCAGTTCAGTGCAGAAAGCTCTCTGTGCCTTTCTGATTCTGTAGAAAGATTTGTTAGCTACATCATATTGCCAAGCAATCATGGCTAACCTTGGAGACAACTTAATCAAATGTGGTAAGAGACACTGAGTGAATGCTCATGCAGGTATGCTAAGAGTCCATTTTTTGTTGCATTAGCACAGCTGTTCTTAAAACTCCACTATGTGTAAAAAGTTGCTGTCTGGCAAACCCTTACACAGTTACACAGTACATATTTGCATTGTATGTTTTTTCAAAGGGGTTTGTTTTTTGCCAATTGTCCATAACCATTCGGGACCCATTACCAGGAAATGGTGAAAAAAAGAATAACATCACCTGATACAGGACAAGCTAGATCACAATAATATGAGAATATGAGCATTTGAAAAGAAGATTTATATTCATTTATTTTAAATTATTATTTAAACCTTATTTTTAGAGCTTATTTTTTTTTATGAAATAATAATTTATTTATTCCACAATCTGACACAATCAAAAATATTCTGCTTCATGAAGATTTCAGCCCTTTAGTGAGAAGAGGCCAACCCTGCGAGGATCCTGAGGCATCGAGAGATGTACCAGCTCCAGTTAGATTCTGCTTCATGAAGATTTCAGACATTTGAAGAGAAGATGCCAACTCCATGTGGCTTTTGAGGACAACAACCTCCTGATCAATAGACAAAATAACATTCTACATATGCTGTATCTCCATCATTGAGCATTTGAAGGCTTCAGCATGGAGGAGTTGATAATAGACTCAGATGTTGAGCTAATTTATGAGTTGCTCAGGAGCTCCTGGTTACACAACTCCAACTGACTGTACACTATATTGCCAAACGTTTTGGGACATACCTCCAAATCACTGAATTCAGTGAATGGTGTGAAAAACAACAACAAAAACCCTCCAGTGATTGACAGTTGTGCAACTGGAAACGTTGCGTTGAGGAGTGGTCCAAAGGAGAATGGCCAAAATGATTTAAGCCAACAGGAACGCTACAAGAACTAAACTACCCACTCTTTCCAAACATGATGAGCAGAAATGAGACTACAAAAGCAGAAGAGCACATCGGGTCCCACTCCTGTCAGCTGAGAACAGGAATTTGAGGCCACACTGGATGTAGACTCACTTCAACTGTTCAAGACTGGCTCTTATGGTAGGGTCAGATTTTGGCTTCAACAGCATGAATGTATGGAATCAACCTGCCTTATGTCAACAGTTCAGCCTGGTGGTGGTGGTGTAATGGTGTTGGGAATGTGTTCTTGGCTTTTTAATACCACTTAAGCCTCATCAGAGTATTGTTGCTGACTATATGCATCCTTTTACCCATTTTACAAATGGCTACAACTTCCAATATGACACAAAGTCATCTCAAGCCGGTTCCAATGAGTTTAATGTCCTTCATTGACCTCCCCACTGACCGAATCCAACAGGGCAACTTTTAAATGCAGCAGAAAGGGAATTCTTCTTCTTTCGGCGTTTCCCTTCAGGGGTCGCCACAGCAAATCATCTCTCTCCACCTATCCCTATCTTCCGCATCCTCAACACTTGCACCCACTAGCTTCATATCCTCCTTTATTACATCCATATACCTCCTCTTTGGCCTTCCTCTTTGCCTCCTGCCTGGCAGCTCCATGTCCAACATTCTCCTACTAATATACTCACTCTCCCTCCTCTGAACATGTCCAAACCATCTTAATCTGGCCTCCCTAACTTTGTCCCCCAAACGTCCAACATGGGCTGTCCCTCTGAAGTACCCGTTCCTAATCCTGTCCAACCTGTCCAGTCTCTAAACCATACAGCATGGCCGGTCTCACCGCTGCCTTGTACACCTTCCCCTTGATTCTCGCTGAAATTTTCCAATCACACAGAACTCCCGACACCTTTCTCCACCCATTCCAACCTGCCTGCACTCGCTTCTTTACCTCTTAAATGCAGCAGAAAAGGACATTACACCAAAACCTCAAAACAATGTTTTCAACACTTGTGGTGTGGAATCCATACCATGAACAACAGAAGCTGTTCTGGGGACAAAGAAGGGTCCTTCCCAGTAGTATTATGCTGTTCCTTATTAATGGGCTGGTAAGTGCATTTTGTAGAACTAAAGAAACAAGAAAGAAGGTGAAAATGCAACCATATGTTCACAGCGGGATAAGCTTAGGCGAGCTCTTCCATGTGCCACCAAAACAAAACCTTAATATCCAGCAGATGGAATATATGACTCATCAGTCCTTACAAACACAAATTTCATTATAGTGTTTTATTTACTTTTTTGTAATTATTTTCTCCTTGTGACAAGCTTTTTCTACAGATTGATTAGTCCAGACTGACCTGCTAAGGTGGTGAAAAGCTTACTGAACCTTCCCCATTATTTTCCTATCATGCTTTTGCTGATTTTCACAGAAATAAAATTTCAGTTCAATAAGCTGGAATAAAGAAATCCTTTTAGCCTGAAAGACACAGGTGTGCATTCTGAGACTTGCAGAGCTGCAGGTGTGCAAGACATCAGATATCAGATTGTTTTTATTATAATCTGACCCTGAGGTCAGGAGATGGTCTCCTGGATATTTCTTACTTTAAAAATGACGGTTCTCATGTTTCCCGTCTGCCTGTGAAAGTAAGCTTAGATTGCCAGTTAGGCAATACAGAGGACTCTCAGTTCCCATCTCTTTTTTTACACTACACCTTATATTTTGTAAAAGTTTTGACGGCAAAAAACTGGAAACTGTGCCAGATTGCAATCAATGACATTCCAAAATGGAAATTTAGCTTTAATAACAAGCAATAGATACCAGGTAAAGCATGCATTCTTGGATTAATGCATGCACATACGTTTTCTGTCAAGCTGACAGTGCTGAGAAACAATTTGAATATGCAATCTTTAAAGAAAAAAGAAAAGAAAAAAGATAAATTCATTTATTAATATGCTATCTCTGTCAAAAAAAATAACTGAATACAAAAATCCATTAAAGAGTGAGTTAGTAAAAAAAAAATAGGTAAAGTCTTAAACAGCCAATGAAATATTTATAATGATATAAATAAATTTGGTGTTGATGTAAATGTGTGGGGAAAGTTATCATGGCACACGTTAAGCCCCTTAATACCAATCAATCAGTTTACCCACAATCTAACCATCTTATAATGGCTGCTTCCTCCATGACTACATGCCACTTTTAAAGTCCTAAACTAGTATCATTAACATGCATTCAGTGTACTTGAGTTTGCTCCCCAGTTCTGAATATGAAAGAACCACTTTTCCTGTTTTACTTAAGCATTCAACATGATCCAAAATACCAGTGTCAAACACATAGTCTTTAGCCATAAAGCTGCTGCCTATTAGGTGGGAATGTGACAGGGTCTGGATCACCGAATGCGCTCATTAAATGAAATGACAGCTGAAATGTTTACAGCATGATACAAATGTCATGGGACAGTCAAGTCTATGTTTTTTAGCTTTAAAGGAACAGCCTGAAAAGATATTTTTGATTAAATTCTTCCTTTGCAAAAAAAAAAGAGGTTTCCATGTAATAGTTGTGCATTTCCTCACTGGTTTTAGGCACAGAATGGTAAAACCCATTAATTTTTTTTTGTCCAAATGAGTGCTGCATTCCAGCTGTGGGATTCCTAATTAACGATTAATAGGAGCACAGTGATTACATTACCAAAGTCACAGAGCTGAGTATCCTACTAACAAGTTCTTTTACATAATTCATACACTAGGAATTGGCCCACCCTTCGCAGCTATAACAGATTCAACTCTTCTGGGAAGGCTTTCCACAAGGTTTAGGAGCCCATTCCTCTAGAAATGCATTTGTGAGCTCAGGCACTGATGTTGGACGAGAAGGCCTGGCTCCCAGTCTCCACACTAATTCAAAAGGTGCTCTATCGGGTTGAAGTCAGGACTCAGGTGCAGGCCAGTCAAGTTCCTCTACACCAAACACACTCATCCATGTCTTTATGGATCTTTCTTTGTGCACTGGTGTGCAGTCATGATGGAACAGGAAATGGTCATCCCCAAACAGTTCCCACAAAGTTGGGAGCATGAAATTGTCCAAAATGTCTTGATATGCTGAAGCATTAACAGTTCCTTTCACTGGAGCTAAGGGGCCAAGCCCAGCCCCTGAATTCAATGATTTGGAGGGGTGTCCCAAAACTTTTGGCAATACACAATGTATATAAATAATAATTTGTGCAAAATCAGGGTGCTAATGACAACTGGTACACTACCTAAAGCCTGTTATATTGCGTTATGTATTAATAATTGTCGCTTAGTAATTTCACAAGCGACATGGTCATCTTGCACTAGGTTATATTACCCCAATCACCAAATAATGGGAAGACCAGCTGAGAAAATCGTTGAGACTAAATCCACTGTGTCCAATAAACTGTGGAATTATACATCTGTGTTAATTTAAATTCAACAAGAATTAACATCAGAGCAGATGAGCTACTGAGAAATGGTCATTCCAGAATTCTTACTTGGATTAAAAATAAAATGCCTTTCTAAAATCAGGCAGTATCTTAAACACGTCCTTGAGTACAGGAGGCCACTGAGGTTTCTGTGGTAACCTCTTTTCCCCGTGGTACAGGAAAGTCAAGAAGAAAGGAAAAGGGTAGCTCTTGTTGAGCCTTGAAAATTCCAAACTGTTCCTCAGCACAGACCTTCTCAGAACTCCACTCACAGGTCAACACCAGCTCTGGAATAAACATTATTTTAATTATGAGCAGATGTACAGTAATGGTGTGAAGTGATGGATGGAAAGACAAAACATTTTTTAATATGTTGGATCCCTGCTTATGTGGGTAAGAACTAATAATTAATTTGTATTAATATGTACATTTCCTTATAAATCCTGAGATCAGAGTTTTTTTAAATGAAGGTCAATCGATCCTAGTGAAATGTTTAACGCGATTTATCGCTAGCAGGAACCTATGAATCACGCCTCTAAGAGCTCCAAATCTTCATTAAGAGCGCAAAATGAGAACAATGCATAAATGTTGGATGGGGCAGATTTGCACATATTAAATGAATTTGCAAGATGAACAGCCGTCTGTGTTTATTGTGTTCAAGTCTATTTGTATGAGAGATTATTCGCACAAAGACACTTTCTATAAACAACAGATCGCTAGGAGCAACATTTCTATCAGGAAAAAAGGCAGAGCAGGTTTGCAGTCAACTCAGACAATAATGTCTTTTTTTCTGGTTTCTTAATTCAGTGGCTGCGCACTACAACTAACTACTGAAAGAACCTTTCATGAAGCTGTTATAACGCTTTGTACCAAATGGCTTCACCAAACAACAGGAAGTAAAAAGTGCCCACAATGGCATGAAAAGTGTTATGAAACATAACAACGTAAGTGCCACAAAACAAATTGCAAACTGCAAACTGCACCGTTCCTTATGTAATCAATCTCCATCAAAAGGACAGCAAACTGGCACGGGCATATGATACTCAACAGGCTGAATACACGGATATTTTACATAAATCCCTCCATTCCGTTGAGACTGTTGTCACAAACTATTCAGGAAACCGCATCAGGATAAACAGAGTAAAAAGTGGCTCAGGAAATATCTGTCTATTTTTCTCCTCATATCTAATGCTCTGTACATTCACTGGATGATGAACAATCTGGTCCTCATTGGAGTCCATCTCACATAATCAGTACCACATGGCACTTTCTGCTTAGACAAAAGAAGCGCTGAATGTCCATCAAGTCAAATCAAAACATCATGAAAACTAGTATCTGAACATCGATGGAGCAGCATTTCAATTTCCATTCCAGCTTTATTTTACCTCCAAATATCTAGACGCTTGCTCAAAAAAGCCAAGAACCATTCTTTCACAGTGCTTTTTAAATGACCTTTTTGAACCACATTTCAGTGAGCCTGTGCCCAGGGTAGCCCAGATTCCAGTTCCTGGCTGACAGGAGTGGAAATTGATATTGTCTTCTGCTGTTGTACCCTGTTTGCCTCAACACGTCACATGCGCCGAGGTTTTCTGCTCACCATGGGTGTAAAGAGAGCTTCTTTTATTTACTGTAGCCTTCCTGTCAGCTTGATCCAGCGAAGCAGTTCTCCTCTGACCTCTCACATTACCTGCAGAACTGTCGCTTACTGGATGTTTTTGTTTTTTACCATTCTAAATAAACTCTAGAGACAGAGGTCCACATGCTCATATTAGTGTGGCCATTAAGCATAATAACTAGAAGCCAACAGCATTTAGTGAGATTTTTTGTTTTCTTTTTCATTATGTCAATTAGGCATGTAAAGAATGAGATTTCACTGGAGAGTCTGTTGCTCAAGGACATTCCAAACCCAGTTTGCGATGATGGTCAACTCTTCTAGCTGTTATCCTTTTAATTTATTATCCACAACAATTTCGGAGTGCAAACACACATTACCATGTCATGTCTTTTGAATTGTACAACCGTATTACTTTAAGATGGCCTAATTATGGTTGGGGCGGTGGTAGCTCAAGTGGTTAAGGCTCTGGGTCCGGTTCAAGCCCCAGCACCGCCAAGCTGCAAACATTAGGCCCTTGAGCAAGGCCCCCAACCCACCCTGCTCCAAGGGCACCGCATCATGGCAGGCCCTGTGCTCTGACCCCAACCCCCAAGAATGGGATATGTGAAGAAAGAATTTCACTGTGCACTAATGCATATGTGACAAAAGACAACTTAACTTATTATGCACTGGCATAAATGATCACAATCGTTACAAACAGACAAGTGATGTAAAGGGTGATATTCTGTATGGTTACTAATTTAAAAAATTCGTCAAAAAAAAATCACCACAAAAGTACCAATCTGTCGGGGGTGTCATAACATTGCCTTCCCTGTTTACAGTGAAAACAGAAGGCTCCCAAGTGACTATAGTTCCCTGTGGTTGAAAGAAAATCCAACATGTTTTTAAGCCAGATGGAGACCACACAGACAAATTGTAGGCCTCTGTCAGCGTTGCCTAAATTGCTATTACTAAATGCCAGGCTAGCTTTGGCACCGTGACGATAAAATAACCCACTGATCTGCTGGAAGTAAAGATTCTGACATCAGCTCGTCCTTAAAGCTCCATCTGACTGAATCACCACTGCGGGCCACACAGAACGACTTTAATTGGGTCACATTTTGGAGAGGTTGGTTCTCATTTGAAACCATCTAAAATGGTCTGCATTTCCACCATATGTGTAAAGTTTACAAACAAAAAACAACTGACAGAAGCATGGTCAGCATGCAACAGAGTAAATGAAAACACAACCAGACGTTCCATGAGCTCATGAAAAGCATTTTTACTGCATTCTTTCATGGCCTCAGATAAAAGAGTGCACACTTTCCCTTACTAACCTCAGGCAAGGTAATGCACTCATGAATGGTCTGAATGGGGAGTGTCAATTTGGGTCCTCTGCTCACACTTATACAGTGCTCTTGTTACAGAATATTTTGATTCCATGAGCTTTACTTTTTTTTTCTTCTTTTTTTTTTTTACTAGAGACATCTGGCATGAGCTTTTTCTAACATGAAACAGTTGTGAACACAAATGCCACAGGGGGAAAATCAATTATACAATCAGGTTTTCTAAGGAAATAAATGGATCATTTTATGAAGAAGTGTGTGACTAGTCGAGCACCTTAATATACATCATTGTGCTTTGCCTTTATTAAATTCTTATTCTTACAGGAACACACTCAGTGACTGTTAGTCATTTAAAGATTTTTTAGGCAGCCCTGAAAATTTAGACCTCGCACGCCAGTATTTTATTCACCATTTCCTTAAGGTGATGTTTCTCCCCACATGGAAGGAATAGATTTACTAATAAGATTTTGTGGAAATGGCTGTTTTCTAGATCCTTTGTGTCCCCCTAGATGCAACTAACCATGCATGCCTCTGGATGTAGACAAGATCTGACTGATTTTACTCAGGAGATGACATATAAAGGTGAAAACGGCATGCAACAACAGTCATCATGACTGACTGGTGCTAATGGTGCTCAGATGTTTTCATAATTTAATGAGGCACATAAACTAAAACGATCCTCTAGAGACATGATACTAAGAATAATAATAAAAAAAGCACTTAGTCTTTTCTGAAAAGATGCATGAATCAGAAAGTGGGTTATAGACAATATTGCATAAAACAAGTTGGTTAAGTCGGTATACACTGTGTTAAGTTGAGTTAAGATACAATAATCCAAAATAAAAGTAAAAAAAATAAAAAAAATACAGTGAAGAAAGTAGTTCATAATTTATATAAACAGATAATGAGTCACCAACATCTAGTTCAAGAAAACTGAAGTGACTCTGGTATAAGACACAATAATATTTCCGAGCAGAGTACTACTACACAATTACTCATGCTATGACGAGCAATGAGTCATGATGTGACTGTTACAACTATTATGTTTCCTCAAAAAGAAAAAATCCATTCCTTAATGCTGAAAGCAGGAACCATGCTGTTGTGATTACAAAACTTGGGTTGACTTCTTCAACATTCTGACCAGATGTAAATGATTTGATTTCATATTATTTCCAGTATGCTGTATGTATACAGATATACAAATGCTATCCAGGTGTGGTTAGATTCAAAAGCTTGAACAATCCTATCAAAATGTCTTTAGCTAAAAAGAAACTCAACCTAACCTCAACAAGCTCCTCTCAATTCAGAAAACTACAGCATTACTCTGAGGTTATCAAATATTGCTAGACTTTTCCAGCCTATCACAGAGATCCAGCAAACATGCTGCGACTTAAATGGATAAGGGTTGAATTCATTTAAATCCCAACAGGTGCAAGGTCTCTCCACTCACTATTTTCCATGCGAGAACCATGGCCTTGAAATTGGATGAGCCGATTTTCATCCCAGCCATTTCAAACTTGGTAGTGAAATGTTCAAGAGGTCCACTTTGAGAAGTCTGCTTCAAATGGGGCCAACAGCATAACATCAACTGCAAATAATAAGGATGCTATCTCTAGCTGCACAGGCTATACATCTCTGCAACCTTGGCAACATCTTGATAGCCTGTCTATGGAAAGTACTAACAGCCATGGAGACTAAACAAACCCTTGACAGACTCCATCATCCACCCTTAAATGGTTTCAACATAACACCAAGAACACAGGCAACTAAAACTGCAGAGCTAAAGAGAATGGAACCCATTAGACACCCAGCTACTCCTTCATTACCTCCACAAAAAAATGTCTAAGCAATCATACTCTACGCAAGTAGACCATATTAGTATATTCCCATGAGAATACTCCATCTGGTGGCACGGTGGCTTAGTGGTTAGCACGTTCACCTCACGCCTCCAGCGTCCTGGGTTTGAGTCTTGCTCCCGCTCACTGTGTGTGTGGAGTTTGCATGTTCTCCCTGTGCTTGGGTTTCCTCGGGTGCTCCGGTTTCCTCCCAAAGTCCAAAGACATGCTTCTAGGCTGATTGGAGTCTCTAAATTGAATGTGTGGGTGTGTCCTGCGATGGGTTGGCACTTCGTCCAGGAGAGCTTCCTGCCTTGACGCCTGAGATAGGCACAGGTTCCCTGTGACCTGATTATAGATCGGATAAGCGGTACAGAGCGGTACATCTCAAAGTTATAAAAGTCCCCCATGCATTTGGTTTGCCGATCCAAAGGAACTGCCCCAGACTTCCACTCAACAACTCTAACCTTGTCTAGTATTTTCCGTATCGCCAGCCAAATCTCATCCAGCCCTGCATTCTTGCCACTGTAAAGACACTAAGAAGTGTGACTGCCATGACAGGCACTGTCAGGCTTTTTTTCACAGCTTCATCCAGCTGCCACTGTGACTGAAGATGTGACTTCAGGATCAACGTCCCTGGCCTCACTCAGTGCAAAGGGGAAGGTGTTCAGGGAATTCATCTCTCAGTTTCAGCAAGTTGCTCTCAAGCAACCAAAAAGCTCTCCTTGGTTTACCAAGTACAACTGGCCAGCATCCTATGCAAGGAAAAGTTACCACTAAGTAGTGATCAGTTGACAGATCTCTTTACCCAAAACTTTGAGCAACCGTGTGTTTGTACAGAAGTGTTTATTATTACCGAACTGGCCTGAACAGAAATCACCATTGTGTGGCATATACAGAGAGCCATTCAGCCCAATCACTCCCTCCAGGTATCTCCTCCTGTGTGTGATTTAAAACAGACTATATCTAGTCCATAGCTTTCTATTTCACACATTTGCTCAGGCTCTTTCTCCAATAGAGTGGTAAAATCTCTCATCCTCAAATCCAGTTTCAACTGCAAAGTACCAGTCAATTTAAGACTGTCCATAATATACACTATAATGCCAAAAGTTTTGGGACACCCCTACAAATCCTTGAATTCGGGTGTTGCTCTTCAGGGGTTGGGCCTGACCCCTTAGTTCTAGTAAAAGGAACTCTTAATGCTTCAGCATACCAAGACATTTTAGACAATTTCATGCTCCCAAATTTGTGGGAACAGTTTGGGGATGGCCCCTTCCTGTTCCAACATGACTGCACACCAGTGCACAAAGCAAGGTCCATAAAGACATGGATGAGTAAGTTTGGTGTGGAGGAACTTGACTGGCCTGCACGGAGTCCTGACCTCAACCCAACAAAACACCTTTGGGATGAATTAGTTCGGAGACTGTGAGCCAGGCCAAAACTGGGACATTTGCCTTTACATGCACATGAATGTAATATGGAGTTGGTCCGCCCTTTGCAACTATGATAGCTTCAACTCTTCTGGGAAGGCATTCCACAAGGTTTAGGAGTGTGTTTATGGGAATTTTTGACCATTCCTCTGGAAGTGCATTTGTGAGGTCAGGCACTGATGTTGGATGAGAAGGCGTGGCTTGCAGTCTCCGCTCTAATTCATCCCAAAGGTGTTCTATTGGTTTGAGCTCAGGACTTCAGGCCAGTGAAGTTCCTCTACACCAAACTCGCTCATCCGTATCTTTATGGACCTTGCTTTGTGCACTGGTATGCAGTCATGTTGGAAGAGGAAGGGGCAATCCCCAAACTGTTCCCATAAAGTTGGGAGCACAAATTTGTCCAAAATGTCTTGGCATGCTGAAGCATTAAGGGTTCCTTTCACTGGAACTAAGGAGCCAAACCCAACCCTTGAAAAATAACACCTGAATTCAATGATTTGGAGAGGTGTCCCAAAACTTTTGCCAATATAGTGCACCTGCCTCATGACTGGCAATGTACCTGACCTCCACCCTTTATCTTGCAAGTGGTGAGCCCAAAAGATGGCTCCATCTTGGCATTTTGAGCTAAACCCACCTGGACTACATGGGTAGCCAAGTCACAAGCTATTCATCAGGGGACAACAACCCCAGGCCTGGCTCCCAGGGTGGATCTTGGTAACCCTCATCGCGGCAGGGTACACTAGTTTTTTGTTCCTTTAAGCAAACTCTTTGTCTCTCCTCACATCTGTCTGCCAAGACTGGCCCTACTAGAAGCATGGTAACATTTCTCTGAGGTTCACCAAAGTACATAAGCTGTGGATCCACTGTGGGATAAGCATACTTATTAAAACAGGACATACAGAGAAAATAACTATGCCAGGAGCCACATAAAATACATGTCTGAAGCATAGCATGAGCACAGAGGGAAAAGTATTTGTTACCTTTTGTTAAAACCACAAACTGCAGTCTCGCATGGTAATAGAAGGCTTATTCTTTTCAAATAAATGATGTTTTGAAAAATAAATATAGGGGAAAACTATCAGTTGAGAAATAGATCTTAACATTGATATACCAAGTTTGCTTGATAAAGATATTAACCTTGAGTACACTGATGCATTACCAACTCAACACAGAGTGATGACCGATGTGTAGAAAGCCCGCACATAGACTACACACCTTTAATGAGTAACTATGGAAACAAAGTCATTATCTATGACTTTATATACATAAATTCATTATATACTGTTTGTTTTCAGCGATATCTTACATGAAAGACTAAAATGCTCAATGGAAAATATCTGAAAGCATATTTTCTATTCAGATGTCCAAAAAGATCTTCTAAGACAACTACCCAATTAAAAAATTACCCTTCCGGATAATATAATTAATCTTCAGTTAATTCCTTTTAAATGATTTACATATTCATTTGTAGCTCAGTTAAAAATACTGGTTTGAAAGTAAAAAGTATTATTGGGATGCAAGTAAGAAACAAAGGAATGAAGCAAAGACAAAAAATTGTATACAGATGTAGAATATTGAACAAAGCTGTTTAAGTCTTTCTGGACACCAATAATAAAGCACTTGGTTAAGACCTCAGGGCGGGTGTTTCCTGCCCCAGACACCTTAGCATTCATTTGCCCGCATGCACACACACGTCTGTGTTAAGCTATTCTGCTTCCCTCTTTGGACACTGTGATTTTCCTGCAAGTGAGTTATTATCATTACTATTATTAGAGCATCTATCACCCCTAAGCAGCTTTCTGGAGCCGGCTACCAAGCTCACATCTGTTTTCTTTTGTTGTCTGCACTATGTGTAATACATAACACTCAGGAGGTACAGAAAGCAGTGATGTCACTGGAATGTTCTGCATGTAGTTGAATTTAATTCTGTTCAGTAGCCCAGCATAACTCTGCCACCCGAGACAGTGCACACAAAATACAATTGCCAGCTCATGTTCTTAGAAATGTTTTCCACTTGCATTTATTAAGGTGTACAGCAAAATTTTAAAAAGTATCATAATTGATCATATGAGGGTAATTGAATTTAACACTAATAGTACTAGTGGAATCAATTTCTCTCTTTATATTAAAAATATATTAAACAGAAGATAAATTCCTTTTTCTAGCGACCAAGTACTCAGGCAAACAGCACACCTGATGAAAACTGAGCTGGAACCAGGGTGGAACCATGCAGAAGAAGGAGGGGGTGGAGGACAGAGAGAGAGAGAGAGAGAGAGAGAGAGAGAGAGAGAGAGAGAGAGAATTAAATAAAAAACTGTGTGTGTGTGTGTGCGTGTCTATGTCACCATGTGTCTGCGAGAGTGAGAGAGCAGTGAAAAGGCGGACAGGCTTTAAGCCCAGGGGGTGGTGTATGTAGTGGTGGTGGTGGGGTGTCAGTGACTGTGGGTCTAACCAAAAGGGGAGGGCACAAATGTAAAGATATTTAAGATGTGGCCGCAGCAGACCTTGAGTCAGAGGAGAGAGCAAAGGCCCTGGAAGAACAGCTGAAGCAAAAAATAGAGCAAGCAAAAAAAAGACTGAAGCAGTAACTAGTTTTCACTGTTTAGCCACATAGAAGCAGCTCACATCTTTGCTACAATCGACCAAAACCTCTTTCTGAAGCTGAATCCATGAGAAGAGCTACAATGAGGACACCGGTCATCTCAGCTGCCCTTTTTCTTTTGGTGCTAGGTCTGTCATGGGCTCAGAACCCGTTAAAGAAGCATCCGGTTCCACCGAAAGCGACAAAGATGCAGTGCTGTGACGATGTGCGGGCCTTGAAGGTGCAGGTGGCCAACCTCACCAGCCTGCTGGAGGAGCTGAGCAAGAAGCAGGAGTCAGATCGGATCACCTTGGTGAAGCAAGTGATGGAGCTAGAAAAACTGAACCAGCAACAAGAAGCCAGAGTAACTGAAGCAGAAAGCAAGTATTCAGAGATCAACAACCGTGTGGACATTATGCAGTTTCAAGCCATG
Organism: Hemibagrus guttatus; assembly: GCA_033459395.1. Lineage (NCBI taxonomy): Eukaryota > Metazoa > Chordata > Actinopteri > Siluriformes > Bagridae > Hemibagrus > Hemibagrus guttatus. Next base: position 7,959,932 of record JAUCMX010000007.1, read on the forward strand.
CAGGGTGCCCCACAAACTACCTTAGGTAAGGAAAATAATGAGAAAATACTTATTTTATGCAAGCACTCATTGAACGGTTTGTCCGCATATGTTCTTTTGCTATATGAATGTGTCCTGGGGTAACCCAGACTTTCCAAGGCCTAAGAACATATATGCAGGATGTTATCAGTTGCTACTACTTGACCACTTCAGTTATATGAAGGAAAAAAAATGCACCTTAAAAGTTTAGTCAAGGAGACGTAAAAAGTTAGGCTGAAAGGGGAAAAAAACGGTTTATTAGGAAGCTTCACAGGTTATTTCACTACGTAAAAAGCAATTGCTTGCCATTGAAAATACGAGACAATTTTCTGTATCCAAACCGCACAAGTCTGAATTAACAATTGGAGAAAACAAAACAAGCTTCTTTATAGTCTGATGTCCAAATACTAAGACAAAAAAACAAAAGTAAACAATAACAACATTCACACCCACAAACATATAATATTAGGATCTCCTGATTATCACATGAGGTAGTGATCACACTGTGCAAAACCTTTTGCGTGCTCAAATGTGACCATGAAACACTTGTAATTTGTGTCTGTAACCTTTGACTCACAAGAATCCCAATAAAAAAACTTGGTCTAGTCCATCAGAAATGTGTCTCATAAATGATGTTTAGTCTTCTGCCACACTATTAATCCTTCAAACCAGAGGCAGACCGTAAAACCCTGTATTATTATACCCAGTTATATGGCACTTAACTATATTTCTTTTCTTCCATTAGTTCTGTGAGCACAGTGAAGCTTTGTTAGAAATCTGCTAAATACACAGGCTCTGTTTCCAAATAAAAATAAAAATTAAAAAAAAGTCACAAGAGCACAAACTACTATAGGGCTCCATGTGGACCCAATAAATTTTCCTCTTCAACTGGCCAGATTAATTTCTAAGCAGCAAACTTAATACTATGCTTTTAGGCTATAAAACCAAATAGTACCATGTGGAATTGAAAAATACTGGATGTAATCTCATACAATTTCTTTATCCATTCAAAACATCAGAACTGAACCCTTTAATTTATTGTCCCCTAGATGCAATCTATGACTGTGCATCACTGTACAACAGGAACTACAGAATTTCTGGGCTTTACAAATTGCCCAAAGATGATTTTCTTGGAACACCTGAACTGGAGGTAAATTATTAGCACATCTTCATTGGGAAGCATGTTATTTTTAATAATACATTTGAATTACTGACTATTTGTCACCGTTGTGTTCAGGTGTACTGTGATATGGAGAAAAATGGAGGTGGATGGACAGTCATCCAGAGACGCAGAGTAGGTCTGACCAGCTTCGACCGGGACTGGAAGCAGTACAAGAATGGCTTTGGTACAATCAATGGCGACTTCTGGCTTGGCAATGAGAACATCTTTCGTCTGACCCGGCAGCCCACAGTGCTCCGGATAGAGCTGGAGGTCAGAGTGGCTTGATAACGCATGATAACAACAATGTATAGCTTACTTTAGTGAATGTCTGAATGTCATTGGTTGACTATTTCAGGACTGGGAGGGAGCAACACGCTACGCTCAGTATAGTTTCTTCACGTTGAGCAATGAGCTGAACAGCTTCAAGCTCTTCATCGCCAACTACAGTGGGAATGCTGGGGACTCACTCCGCTACCACAACAACACCAACTTCAGCACCAAGAACAAGGACAATGACAAGTGCGTGGACGATTGTGCCCAACTTCGCAAAGGTAAGACACCATGACATTGACTGTGTTTTCTGGTAAAATGAAGCACTTCTGGCCTTTTCTTAACCACATATTGAATTTAATCAACGCTTTTCTGCAGGTGGCTACTGGTACAACTGCTGCACAGACTCGAACCTGAATGGTGTGTTCTATCGCAATGGGATGCACACCAAGAACACGGATGGCATCACTTGGTACGGCTGGCATGGACCAAACTACTCCCTCAAACGGGTGGAGATGAAGATCCGACCCCAGAGCTTCAGTCCTTAAAGTAAATTAACTGCCCTTGCTTTTCAATAACCACATGCAAACCTTATGCAAGACACACAAATGCCTTCTGCCTTTACCTGGTTAAAAAAACCATCTTTATGCATTTTTCTTACAGAATGTTTCTGGATTGAATGTGTGATGAGTGATGTATGATTGTAAAGTGCTGTTGTTTTGATATTTATCTCAGATATTTTATTTTCTTTAAGCTTTTCTTCCTAGATTGTCCTATTGAACAATGAGCAAAAATGCTGCCTCATATTAGGCTTATGTTAAATAAAGAAGGCCTGTTTATCAGATTAAGTCATGTCTTTATGGTATTACTTTAGAATGAGGGGGGGGACATTTGACAGGTTCTCTATATAAATTTTAAATTTACTTGTGGTAAATTGACTGAGATATTACACTGAATTGTGTAAAATGTAAAATCTGTACAGTTCCATATATGACTGAATGATGAATTAAATTGTATTTTTAAAAATTGTGTTTCTCATTCTGTCATTTTGGCATTGAAAATAAACTACAATTTCACCTGGTCTTAAAACAAACAAACAAAAAGACCAACGAAGATGCAGAAGCAGAGACAGAACTTCAACATATCTCAACATATTGCACTAGACCACGTAGTTACGTTTCACACTATGTTCAAACATGACCTGTTTGCTGACTCCCTGTATCCAAGACACACAGTCCAGTTGTCACCAGTTTGTTACAAACAGGATGAAAACTGAGCCACTGTGTGAGACTTTGACTTGAACGTAACTACCCAAGCCATTAATTTTTATGAAGAACCATAAAACCCATGTGTTAGGTTCACTAGCAGCCAAATTCCTGACTACATGGTCCGCTTAGTTGTCTCTCGGTTGCGATGTAATGAGCTTTAGAAAAAATCGAATCATATTCCCTACACAGTTTATCCATCAAAAATACTGACTGGGAATGAGAATGGGAATGAGGCACAAAAACGGCACCAACAAACATATGACTAAGAAGGCACAGGCAAAGCAAGTGCAAGTAAACCTTGGAAAGTGAGAGATACAACTCACAAACAACAAATGGCATTCAGTCATTCCTCTTATACGTTCACAGTGTTCTATCAAGATGTTTGCCTCTCAGTACAGCTGATGGAGGTCTTGAGGAATCCTGGGAGGTCAAAGCAACAAGAACTATGTGGCCTGGCTTGACCTTTTACCGGCATATGTGCAGTTTCCTGGTGGTTGCACTATATTTCACAAAGCCATTCATCACACAGTCTTCTAAAGGCTGCTGAGGTTTGCTCCTTTAATCGTGAACCACAAGGAAGCCTCGGCTCAACCTTAGTCACTAATTAGTTTCTTGATAAAAACTGTTATTTTGGTTTAGCTTAAACTCAAGTTTAAAAGTATTCGCTAACTTATTAGTTCAGAAAACTTTATATTGTCCACCTAGAAGCACTTTTACAGAAGACATTAGTAGTAAACTATATATAGATAGTCATTAAATCTGGGATTATGACAACCCAAAATTAAATGCTCTAATTTCTCACCAAGAAATATTTCTGTATTACCCTCTGCACGTATCAAAATGCATTGAGCACATATAGTATTTCCACACAAATTATGTCAGATTCATGCACCATAAACTTGAGACCAATAATAATTACTACAAAAATAATTTTGTATTCTACCAGTGCCATTTAAAATGAAATAAAGTGCCTTGACCTTACAGAAAACTGGGCATGTGCCTTCAAAATATTACTACCTCATATTCTATTCAGGAAGCAGCTGTCGGGCTAGACTGCATTCATGGCGAACCTTTTGGCTGAATGTGAAGGTAGCATTGCATATATATTTCTAAGCAAAGGCAAGCCGGTAATCCTGTCTACTAGATGAAAGTTCTGTGAAAATGTAAAAAATATGGAGGGACTAAACTGTCACGGGAAGTGCTCTAACTGAGGAAAGCGTTTGCTAGACTGTCTTATAGCAATATATTTTTCACTATTGTAACTGTCAGTCATATTTGTAATTAGAGATTTGTCAGACATTATAATATAACAAGAAAATAAATACATAATATACACAGACCAGGCATAACATTATGACCACCTGCCTAATATTTCTATCAGAACCAGCATTAACTTCTTCAGCAATCTGAGCAACAATGGCTCATCTGTTGGATCGGATCACACGGGCCAGCCTTCACTCCCCACGTGTATCAATGAACCTTGGCTGCCCATGACCCTGTCGCTGGTTCACCACTGTTCCTTCCTTGGACCACTTCTGATAGATACTGACCACTGCAGACCAGGAACAACACACAAGACCTGCAGTTTTGGAGATGCTCTGATCCAGTCGTCTAGCCATCACAATTTGGCCCTTGTCAAACTCGCTCAAATCCTTATGCTTGCCCATTTTTCCTGCTTATAACACTAACTTTGAAGACAACATGTTCACCTGCTGCCTAATATATCCCACCCACTAACAGGTGCCATGATGAGGTGGTAATCAGTGTTATTCATTTCACCTGGCACTGCTCATTATATTATGCCTGATCAGTGTATACCTATGCTAGCTATCGACATTAACGGCCACAAGCGTTAATGGCCAAAGGATATGATACAATAATGAAAGAAATAAGCATGTAGTAGAAAAATGTAAAAGATAAATGATCTGATCATCATTTCAGTCAAAGCAACTTGAGCTGATATAAACCTATACACTACAGACTCTACACAATAAACCTTTAGTCCATCACTATTAGATTTTTCAGTCTATTCTGACTCGATCCAATTTACTGCAGCTTCATCTTGTGTAAAGACCTCAACAAGCACGATGGCTGAACCTGAACAGTGTCTCATGACTTACTCATACAGCACCATTCAAAGAGAAATGTTGGCACAATACAAATGAACTGTAAAATGACAGGAATATAAGAAGCTGGACTTCTGGGTACACAGTACAGTGATGACTACTTCACTACAAGGAAGGCTAGTTGATATATAACTGTCAAACTGTGGCCTCTTTGTGGTTCTGAACAGAAGAATATGATGAGATGTACAGACAAGCTGGATCCCATCCTGTAAATATCAGGTTTGGCCTGAGATCCAATTTGTCTTTAAGTATTTCTATTCGGTTTGGATGCTGAGCACGGCAAGCTCTTTGAAGATGGTGAATTATTCATGTTCTCAAGTTGCTTAAAATACAAATTTGATTCAAACCAAGTTCATTCTCCGTCATCGATCCGTTCATTTGTTGTCAGGTCCATGTCATCAAAATTAACAAATGTTTTACAGAACAAGTATAGGGTTTTTCCCCCTTACAGAATAATGATCTGGCTACATTGGGTGCTTACTACCATGTTTTTTATTTCTGAAAAAAAAAAAACTGTGAGGGGGAAGAGTGAAGGGAGTGTGAGTGTCCAGAGTGCTAGTTTGTGTTTGCATGGACAGAAGGTCCATGTAAACACAAACTAGCACTCTGGACACAGTTTAAAAAAGATTAAACATGATCATATCATAGAGCTGTTGAATTCTCCAATCAGAAGACATGGATTCATCTTCTACAACAGCATGGAACTGAAAGTAGTGCTGCCGATAACACATGATTTTTATATTAACCTACTTGAAGTATAAGGTTTTGGCTCTTTTACACAGAAATAATTATTGTCCTGTGGCATAAAGATTGCTGTTTTTCTTGGTTCGTTCCTATGGTGATGTAATTTAGAGATGTGATGCCCTATTTTGCGGTTTATCATTCAGTATCTGAAGGGTGCTCTTTGGAGTCCGTTTATTTATATAGCCACTCTTCATTATTTGCCTCTATTTATTTGTAACGCCAGACGCGATGTGTTCGAGGGTTATTCGCATCTGGAACAAATTCCAGTGAACCATGAAAGTGGACATTCATGTTACACTGGATGTTTTTAAATATCAACTAATGAAGCCAGTTGTATGTTATTTTATGACTTAATGCAAGGTTTTTTTTTCCTTTACGGCTTTATTTCTGTCTCCACTTTTTGAACCTCAACACAATAAGTAAGCTTACTGGAGATTTAAATAAATCGCCAATATCCGCTGCTGCATGTTTTCACCACCGCAACTTACAAACCTCAATTTCTTTAAATGAAAACCATCTGTCAAATAAAAAGTTAGTGGATATGAATGTACAGTTTAAAATTGGTTCAGCGTCTCATAATGCTGATTATGTCATCTTTAATACTGAATTATTGCCCAAATCATAAACAGCACTACTCAAAAACAGTTCATCGCAATGATCATACAATATATGTGACATGACTCTAAAAACGTTCATCTATAAATTGTACACCATTTATTATTATAAAGATTACACTGTAAGCTAATCTAATGACATTGCCAAACAGCAAAGGAAAATTACCTGATTCAAATATGTTTAAATTCCCAAGCTAGCAGACCCGAGAATGGCTTGATAACTAAAACACGTTATAAAACAAAGACTTACACATAAATAAACTATAGCTAGTATCTTGTTCAAGTCCTAGCCATGGACCTGGGTCATGCCTAAATGTCTTGAAAAGCTGATATCTCACAATCGTTACACTAGCTATAACTGAAGCTTTAACTGCATTTACACATTCTTAATGCCTTTGTAGACTACTTGGCATCAATTTATAACATCAATCCACTGACGATTTCTGTCCTATAGAACTTGCATATGTAATATATTTTCCATGTGGTTGGCCATTGCTGTAACCACCATAGGCTATAACTTGTATCCGCTAGCTGATTTAATTTAAACCAGCAGCCATGCATAAGAGGGTAATGTTAGAGAGCAGGTATTCATTTGAAAGGGCCTAGTTTTAGAAGTGGTGTGTTCATTCATTCATTCATTGTCTACCGCTTATCCTATCTACTCTCGGGTCACGGGGAGCCTGTGCCTATCTCAGGCGTCATTATCTATCTCTATATGTATTATATATATATATATATATATATATATATATATATATATATATATATATATATATATATATATATATATATATATTCCCTTTCATTATTTGCCTCTATTTATTGTTGGTGAGACCTTAGTCCGACATATACGGAATACCTGGCTTAAGCCACCACAATCGCAAAAAGAATGATGGGAGATGTTTTTTACTCTGCCACATTTCCTGTTAAAAGCTATTTGGACAAATTCACAGACTGAAAACACAATGAAACTTTTGAACAGCCCGGGAAAAAAAAGCGAGCCTTGGCAGAACACTATAAAATCCGAGACATTCTTTAGTTCAGCTCTTCAATTGCTTCACGTTAGCGTGTCGAAAACATAAAAGGTATTTGAGAAACAGTCTGAGAGCCTTGTGCACCTTGAACATTCAGAATTTCCGTATACAACTTAAGCAGAAACTTGACTCAATGAATCCAGCAAGCTTTAAAAAAAAGTGTAAATGAAAAAAATGTCACTTAGAACAGTGTAATGACTGCCAGTGAAGTGTTCTACAGGGCGTGTGTGTGTGTCTTGGTTCCACTAAAAACGGTGTAGTGAAAATAATCTGTTTTCCTACCTAATAAGGGATTCCAGTATAAGGGGAGTCGGGCCTTTCTGAAACTCGAGTTCTTTATAATGCAGAGCTTTGGCATAGGCACGGCATTTAGCAGCTCTCTCACCCAGCAGCACGATTCCATTATCATCCCTCAGCGGAAGTGGACCCTGTAATGAAAGGACAGAAAAATAGAAAACAAATAAATGGTTTTTAAAAAAAAGGGCAGTGGAAAGGCCTAAAATGGGCACTATCTATCCATTTTAACTAAAAATAATGTATTATTCGAACAGTGTGCATTGTTTTCCTATCAACTAAACTGTTTAACAGCAGAGCTATTTAAAAGAGAAAACTCAAATTTCTTATTTTGACAGGGAAATAAATTTTAGTACGGGACTTTTTTTTCTAAACATATTCCAATCATGAGGCAGTTAACATGGAATGCGAATAAAATTTCGGGTCTGTTTTCAACTGGGAAGTTAAGCGTGCTCAATTTTTCCTCAATCAAATAGACTTCAATCTTCTAGGTTAACTCGTATGACACGCAATTTGTCACAATAAATAGTAACCTATTGTATTATTTCACAACCATACTCACAGGACACTTTAATAGGAATGCCTATACACCTACTCATTCACACAAATCATCCAGTCAGCACCAGCACAACGTATGAAATCATGCAGATACGGCTTAAGAGTTAACGTAATAAGTTAATATTCAGACCGACCATCAGAATGGGAAAATGTGATCTCAGTGACTTTAACCGTGGCACATTTGTTGTTGCCAGATGGGCTGGTTTAAATATTTTAGAAAGTGCTGCTCTGTTTGGATTTTCACTTCACACACTCTATAGAGTGTGTCTATAGAGTTTATATAAAACGGTGCAAAAGGAAAAAAAAAAAGTAAGGCATAGTTCTGTGGGTGAAAATGTCTTGCTGTTGAGAGAGGTCAGAGGACAATGCCCAAAATGGTTCAAGCTGAGAGGAAAGCTACAGTTACTCAAATAAACTATGCTGAGGAGAAAAGCATCTCAGAACGGATAACGCACTGAAATTTACAACATAAAAAGATGAATCTGATGCTATAATGGGTACAGTCTCACCTGAACTGGACAGCTGAAGAACTTTATGCACATTTTAAAAAACTTTATAAAAAAAAAACAGACAAAAAAAAGTTTTATTCCATCCGTCTTTATGAACAGAAAAGGCTGTTTAAAATATTATTTGAAGAAAAATGTTGTATAGCTTTAAATAATATTCTAATAGAAAACAGCTCTTAAACAGTCCCAAACATTATAGTCTTGGACATTATCATGGGCTTTGTTTGTGTCTCATTAGTTTGAGTTTAGTCTGGTGCTTATTTTCTAATTATGGTCTCTGCTAATAATTTGTTTTTGGATTTGCATGAGACCACATTCTCATTCCTGCATGCTGAAAATGAGAATCATGTCCGTCTAGCGGGACATTTTTACGTGCTTCTGATAAAGCACACACATTACTGAATAGAAACTGGAATATTAGCAAATCTGACTTTATGTGCATATTTAATATTCTTAGGGACGCTGAGCAAGATCAGGTGTGTTCCAACTCAAAAAGCATGATGCTTCACATGGCTCATAACAAGATCACAATGTTTTGGCTACAATTGACCTTGTCGCTGTGCTCCATGAATTCAGCCAGGTTGAGCAGAGTCTGCGTGACTTCAGCAATGTCCTGCGATGTCAGTGCCAGTTCAATGCTGCGGATCAGCTCATCCTGTTGGTCCTCACTTAGCTCAGACCAGCATGACAAGAACGCGGCATTAAAAAGATCCCTGTAGACACAAAATGCAAATGCATTGGTCACTTGGGGCATTTAGGAAGGGAAAAATGGTACAGAGACAGTATAAGGAAAGCACATCACCTCAGGCTTTTAAGCTAAATTATAGGCGGACTAGAGTACTCTTTCGGTGAAAAACTGTCGTTTCTTTTCATTTTCGGGGACACCTATGATGTTAATGCTATACTTGTCTAATATTAACTTGTTCAAAAATACAGTGGTCGATTTTAGCTTACATTAATGAAATCATCCTGTAACTATGCATAAAAATGGGTAGATATGTGTTCATAAAGTGTCCAACAAATCTAAGGTCTGTAGAATTCACCTGGCAAGCGGAATGTAGGTCTGGGCGAGGGACCAACAGGAGCGCAGGGCAGGAGAGGGCGACTCTTTCAACAGGACAACGCTGAGGCGCCGCAACCACTCAAGCCAGTCATCTTTAGACACCTTCCTGGCAGCACCCCATGCCTACAGAGTACAAAAAGCACTCAGAGACACGATCTGAACGCTTAGAAAATCATTTCCGCACATAATCTCTACAATATGATTTGCTTTAAAGTAGTGATTCCCAAAGTGGCCCATGAAGCATAGGTAGCAAGATCTGGAATTTTTATTGGCAAAAACAGAAGCAAACTTTCGAACCCAAATGATCAAATCAATATATTAATTATTGATATTAATTACTTTTTAAAGCTTGACTGGTCACTTGAATCGAATGTGTTTAGTCTAAACCCTTGATAACTCATAAATGTGAAGGTCTATAAATAATCTCTAAAGGGTCTTCTTGGTGGAAAGCTCACTAATCACCTTGATGGAATCAAGATTTTATTGTACATGTTTAACTGATGAGAATAAAATTTTGAATAGTTGAATTATGTTCAAAGGGGCACGGTGGCTTGGTGGTTAGCACGTTTGCCTCACACCTCCAGGGTTGGGGGTTCGATTCCTGCCTCTGCCGTGTGTGTGGAGTTTGCATGTTCTCCCATGGTGAGGGGGTCAACGGAATTTATTTTACCTCTGAAGGGTCTGTGGTGGCAAAAGGTTTGAAGGGATTTCAAAATTTCACAACAGATAACCAAAAATATGGAAGTTGTTTCATGAGTTTATGCAAGAGGATGGTGGCACAGGCTACGACCCAAACAGGTCTGTTTCTTTTCACATTCAGAGCCAGCAGGTTTTGGGTGACAAAAAGGATGGAAAGATCTGCTCATTCTTCAAGTGACAGCTGTGAATCACTGTAACGCACTGGCCAACAAAAGGAAGAGTTGAATGTGCTTCTTGGCGGGATCTCTGTCGGCACTTTACTGCTCTTATGCCTCGTCACCTTTTTCCAGTAAGCCATAACACCATGCCTTATAAAAGTCTCACTGTAATATTCATACTCTGTCAAAATACTAAAAATGCATGACTGAGAAGGATAGTCATACCAGTGCAGTTAAGAAACAACTATAACATACTTACTAGATGAAGGCTTTGATACGGGTTTCAATTAATGGTTGCCTGCTATTCCTTATTGTTTTATTTGTTGTAGAACTCTTTCAGAGTTACACCATTTTGCGCGTCTTTTATTATTTATTCCAGAACAAACAAATGCCGATATTAGAGATAAGGTTTCAAAGAAAATCAGTCTTAAGCTCTTAATAGCACAAGTTCAATTGCCAGAGACTTTGCCAAAGTGTTTTGCTCTGCTCTGTATAAGAACATTGGCTGAACAGCAATTAAGCTACCAGATGAATATGAGGGCATGCGCTTCAGGGTAGCAGAGAGAACATGGAGGAATATTTTGTACAGAACAAAAAGTTCTTAAATACAGCAAGTCTTGCCTAGTGCTGAAATCTGTCTGGTTTACGAAACCACCTGTATACTTAATACGGTCGAGTTAGAGTGTAAGCACTCGTTGACTGTTGTGTAAAGACGAATTCAACTTTGGGTTTGGAATACATTTTTCCTCATTAACTTTACATGTTTTATAATTGTGTTTATATTGACCTTCTGCAGTGCAGTTGTGCTGACATGCAACTTCTTCATCGGACCAGACTCTACCGGGCCACTCTCCAGCGTGTCACTTTGGCTACTACGTGATTGGCGGTGGTGGAAAATCTGAGAGTCCTCTTCCTCATCAGCCAGGGTGTAACCCTGGGAAACAGAAGACACAATCAATAAATACTGAAAAAAGAAATATTTCTGTCTGAACATTAGTGTACTGCCCTAATCAAAAAAGTCCTCAATGTTGCACTACATATTCCAATATGTCTTTGTAATGTCAGCAGGAAGACTGTTTTAAGATGGCTGGGGACCAATCATTAGAGGAAGATGGAGGACTGTCAGGCCTCAGTGGTAAGGAGTGACTAATGACTCAAACAAAAATGGGTAGTTTGGTTCCAAGAAAGCAAGGAAACATCCTCCACCTAAAACAACAAGCTGTTTGTTCTGCTTTGAGTGCATGACTGTCTAAACGAAATCAACACCATTCACACTTGAGGGTGGAGCTGGGAATGATATGAAGTCATGGTAAAATGTGGTAGGTGGAGAAGGCTGGACACTGACCTTAACGATGCGGCAGATAAGCACATCATATCGCTGGTGGTTGATCCGGTGCTTTAACATCACTTTGTTCACCATAGGAATAAAGATCTGGTACTGTGTTTCGGAAAAAACAAGAAACGAAGAAGAAGGAAGTTTTCTAAGTGTTACAGTTGCCATGAAGTTTATTTGATGCAGGTGAAGTTTATTGGATGCACACTGTTCTAAAAAGCAAATTCCGCTACCATCTACGCAAATAACAAGCTACTGCCTGCCGTCATGATCAAAAGGTGCACATGGTGGCCACATGCTACCCTGGTGGTCTTTGGGGAATTAGAGAGGGGTGATAAAAAAGAAGATGAGATCATCTGTCTTATTGGCAGTCACACTGTGAACTCCAAAAGAACGGGAAGCGTCATCTTTGGGCTACTTGTAAACGCTTACAGATTTACTGCAAACACAAATTGATCTTGTCAGTTAAGAACACAGTCCAACATGATTCAAATCGTCATTAAGTGCTTTCCTCTGGACAGTGGAGCACTGGAAACTTTGCCATTGGGGATTCATTACACAGAGCTCCTTAACTAGAATCATGCACTGGCACTAGGCTTTTGCAAGCACCTTTTTACCAAGCTGGAAGACCAAAGAGGACAAGGTGTCCATTGCTGTGCTTCGTAATTCAGGCGTTCCGTCCAACGTGCGCACGATGGGGTGGATGATTCTGGAAGCGTAGTCGGTGAAGTCTAAGGACTCAGTCAAGCGGTCTAAGGTTTCCAAAGCAACCCTGCAGTCAAAACAGAGTAAATACTTTAACTGGAAAGCCACTTCAAAAATTACCAGCAGCACTGGAAATGCTGGAACATTTGCCCTTTAAATCTTATGGGATGAAATCACAACACTTAAAGGAGCAATCAATGAATGTTAAAAAAACACAGTAAATTTATATTTCTAACAATTACATGGCTTCTCTTTTTTTGTAGGCTTAAGATATAAAAAAGGACCTACAATTCTTTAGCAAATACACATATAATCCTGTGTTTCAAAATTCTTCCAGACAAACAGGGTGAAATGTAATAATAAGTTTTTTTTTATATATATATATATATATAGATAGAAAATTTTTTTTTTTTTTTTAAACAATCAAAACCCAAATGTGCTTCCCCTTTGGCACAAAGTCTTTCGCAAGGGTGATGAAGACGTATCGAACCTGACACAAGATAACAGGCCAAACCACTCTGATGTTTCAATCAAAGAATTTCAATAAAGTGATCCCTCCCAGACACAGAAGACCGCAGTCACCCGATTCACATCCATTCTCAACATCATCGCTCAGCCAATTTTTAGGTGGAATTGACTACTTGCTAGAACTTCTTCAGAATTGGAATTAACTGCTAACTGCTTAAACCATCAGCTAACCCATTTTTACTGACGGGGAGAAGGTATCCTCTAGATTTTGATCTGTGAGGGACAGCTACTGAACTTTGCTACAGATTCTAAGGACATGTGTGTTATAATGTATGTTAATTTAGACATTAAACCTATAAGAAAAGACACATGGGGTTGTAGTATACCACATTCATTGATTATGTTCCTATAAGAGAACATTCTAGTGTTGTTATAGGAACATAACCAATGAAAGTTGTATACTGCAACCCCATGTGAAGTGAAGTTACTCTTACCAGCTGAATTTGATTATTTTCCTACAACAGCATGTCCTGAGGTGTTTCCTCTAATTCCCCCACAATTTGCCAACCATTTTTAATTTGTTAATGACTGACATGTCCTATTAGTTATATTTCGTGTTGTGGAACATCCAAGGAGGCAAGATAGTCCATATTATCACTTATTACACAGCTAGAAACAGTCCTCTTATTAGCCTCTCTTTGTTTTTCTCAAAACTTGACATGTTAGCGAGAAACCAGAAAGGGAAAAGACCTCTTTCCCGGGGCAGAAAACGTATAGAGCCCGGAGTCTATTTCCACATATGTTCGATGAACACCTTCTTACAGAAAGCATCACATCATTTGTTACCTGCTTTTCAGTGGGCTTAGGTTATGTATAGTGTCATAAAAGTTCCCGTAATTCAGTTGTTACTATAGAATTAACCTTAAACAGCCTGAACTACTGCAGACCTGTTGTTATAGAAATGAATCAATACTTTTGATCAGTCAGACTCAAGAATTCAACAAAGGTGTGGCATGATATTGTACATTGTGTGCTATATATTCTACCACACATTTTATGGAAAGGAGAGTAAAATACCACAATGCAAATATACAATGATGGAAAGATGAACAAGGTGGTGCGGGTACAGACTTGCGGGCTTGCAGAGGGACGTCAGGGGCATCAAATAGTTTGACTATAGGAGGCAGCAGCAGGTGGAGGTAATCATCCAGGTTGGCACCAAACAGCTGTATGGCCATGAGCAGCTGCAAAGCAGAAAAAAAAAATACACTGATGAGGTGCTGAATAAAAAGAATTTGTGCTTTGTGAGAACATCTGGCCTTAAAAGAATTAATCAGTAAAGAATCAAATTTACACAATTTCCTACTTACTCCAGCCAAGACATATTCGTAATCACTGGAGCTCATGGTGGATGTAGCTGACAAGTAATGAAAATCTATCTCACCCTAAATTTGTTCCATAAATTGATATAAAGCCCAAAGGTTCAAATATGTCATTGAAAATACATTGTTAAGGTAAATAAACTAATTATTTAAATAAATGCATTTGGGAACATGGAACTATAACTTGGAGCTCTTCTCTAAAATTCCACCTTGAAGCTTTTTTCCCCCCACAATGGCCACCCCTTTAGTGGTTTCTGGAAAAGATCAGAGAACAAAGAAAGGTCACAGGCCACAACCTCAGCTGTTTTTTTTTTCCTGCACATCGACTTGTGGGTAACTCCAAGTGTATTTCAAGGTGGCCCAGACATTCCCTGTGATGCAGGAGCTCCATGCCAGACCACCGTCCTGTCCAGACAAGAAGCCCTGCCACTGTACACACTCTATTGTATTAAGTGTCATGTCAGGGGACATTCTGTATACATGTGAGGTTAAATAATTGTAGACGCTGGGTTTTTGAATTGGCCCGCAGTCTTGCGTGTCTGTGTCTCATGTGTGGCTGATATTCTATCTGAGCGGTGGTGGGGTGTAGATCTTTTGTAGGCGCCTGCTGATTATGGAGCACTGGGAGCCTGTAATATTCTTCGCTCTTCTTTGAAGTCTTTTTCCGCAAGCCACACTGAGGTTTTTTTCTGTGCTCTTCTGGCCTGACATCCCAACGTCTAAAATCTGTGATTGATTTTTAAACAGGTTAACACTGGTACAAAATATGCAGGACTGAAATCTGTAGCTGCTTCTCCAGAATTTGTTCCTCGGGAAAACTTGTATAAGCCTTACCCTTTACAATCACAAGACAAGTGTGATGTCGGATGAGTGGCACTTGTCTCAATCAAGTTATTCTCATTGACCAGTTTTATTCTACTGAAACATTTCTATCCAGATGGGAGTGGTCTCATTCAAGACGAACCCACCCTCATCCACAGACCATGACGGCTTACTGAAAGTTTGTCTGATGAGGATAAAAATTATCTAAATAATATGCTACATTAGACAGCGTTCTCCACCACCATTACCAAAACACCAACTGAGGGAATATTTTTGGAAGAAGAGTGTTCCCTCTAGTACTGTTTAAGAGATCTGTGGAATTGATGCCACAGAGCTCTATTCTGGAGGTTTGTAGTTGTCCAAAACCTTCTTCAGCCACTTAAATGCAAGCTAAACTTACTATAATTTTGTACGTTTGTACTACAGGTGCTTTAAGACTACAAGGGAGTCTGGCTTCCTCTAATTTTTTAACCCACACCACATCTTCTCTTGGAGGCTACTTTTATTGAATTTGTAAAAATCTATATAAGCTATGGGTATAAAGTTCTGTTTGATTATCTGCAATCATTTCTAGCTAGCTAGCTGCAACAACTAGAAGCTTAGCTGCATTTTGTCACCAAACAGCAGACGTTTCTAATGTTGACCTGAAGTCTGTTGATGCTCATAATTATGAGGAGAGACTAAAAATTAAACAAGAAAAACAACCAAGATTTTAAATCAGAGAGAAAAAAAGGTCCGTAGGCTTGGTAGAGTAAAATTAGCTCGATTAGCTGACTTTGGCAAACTTTGATTGATAGATTTTTAGCATTTGATATCAATGATTGAATGTAGATTTAAACAATCAGTGGCCTGTATTTCTGAACACTGAGTTCATCCCTGGACAGTAAGTCTTTCACTGGATTCTAACCAAAACGAAAATAATTTAATACAGGATATTTATGTTTGCTGTATTGGAAGAGCTTTAAAAATCTAATGTCATCCATGACATCAGCGCACCAGTCACCCTAGAAAAAGCACACAAACTCCCTGAGGTTTCACATGTGGGAGTTGAAGTACTAAAAAATCGCATCAATTGCGCAAAACTATTCCAGATTTCCAATATAAACCACTCATCTGTCTGTCCTTAATGGCCATAGCGAATTCTCATCAGGAGGCAAGGAGAGCTAGTCTGGAAATACAGTAAGATATATAAAAATAAAATGTGACTGTTACATTGTTTGCTGTAAAAGGACTAAATATATTTGCACAGATACATAAAGAAAAAGACCATGTGTTCTCGGAGCTGAGGTTACGGTATTACAAAAGAAATAAATAAAATCAACATTATCAGAACGGAATATCTAAACATGGAAATAAGGTAGAAGAAAATCAAAATAAAGTATGCTTATTGAGTTTGGCAATGCAACATGAGCGTGGGGAACACAGTGCACTGAGTTCACCTGGTTTTAGGTGAATGTAGTGTTTATGTCATTTACAGTCTCCAGATGTATTCAACATTGATTTTGCCTTATGCCAATGTTTTGTTGCCGTTATTCAAATTTATGAGGCAAAATCTCTCGAGCTCAGCCTCTGTAGAGTAAGAATATCATTGGACAAATCAAATATAAAGATATTTTAAAAACACAAGCAAAGTACTGCCATACAGAATATCTATTAAGTTATTCAGATATTCAGAGAAGATCTCTATTAAGATACCAGATATTCAAACAGCTAGCTACATAACCAAAAGTAAACTTCAAGGTTGCGAAAATCAATATGAAACCGTTACAGCAAGATAGTCTCGCAAGCCAGGCTTCAAAATTTTGCTTTTAATACCACGGGTGCACAGGTACCTTTTTTCACTAAAATGCGGCTAATAAACTTCTACTTCAGCCTTTTGACTAAAAATGCAGACAGCTAACCTAGTATGTCAAACTCATGAGCTTCTATCTTTAACTCAGCAAATGTGGAGACTTTGGCAGGACTTTGGCAGGATGCTGAGATCTTTTATCAGTGAAAACCAGCACATGAGGATATGTGCAAGTCTGTACAGACAGTCAGATTGCAGGTAGTGGCAAGAAGAGTGCACAAAAAATATCAGACACTCTCTGGGATGTGGGCAGAGCATCCAAAAGCAACAGTAAGTGAGTGAATACTAACTACAATGTAAAGCATAGTGGGATGAATAGGTTTCAGACTGATTTGAACAACAATGAAAGGAAATTACAACACAAGTCCTCTGTTCAAGACATTTCAAAAAGCAACCCACTAAGGTAGAGACAGAATATGAATATTCATCTTAGACTGTAATAAATGCTTTAACTGCTGATGAAACGTTTCCATCTTAATACAAAATGAGTCAACATGGCAGTTAAGCAGCAAGTTTTGAGAAATCCAAGCATTTATCTTGCTGCATCAGAGTAATAGTCTAATTGTTTTTATTTCCCAGTTCATGTGATTTTGCCTGTTTTGAACACACAATATCTACTGATTTCTCATGCAATCTATAAGAGCAACAAAACCATCCCATTATTTGCATTTACATGTCAGAAGTGTTCGATCAATTAGCCAGTGCATAGCAAGTAAAGAATCCGCCTTCTATGTTGGTCCAGTGAACGAAACCAGGTAACTGTAATTGCTGGTAAACTGTTAGTTAGTTGCTTTCGGCTGCTCCCTGTCCGGGGTCGCCACAGCGGACCAACTGGTCCGCACAACAACTTGGCAAATGTTTTACGCCGGATGCCCTTCCTGACCCAACCCTCCCATTTTTCCAGGCTTGGGACCAGCACTGCAACCAGTGGCTGGGGTTGAGGCATTGGCTGGGAATCGAACCCGGGCCTTCCGCATGATAGGCGAGAAACCTACCACTGAGCCACCAATGCTGGTATACTGTAATTATCTGAAAAAGAAACTGAAAATCTGTACTAATGCTAGCGGAAGCACAAAAAGAGCATTTGTAACAAGCTGGTAAATGAGCAGCTGAAGGCCTGAAGCAGCAGGACTCAGGTGTTACTTCAGTTGTAAATGATGACCAAGAGCATGTTGCCAACTGGAGTTATAAATGTTTAAACATAACCATAGCCTATATGTGCTTTTTTTGTGCTCGTGCATATGTTTGTGCACATCTTTACCTTCATGGTAACACTCCGCCCGGGGCTGCTGTCATGCATGAAGACCCGTAGCATGTGTGGGATCAGCTGTGGCAAGTACAGCTTGAACTCTCCTCCCAGAGCCACGACTATCTGTTCGATCAGCAGGATGATAGTGTTCTGCATTGGGTTGTTAGGGGTCCAGTATTCCTGCAGGTACAACAATAGATGATGAAAAGCAGCTGTTATTTAGGGGTAGTCAAGAGACTTCCAATTATATTTAGGAAAAAATTGTGTAGGAAGAATATGGAAATGTGAACCAGCTCATTTTCATGTTCCTGCTCATGTTCAGAACTGATTTTTAAAATGTTTTTTTGAGTTTACAACAAATGAATTTCCCCCTTGGTTCAGTTCATCACATTGCACAGAGCAACACAACCGCTCAGATTATCAGGTGGTCCTAGTCTGCTCTTCTACACAACCTCCTGTGTTGAATCCAGTGATTCAACTCAACTGAAGGACGTGAATCAAACATGCGGTGTGTTTTAGGTCAGAGGACCATTTTTCTATAGATATGAGCTAATAAAATTGGATATTTGGACCAATTAGCAAGGGATGTGATACACAAATGTTTGAAACTATTTATTATTATTATTTATTTATTTAGTGCAAGCTCCATGTTTCCATGCTTGGCTGACTTTTGTAATTTTATCCCCACTTGACAAAGGTATTTTAATGTTTTCCATTGTCATATATCTGACTAATGAATGAAAGGGGTTTAGCAAGTAGGTTTCAACCCTACCTATCCCTCAGTCAACCTTTTTTGCTTTTGGGTCTGTCTGATTATGTGCAACCAAACCAAAACTTCAAATTTTCTCTGATTCATTCTGGGAGAAACTGGAAAAAATAATAGGTGTGAAGGAGCAAGTGCAGACTGGAATAAAGGCTATATCTGCACTGAACATTATTAGGTCATTGACAGTGAGGGCCAGACCAGGCGTTCAGGCATAAAGGTTAGCCCTACTTTTACACCTGATACAACTTTATTAACCAAAAGCGTAAATGATCATTTTGAAAAAGCAAAGAACAGATGATGGGGTGGAAACAATGACTCATACGCCTTATAAAACTGTCGAAATCTTTGGCCTGGCAACTGCTGGCTGCCGTTAGAGCCCTCTGAACCCCCAGCATGATTTTTATGACAAATCTGCAATAGCAATTCCTGCTTGCTGCATCTGGATGAGTAAATAAAAAAGGAACCGTCCATTTTAATCTGTTACTGTAGAGCTGTATAAAGGTGTTAATTGAGACACCGGGGCAAAGAGCGCTAGAAAACGGAACAAGACGAACAGAGACCTTTCATTTTAAAGCATGAAAGCTTAGTAGTGTCAGGTGCCTCATTTGGAGAAAAAAAAACTGGACACACAAAGTAGACATGTACCTCAGAAGACAAATAAAAGAAGTGAAGGTGATGAGACACTTACTCGAATCAGGGTGACAATGTCGTCCATGTACGGGCGGATGTGGATCTTGACGAAGCACACCACCATACCTAGGAGAGGAACTAACTAAGAGGGGACAAAGAACAGGTGCAATTAAATAAAGCAACCGCTAACAGATCAGTCAATCATCCAGCTCAGTCTGATATGAATGAGTTCTAATGATTTCAGAAGTGATAATCTGGGTAGAAAAACTCAATGTAACAAGTAACACTGATGCAACATGTGCACATAGTACCATGGTTCTGTGAAACATACAAAGGGGGTCTATAATTTAAAAAAGAATTGTCTCCAATAAATCAGCAAAATACACCAATCAAGCATTATGAGCACTGATGGGTGAAGTGAATAACACTGATTATCTCCTCATAATGGCACCTGTTAGTGGTCACATTTTGTCCTCAAAGGTGATGTGTTAGATGCAGGAAAAATGGGCAAGCATAAGGATTTGAGCGAGTTTGACAAGGGCCAAATTGTGATGTCTAGACGACTGGATCAGAGCATCTCCAAAACTGCAGCTCTTGTGGGGTGTTCCCGGTCTGCAGTGGTCAGTATCTATCAAAAGTATCCTTTAAGTCCTGTAAGTACACTTTAAGTCCTGTAGGTAACTTACAGGACTTAAAGGATCTGCTGCTAACATCTTGGTGCCAAATACCACAGCACACCTTCAGGGATCTAGTGGAGTCCATGCCTCGACGGGTCAGGGCTGTTTTGGCAACAAAAGGGGGACCAACTCGTACAGTGAGTCTGTCCATTCATTCATTTATTCATTCTTAAAGAGGTTCCTGACTGTTGAACCAATAGAGACTATAATCATTTATCGGTCACTTGCACTTTCTGCTACACTTCTTATCCGTCATAATTTCAACAAGATCTCAATCTTCAACTATCACTAATAATGGAAAAGTATTACGCAAGACAGTGAGGCAGTTAACAAAACAGCACATTATTGCTTATTTTACTTTTCTGCGTTATACAAACTAATAGCCCGTTAGACACATCAATGTAGAATGTGATTTTAAATGCAGCTCACATGTGATTTCAGTGCATCCGTGTGGTTTTACTCAATCGTTTCACTCAATGTTGAACTTAAAATAAATAAGCAGCGTAGTTTACATCACATCTTGTGCTTTAAGGAACTTGAAGAATTTGAAGAATTTGTTCAAATGGAATATATATGTTTTCATCAGAAAGGAATGAGGTAGATGACTAAAAAAGTTCAGAAAAGGTTTTGGCTTGAAACCTTAAATAAAGCCTTACCAAAATATAAAGAAATGTTACACTTGCATTTAAGGAGAAATTGTCAATGATATACATACTGTAGAAAATAAATGAATTAATATTTTAAACAGGATTAAAGAAAAGATGATAAAAATATACATCAAGTACATAATGAAACTGAAATTCAAATTACTCATCTTAATAAATTCCAAATACATTGCAGCTGTTCTCTGACGGTGTAAACTGGACGCTTACTTCTTTTATGCTGGTGTCACACACTCGGATGACGTTGAGGAACGTGGGCATGACCTGAGGCAGGAACTGTACACACTTCAAGCCCAGTGACTTGAAAATAAAGGTGACTGCCTGCACCACCATGGTGTGGTGGTTG
Source organism: Hemibagrus guttatus (assembly GCA_033459395.1). Lineage (NCBI taxonomy): Eukaryota > Metazoa > Chordata > Actinopteri > Siluriformes > Bagridae > Hemibagrus > Hemibagrus guttatus. The sequence continues at coordinate 7,981,335 of JAUCMX010000007.1, forward strand.
GAGAGCGACGGGTCGCGCAGGATGCGCATCAGTGTCACTATGGCAACGGCCGGGTAAAACTCGTCCAGAGGTAAGTTGCCCATGTTCACCAGCATTTCACTGGTGCTGTAGTCGGCTAAAGAGATGAACATATGGAGACAAAAACATGCACATGAGTAAGTATAATCGGTTGTCCAGTTTTGAGTGTGAAAAAAATGAAAGAACCAGAATGAGGCTATTTCTGGAGCACTCATAGAAACAGAAAGGACAGTTTACTTTTTCCACTAGCTGTGAAATCTGAATCATGCTGGTAATTTTTGGGCATTTGTTAAGTGTTAGTACACTCAAGCACTTCCAGGTTTCTTATGACGTTAAGGAAGTGGCATCTCAGGAATCTATACGAGTCACACCATTATAGGTTTCAGATTCCATGACACAGGACTGATCTTTGCAAAAATCCTAAAGAAAAATCTTGAAATTTCTCTGTCTTTATCTAATTAATCATCTTTGGATTTGAGGAGCTAAGTAGACAGAAATATTTTGTATATCAAATTTATAAAATGGTTGCCTCAGCTCAAAGTGAGAGTCCTGAACTCCTGCTATATTTCTTTCCCTCTTCTTTTATTTTACAGCATAAAGTCAAACAAAACAGCTAGACAAGACCTTCGGCTTGAAATCTCCCCCATGAGCCCACACCTGTCAGAGGCACTTTATAGTGTAACATGAAACAAGTAGGACCAGAGCATTTCTGTTCTTTCATTGGTTAAATGTTGTTTAATGTTTAATGAAAGGCTTAACGTCATGTCTAAAATTCCACAATTGTTCAAACTCAGAATGTTTAACATTAGGGGTTATTACAGTTATTCTGCAGAACCTCGAGGATCAACAGATGAATCACGTTATTTGGGCCAATGTTAAGTGAGATATTTTCCTTCTTACTGCCCTTGTCCCATTAAGCACTGACGCGTTCGTCTCCTGTGGAAGTGATGGAGACACTTCAGCTGAATGGCTTGAGAGTGACAGCTTTAGGCACTGCAATAAATGTAACCTAAAACCTCATTACCTTCAACTAAGGCAGTAATAAATCTGCACAGGCTGAGTGCTCTAGTTCTGTGAATGAGCTCTGCAACTAAAGTGTCCAAAATCACACAAAGTCTTGCATGTGGGATAAACTGGACACTGAGAATGGGTTTGCAGCTTCAGGACCGTGCAACCCAAGAGGTGGTGAGGTTATGACTGGCCTCATATGCACATTAAAAAAGTACTTGTATTTTTGCACGCCTGAGCGTATGTGTGTTTGAACGCTGTTTTTCATGAGTCTCTATGACTTCATCTCCTCATGCATTTCCCACACACACACACACACGCAACACACAGTGCTCTTTCAAATTCACTGAGGCGTTTGATGTTGGCATGAACATTGTTGTGTCTGGCTGACGGAAAAGTTAGTCAAATTGGGGCTGGAGGCTCACAGGTGCTCGGTTTTCACTGAGCTTAGAATAGTAGACACCAGAGTGCCAAAATATGGTGAAAGAAAGTTTTCGGTGGCCAGTGAAACGGTGGAAACGGTGGATGATTACAAAAGGCAATGAAATGCAAAGAAAGTTAAATAGACCCACAAATATCTAACAATCAAACCAATACATTGAAGCAATAGCAGAAAATAATCATTTAACTAAGCACTTATTATATGATGAAGCACAAGAAAGAGACAAGAGTCTATGATATAAGACCATAATAATGTACTTTGTTCTGAAAGTACTGCAATACACTTGTATGGAAGGAGAAACAAATAAATTTCCAAGCCTTTATTTAAATTAGTAAGGCAATTCAACTGAAATTTCAGTTCAAATTCAATAAGCGGTGGACAATGCATGAATGAATTAATGAATTCTACACTATTATTGAATTCAGCTACAACAATTTTGTATTCAATGCTCTTTAGCCCTTCTTGACTGCTGTTGGCTGGATATTTATTCAAACCTCCAGTATGATAAAGGTGTAATATTTTAAATCCTCTAGTTTTACTTCACAAATGGAGTCGAGAGGTCGGTGTACTTTGTGAGCTAAAAACTTCTTGAAGTATTTTGCAATAAATAAACTACCCTGAAGCTTGTCTATGCAGCCATCACTTTATTTGAGTAAGCAGTAGCAATGCAGTTGATGATGAGCCATAGACTGCACAGGTCTCATCCATCCTTCTCTCAGCAGAACATACATGACTCGCATTCATTCTTATTTCACATGGCTCCTCACGGAAATGCGGAAAGCAGCCACGTGAGGGAAAAGTGTGAGCATTTTGAAGCAGTATTCCAGGCAGCAGCACAAGCTGCAGCACATGCTGACAGAATGCCCCAGACACTGCCCTTTACTGAAACCCTATCTCTCTGAGGGGAGATATCTCCTACTTCCTGCTCCTTCATGTAGCCCCACTGTTAAAACCATTAGCTCTCTCTACACCAAAAGAAGGCAGATTGAAGGGCTTCGGGCCTTTTTCAGAGATGAGTTACGCACGCGTAGTGAGGAGTTAATACTAAAGATTGCAGACAGCTGTATTCAGACCTCACATATAACAGCAGACATACATGCTATGCATTAAAACAGTTGCGTGAGATGCACTCATTGGGTGGAGTATAAAACGAGTCATCCCTCAGTTATGTCTATTCCTTTCCTTGAATTTGAAGTTGATTTTCCTTGTACATGTTTTAGGTTGTAAATACACAAAAAAAAATAACTCTGCACTTCTGTGATCTGGCTTTCAAATATTAATTAATTAATAGTAGCATTATTTTAAACCTTGCAGAAAGTTATTATATATAATTGGAGACGTTACATTATACATGATTAGCTTAAGTCGAGTCATAAGAAAAGCATATGAATGCCTGGTCATCCTTCAAACAACAGATACTTGAAAGCAGTACAATTATCTATCTACATAATTATTTTCAGGCTTTAAAATAAAAAAAAAGGCAGTGGTGTGGTCTAGACTCTTTTTATGTCTCAACTCAAGAAAAATGTGTGAACTACACGAAGGTTATTTTCATAATCTTAATGGAGCGCGCAAACAATTAACTTCAGCACATGTGCAAGTCTGGATCTGGATATGGAAAATCTTCCATGTGTGTAAATATTGACACAGCTTTCAAACTTAATTCATCAACTCTAAATACGGTGCTTAAAGAACAACTTGCCAACCTCAGCAATGTCTAGTGTCACCCATCTTGTGTAAGCTCTAAACTATGCTCCTCATAGTGACGTGATAAACTGAATGTTCCATCACAAAACATGGAAAACATTTCCGTAGTTTTCCGCACATCCACAACGCAGTTGATTAATGCGGCCCTTTCCTAGTATTTACATAATGCCTTTCAGAAAAAGCTTTTTAAATCCGCACTTCTGTGGCTCTGGCTTTTTGAAATGTTCTGAGGAAAAAACACTGAAGATTCTTGTTAAAGACCAAAGAGCTCAGATGCCAGTAAGCTGAATTACAATGATTTGTGGTATAGATGTTCGGACATGTTGGGTGCGTGCGTGTCACGTTCTGCACCTGGTGAAGTGACAATGCTTAGCATTTTCTTAAGCTTTGTATAAGAACCTTGCCACCTAAATTAATAAATGGTCCAAAGCACAACATAAAAGAGAGCTTAAAAAAGCGAACAGAGTAATCAGTGAGTATTATTCTATTATCGTGTCACCGTAAAGGTGCACAGGTTACAAAATGTTGTTACAAGCTTTTATGTAAGCTTTTCAGGATACAAACATGACCAGCTTAAGCACAACATGAATACAGGAGGCTACAGTGTTGGGAAAGCTCCACCAAGATGCCCGATCAAATCAACTGCTAGTTTGTGTTAACTATTAACTGCAACATTCAAAGAAAATGAAACTGAAGCTTAATTTGTTTACCTGAGTCTTGACTAGACTTTGATTCTGACAGACTCACAGCAGAAGCATCGCGTGACTGGTCAATCATGCCAATGTTGACCTTATGCTTATAGGGGTCCAGAGCTCCGAGAAGGCCTAGCACACGAATGGCCTGGGAAAGAAAAGCAGAATTAAACTGTGCACAAAGCATAATACACTGTGTTGTGCTAGTCCCTGGTTTCCCTCCACAATACGACGTGTTGGGATGTTTGGGAAAAGTGCTGCATCCGAACTACTCAAACTACTCGATGCTCTGCATCATGTCACACTAATAATCAGAATTTTCACTTAACATAATCAGGAGAGAGTCTGTACTGAAAATACAGGTATATGTAATGTATAATGCTAACATACAGCAATTTATTTTAGTAATGGGGGCTTGCTACACCGGCATGGAGAATGGGAGAAGGGTTCTGTTCGAGCGGTTTTGTCACTAAATCATAGCCAAGGCATGGGAAGTAGAAGTTAAGCGTTCTCCTAGATGATGAAACAAATGTGTTATTCTAGATACTGAGTGAAGCGATATACTACATGTCTGAGGTGCCTAGAAATCACTGAAGAAATATTTAGAGCTGCTCAAATAAAAAATTTATAAAAGTGAAAGATGAACTTCACCTTTAATTGTGAAGACAATAATTCTCAACAGTTGCCTTGATGACTTTTGCATTTCTCACCTCTCGCCTGATGCCCTGGTTCTGCTCTGTTTTTAGGAAGTTGAGCAGCACTTCCAGCAAAGAGGGATACTTCCTGTAGGGTTCCACCACATAGCCCGTACTGGCCACCTGCTGGCCCAGAGTCCACAGCGCCACCTGGTGGTTGACAAAATGACAGGTTACTGATACAAGCAGGAAGAGTCTTCTGAACAGTGGCCTTTCAGGTTATGTGGCAAGCTGATTTTTTTGCGCCTTGTATCAATTTCAAGTGAGAGGGAAAATGGCTTGTGAGTAAACACTGTCACAATGAAAGTGACAAAAGGAACAAACTTGCTTCATGGATGTATAACATTATATGTAACTACAAATGGACAAAAAGCACATGTTCATGCCTTTGCAAAACTGATATGGTTTAAGAGGAATAAATCACTTCAAGATGTGCTGTTACAGAAAAAGAATCAACTTTGGGGTAGTAGCACTGATTTTCCTATACCAGCATGGCATGCTATCACGTTTTATTCCATTAAGCATACACCAGACAAGCAAACCAATTCTAGAAAGCACTATTTGGAGAAATAAAGCTAAATTAAAGGATAAGAGTATTTAGGATATTTTCTGCTCACACTACACCACACAGCTGAAACCCCAACTCTAAGAAACTTACAGAGAAAACAGGAGACGCAGCTAAGAAGTGAGGGTTTTTTGTTTCTTTGGCTTCCATTTTTCTTCAAAAAAAAAACTCACTTAAATCACCTTGGCTTTATGATGCCTGTGACTGGTGTAGCAGAAGTTATTCATGTGGGAACTGGATCTTATCATAGTTATGTTAACTGCTACAGTTTCATAGCACCTGCTCTGAAGTTGGTGCCAAGCAACAGCCAAATGTGGTTTAGTCATTTTGCCAAGCTTTACAATGGGAGCTCTGCCACGGTGAGAAGAGGTGAGAAGTGGGAAAAAGCAATATACCACTCATAACAAGCATGCTGTGACTAACAGCACTGTTTAATTTACTGTGGGGGGTAATTTTGCAAATTAAGAAATGCTGACCTGTGTATATAAATAGTTTCACAGGGCAAATAAAACACAATTACAGGGGAAAAGTAAATGTGCCTGAAATTTCTTTTCCATTGTTGTTAGTGTCATTCTGAAACAATGGCGGATTCTGCTGTATGTGAACCGCATAGAACCACATAAAATCTGATAAAAGTCCTATTATCAGTACATCAGTTTGAAACCTGAAATTTGTGCTAGAGCTAGACCTTTTGCTCATTTGGTCTTCATACCTGTCTTTTGGCCAAGGAAGAGGAGTCCTGAAGCATGTCCATGATAATGGGGAAAAGCTCATCCATCCACTTTCTCATCTCTAGACCACTAACCTGCCACCATAGACAAGCATGCCCACAAACACAAACACAAACACACAGTCAATTACAAACAAGGGATTACTTTATCTAATACCTTTTAAAAGTTCTGTAAATCCACTAAACTACACCTTCAACAGGTTTATCACAAGGTAATAACTGTTTCATAATACAATTAAAAATGAATAAAACTCCTCAAACCAGTAGATTTGCAGACATTACATTTTGTTTTGTAAACCTCAAACAAGGACTGCTCTCTCTGTTCTCCAAACCTCCTTTTCCTGACCCTTACTCTCCTCTACATGTCTGTCTGCACTTCCTGGTTCTTCTCTGGAATCATCTGTGCCCTGTATTCTCTGTATGCCTTCACAAACTCTAATCCTGATGTTGTCGTGCCCCTGCTGCATACAGTAGCTCACCCGATCAGAACAGCATATGGGGTAACATAGCATGACAGGTCACAGGGTCAGCAAGGAGCAAAAGGTCCTATACCATACCTGAGCCAACTCCCCAATGGTAGCTAGGACACTAATGACTACAGCAGGGTTAGGGTCTGGATCTTTCAGCTTTAGGATGAGTGCCTATACGGAAAGTAATCATGAAATTGAGTTAGCTTATGCATAAATAATATCAAATTATGATATCAAAGTATGAACTATATACAAACAATATGCAAAATACACATGCACACACACACACACACACTTAACCTTAATGGTCAAGGGCAAGAAATTATATTGCATTAATATCGCAAACAGTCAAAGTAGCTATAAATATATAAATAAATGACCAGTATAACGTGGTATATGTGATATGATTATACTTTGAGAATGGGTTCCATGTAGGGCCTGATGAGTCGAGGGGCATTGGACACGAGATGGCCCAGCATGCGAGCGCTCTGCTCCTTGTTCCGGCCAACGCCACTGTGCTCCAGCTCAGTCAAGATCTGAAACAGAGCAATGTTACGTCTGTATGAGGCAATGAAAAAGGAGGACACCATGTTACCATGACGATGATCTATAATACTGTGTTACTATAAGCATTATCCACACCATAGTTCAAAGAAGAAAAAAAAGTGTAATTTGTTCTTAATTCATATCATATTATGTTACAGGAGAGGGCATAATAGCACTTAGATAAGTATATGGAAATGAAAAAGAAGTACACTATGTTACCACGTTGCCATAACGTTTGTTCTTGGCATAAACTTAGTTGAATTATTACCCCATCTGCTGGCAGCTCATGAATCAACACCCCAAAAAGGAAATCTCTTTAACTATGACTTGGTGTTTAAATAAATGTGTTAATGTACTACCTGATTTCAGAACTGTGCAAGACCGAATCAAACAAGTAGGATTTATTTAAAATTAGATTTGCTACCTGAATGAGCATCTTCCTCAGAAAGGGCATGACGAAGGCTGGGTTCATGCTGCTGAGGCGGCCGATTGTACAGATGGCCAGCTCTCGAATCTCAAACACTTCATCATTCAGTGCCACAAAGAGAGCCTGCAGGTTTTCAGCCTGTGCCAGGTGGGCGTCAAAGCGTTCATCCAGGGACGCCAACACACAGTAACGAATGTCGGGATCTGGAAAAATCGTGAAATGGGAATCAGAGTAAGTGTTAAGACACTGAAAATTCCAGGGTAGTGCAGTTTTCAGCATATGGCAAAATCAGTTTACAGTTAATCATTTCAAAGAAGATAACAAGCCTCCATAATACAATGCAAATACAGCCAAATTTTCAATGCAAACTAAAAGGATAAATGGCAGAGAAAGCATTTGTAGGACATTACTAATTAGTTCTTGTGCGCTGGAAAGATAGATTAGTATGATCAAATGTTAATTTGGCAATAAATAATTTTTTGTGTGTGCTAACAGGACCATGCTATGCAGCATAAAAGTAATTTCTCTGGATGTTCATGACATTACCTTTATCATAAAATTACTGATATTTCAAATTTCCATATACTTTACCTGTATACTGTCAGGTAAGACTAAGGCACTCCTTTATTCCCTTCCTTCTTTCATGTTGTCGTTCCTTATTCAATTACTTTTTCCTTTCTCTTTCCTCTTCCAATACAATTTAATTCAGATTTTTTTTTTAAATGAAGACACTCAGGAGTATTACCCTAAGCTTGGAGCAGTGAAGTGACTTGTCTGTCCTTTCTTTTAGTCAGTATTTAGTCAGTTTTTATGACAGAAGTCTGTGTTATCTCTATAGCAACGGATGCACAAACTTAATCTTGGCATACATTAGGTATAATGATCAGATCAGCCCTCCTGTGCAACATACACTGCTATTAATAACAGAATAATCTGCAGCTAAGATTAAACAGTCTTTCCCACCTGGATCTGTGATGCCTACTACCAGCAGTTTGCTGAGGACGTCAGCTACCACCTGCACGGCCGTCTGGCTGACCACGTGGCCGTGGCCACTGATAAGGTGGATGGAAGGTGTGAGGAGACGTGAGCAAGTCCGTGCTGCCTCCATGCGAATTTCTTTGTGCTCGCTGTTCAGAAAGTGGTCGGCACAGTGCCGCACAAACTGTGTTAACGAATGACCTAAAAGAAAGTAAGCGATAAGAAGAATTAATGCCGGCAGATTCCACAAATTTTGCTTGTATCATGTGGTTTGCTAGCCCAGCACATATGAACATATACTGATAACATAAGATTTACTGGATATGAAAAAGTATGTTCTACCCTCAAACTCAAAGCTTCCCAGGGTGCGCAGAGCCAGCGTGATGCTGCTCACATCACTGGACTCAGGGATGTTGGTGAGGCTGGGTGAGGCCAGCTGGTGTGCCAGGCCTTTGGGCATGCCAGGGTGCCGTAGTGGCTTGTGCATCAGCACCAGAGACAGCATCTTAAGCAATCCGTCCTGGATATCTTTCTTAAGTTGAGGGATTTGTCGGCTCAGGTCGTAGAGTACGGCTGTCAGAGCAGGGCTAGGACAGAGAAAATGCAATCAGCATTAGAGTACATCAGGTAGTTGATAAATAGCAGTAGTAGCTGAGTTTAATGTACGATGTTCAGAAAAATGTCATGAATTACACATCATGAGATTATGAGTGCTATTATTAATAAGCACGTCATTAACAAAGTAATATATTTCAGTACTACAAATTCGGTAATGTTTTCTAATGTCATTACCCTAGAATACACTGGTTTTTAAAAATCAAATTTATGTCTGATTTATAGATTTTTCATCACTCTTCTGATATACAGATGTAAGTATCAGTTTTAAAACAAGAACAAAAAAATCTAAATTATTTCAGGTCTTGAATACAGCCTGTTGTTCTTGTCATACTACTTAGTACAGTGGTATGGCATAGGCAAAACAATAACATTTAGCCTGATAAAAAAGTAGCTTTTGAAGAAGTAGATTTTCAAACAATGTGGAGTCAATCTGTAAGGGATTATAACAAAGTAGTATGCCATTTCAAAACAATCATTGTATCCAAAAGTGTTTTACCAGCAACTAGCTAATTTTAACTACAGAAAAATAAAACTTGTCATCCATGCATGTACCAACAAAGTCTGTGTGAGAATTGACTATTCTTAAGTCAGTCAGTCTGGACCATTAGGGATTCTTGCATGATGGACTGCATAAATTATTTTTAGTGGCGACTAGGCAAAAAAAAAAACAAAACCATACGACTGATTCAAACACTGCAAATTATTACCTAAGCCCAACAGCTAACATCGGCTCCAGAAGCTCCTTGATGTCTTGATGAATGCTGGGTCCCATAGCTCTAGACAGCATGCTGATACAGGTGAAGACGGTTGCGTCTACCTGCATGGTCTTCTGTCTCCTGAAAGGATAAGACAAAGGGAATTAACATCAACTGGATAGCAACAGCATATGCTATATTCACAATGTAATATCTGTTACTCTTTTCTGTCCAAAGCAGAAAAGTTCAAAAAGGATCATTTAAAAGTAGACATTGTAGTGGGGTGTTTAATAGTTCTTACTTATGTGCAAAGTCCTTAGGTGGCAGGGCTGCTTTAATGATTTCGAGGATCTTGGAAAGGTAGGGCTGAATCTCAGTCCTCACGGCCACCACTAATAGCCCGAGGGCCTGGAATGCAGCTGTGCGCTCTTTCTCTTTCTTCAGACATCCCAGCAGGTGGCTCATCGTGTCGGACAAATACTGATCTGAAAGCACAAGCAGAAAGCAAATTTAACTTAAAGATATGTTAACGGTTAACTCCACTGACCGCCTTAATATCCACTGTTAGGGGCACTAGATCAATATATATTGCAGGAAGCCCTTGTAAGCTTTATGGTCTATGGTATCAGATACTTCCAACTTAATCCTAATTGTAAATTTGATCAGTGCTAGTCAGATTTGAATATTAAAACATAACATTAGGGATGATTTTTATAGAGTTATCAGGGTCAGGACCTGTGAAGGTATGTGGCTGGAAGGCTGCGAGACGAGGCAATAGGTTGAGGATAGTCATCTGGATGAGAGGATTTTTAGTGGTCCTGTACTTCAGCACCCAACGGCACACCTGATAAAACAGCAGGTGAGAATGTAAAACAAGTGATATACAGGAAGGTTTGTCTTTAAAAATCTGTCTTTAAGGACATAATGCAGAAAATAAGCACAAGATGGGGCAGAATCCTGATAATAATCATTCAGGATCTTTTATTTACTCTTTTATACCATTGCCGAATTTGCATTTATGATTGGTCTGAAGTGTTAATTCATTTTTGATAACATGGCTCGGACAAAAGTTCCGGCTGTTATTCAAAGCACAGGTTTAAACTGACGAAAAGCCTTACAGGTCTATATTAACAAAAGATTTTCCAACAAATAAAGTCTTATAGACTTTATTTTTTCTTAAGGACTTTACATTTTGCAGTTTCTAAATGACAAACTGATTCGCTTTAAAAGACAGAACAGAAAGGTTGGTGATGGCTTGGTGATTGTTAATGTTATGGCAACCTGACAAAGTGTGATTTCTGTGTGAGCTTGAACGCACTTGATCAAAGCGCTCCTCCATCAGCTCGCGACAGTAACGGCTCTCCACCAGCGTGCTCTTGGATGGCACTGGCACAGCACCAAAGCTTAGGAAGCACTGTTGGCTGCTGTAACCCAAGAGCCCAAGCAAGGCATTGGACTGCGGAGGCTGCACCGACTGGAAGCTGGTGAAGGGTGTGATGTGACGCGGCTTGGTCCCAAAGGTCATCAACTCTTTGCAGTACTTATCATGAACCAGCTGCTGCTGTGTGATCTCATCCATATCTTCTCGCAATCGCTGAAGAAAGAAGAGAGGCAGAATTCACAGTGTGTGAGAACAGTGTGTCAGAAAAGGAGAAAACTGAGACATAACATGACAGACATGGACTTTAAAGTACGATACTGAACTTGTTTTTTAACTAAGAGGAAATTGGGACAAATACCTCGCCCTCCATGCTGCTGATGCGAACCAGCTCATTCAGAATCAGCAGGGCACCATGGCATCTGTCATCCTTGTTCATGCCTTTCTCTTTAGCCAGCGTCTCATCAAAACCTTTCTCTGCCTCTTCAAAGGTTTGCTATGGACCAGAAACGAATATGAAACAGAACTCATTTAAACACCTCAAGCAGAGTAAAATCTGAAGGATTAGTTAATAAATAACTATTAGCAAGATAATAATAATAGTTGCTCATTTCTAGTTAAATTATCTGAATGTGCTTCATTAAAGTTGCGAGTCAATGGAACAGAAAAAAGAGCAGGAAAAGGGTAAAAAAAAAAGAAAAGAAAACTAACATTACAAATAAACAACAGGACCAAAAGTCCTTAGATACAATAGGGGAAATACTTATTCAATTTATAATTGGGCAGTAGTTAGCCGAAACTCAACTCCAAAAAAATCCACACATCCAAAAATCCAACCTGCTATTTTAGAAATGTACTCTTTCACCATGCCGCCAGATTAAGATGGTTTGGACATGTTCAGAGGAGGGACAGTGAGTACATTGGTAAGAGAATGTTGGACATGGGGCTGCCAGGCAGGAGGCAAAGAGGAAGGCCAAAGAGGAGGTATATGGATGTAATAAATGAGGATATGAAGCTAGTGGGTGCAAGGGTTGAGGATGCAGAAGATAGGGATAGGTGGAGAGAGATGATTCGCTGTGGCGACCCCTGAAGGGAAAAGCCGAAAGAAGAAGAAGAAGAAGACTCTTTCACCATGCCCCATGAAGTGTTGATTTCTGACCTTGTACCACTGAGGTTTCTGCATCTCCTTGGTCTCTCTCTGTGTTGTGAGGATGAGGCAGGCTCTGAGAGCGGACACTGCTCCCTCGCGTATAGCCTGCTTAGAGTCCCACACCGCATAGAAGATGTTGTCAAAGAACGGTTGAACTTGTTGAAAGAAGAACGTGGGTGCGCTGACGGCCAGTTCCCGCAAGACCAGCACCTGCGAAAAAAAAGACAAAAAGTTAACATGAGGTTCTAATTCCACCATGAGACAAGACCTAAGCAGTAAGTGATTATCCTCCAAGCTCACAACTGTGATGTCTTTGGCACCGTGTCACACTATGGTGTGCAAGCTTTCGAGAGCCAAGGGTGTGTCACTACCTACTCAAACAATTCAGCAAATACCAGTGCTGTGTTTCTTATGAAGATTAAGAATGCGCTGCTATAATTAGGTAGAGATGAAGCAAGGGCTAAATCCCATTGCAGCTAGTCAAATGACATTATGGGAGATATGGGAGTACAAATAAAAACAGACCAAAATGGCAATGAAATAAAGTAATTATTCTTGTACACTAATGAAGATCACATTGTAATTCTAAATACTTAATATGCCAGTTGTAATTAATATGCCGGGTGTATAAAATCCATGTAGAAGCTCCATAATGAGCAATGAGACAATGTACATCCCCTTGTGCATATGCATTTGAGACTGGATCAATCCAGTATTTTTCACCTACCGCTGCATGGCGCCGGCCCTCATTCCGGTCGGCTCCGAGCCACTCCAGAGCCCGCTTCACCTCAAACTCTACGTACTCTGCGGTGAACGTGTCTCCTGCCATGGATAGGTGCCCCATGGCTTTGGAGGCCATCTCCATGACTACCGGGTCACTGGAGGGCAGGAGGTTACGCAGGTAGTTGGCAAATCGGCTGATCCGGGTGGCATTGCCTCCTTCCACTCCAATCAAGCTCACTGAACAGGATTTTACATTGAGAAAGGAATGATTAAGACTGCACTGATAGTGGATCATGCTCAAAATGTTAAATATTGAACATAGGATAAGAGGCTTACATGCTGCAGCTGATGTTATCAGGCACACTAGACTCACCTATGGCAAGAATACCTCCTTTTTTCTCATTTACATCTGAGCTGGAGACAAGCTCGAATATGTGGTGGTTTAACTCATCGTAAAAAGTAGTGGATTCTTCTTGGCTCAGCTTTAAAGGAAACAATATAGAGGCAGTTAGCGTTAGTTCAAGTCCGCATTAAAATAAGACACAAAACCACAAAAATGCTAGAAATACATCAGCTGTCTCAGGTTTTATGAGAAAATATTTGATTTGTGATTTTTTTTGTGTCTAAAATATGATTGATTGGCTAATGTGTTACTTTCTTTACTAACATTTTCTTAACTATGTATTCAGGATGATGGATGTTTAGAGATCTAGAAATTAATTTTTTTTTGTTGATACAATAATTCTAAAGAATTCAAATAATTGTCCAAGACAAAAATTTTGTTTTAAAAAAAAAAATGGGGTGCCTAAAACTTCCTCATAGCACTGTATCCATCCATTAATCCATCGATTTCCTGTACCAATTATCCTACACAGGGTCACAAGGAGCCTTGAGCCCTGAATAGAGTGCCAATCCAACACAGGGCACAATTAAACACACCCATTCACACACTATGGACAGCTTTACATGCCTTTACATGCACATGAATGTAATATGGAGTTTGCCCGCCCTTTGTAACTATAAAAGCTTCAACTCTTCTGGTCACAAGGTTTAGGAGTGTGTTTATGGGATTTTTTGACCATTCCTCTAGAAGCACATCTGTGAGGTCAGGCACTGATGGTGCTCTAATTCATCCCAAAGGTGTTCTGTCAGGTTGAGGTCAGGCCAGCCAAGTTCCTCCACACCAAACTCGCTCATCCATGTCTTTATGGACCTTGCTTTGTTGGAAGGGGCCATCCCCAAACTGTTCCCAAGTTGGGAGCATGAAATTGTCCAAAATGTCTTTATATGCTGAAGCATTAAGCCAAGCCCAACCCCTGAATGCAATGATTTGGATGGGTGTCCCAAAACGTTTGCCAATATAGTGCATCTTTAGACTGGGGAAAAAACCTGGAAAAACCCATGAAACACAGAAAGAACATGCACACTCATGGCATAAGTGGGTACAGAACTGCACAGCACTGTATAAACAAAAAAAATACAGTGCAGGCAAAAAAGCTTGAGTGTCAAAAGCAAACGCCTAAAGATTACGTAATCTACTATCCATTTCGATGAAATCCAAAACATTTGAATGAATTTATGAGCGAAAGGTGTATGGCATTAACTACTTCTCTGAGCTCTGTGGTCACATAATGTTGAAGGTCCTTAGCAGCTTTGGCACGTGTGTCCTCATTCCGGCTCTTGAGGCCGCTCACGAACTGCTGCAGCACCGTACCAGTGCCGGACATCCTGGCAGTAGCGGTGCCGTGACCCGAAGTCTCTGCAATGCACACAGAGTTTTATTCCATCTCTTAACCAAAGATCCAACTCATAATTAAATGACGGCATTCAACAAGCCAACAGAAAGCATTCTGGTATTGATTTGATAAATACAACAATATCTGACATTCATACTTAATTCGAAGTAGAATAAACGTGAAATGTTTTTTACAGTGAGAGAACCTAGTGTACAGCTTCAGAATGATGAAGCTTTAAAGTCTCTGTACCTTATATATATGTGTGTGTGTGTGATTATTATAGTCTTGTTATGGTTCATTTGAGACGTCACTGGCAGGGTGTGAAATATTTCTGCAAAACAAGGAATGTTATTCTTACAACGTGGTGCTCCTAGACGTTTGTTATACAAAGCAATGCAATAATAATAACACCTCATTGCTACCTATGCATTATAAATTGTGCCACTATAGCTGCAACTTTCTTAAGCATCACGCTGTCACTCTCATATTGTTATTAGTACAGAAGCTAGCAAGGCACTATATCTAAAACTGCGCCCAGAACGAGTTTTTACAAAACAATAAAACATGTATACATGCAAAGGACATGTACAGGAATCGTCAAGTTCATAACCGACGTTTATAAACACAAGCAAAGACTAGCCACAAAAATGTATGCTAGTTAGCTTAGCGAAATGTGCTGCTAGCAAGAGAATGCACACTGACTCGGCTGGTTGTGTAGAAACCCTTTCACGCTAAATTATACAACAACGTGTCTATAAATGTATTTGTGCCTGAAACTATGACATATGAAAAGCGACACTGGAATAAGTTGCATATCTTACTTTTATTATGTTTTCCTTTGGAGATATTCCGCTCGCAGGGGAAGCCTGCAGAGGAATACAGGGGCGGGAGTTAATCGGCAAGTGTATTGACCAATGGGCTGGGGGTTTGAGAATGATTGACAGACGGATCAGCCAAACAAATTCATGTGAAACCGAAAAACCACGAAGAAGTCGTTTCGGTTTGTTGTATAAGCAGAAAACAGGGTTGACTTTAGCGGCAGATTTGTCCAATGACCGTCGTTTTATCCTCCCCAGGAAAAAACGTCACCCAAGACTGAAAATGTGAAGGTTACTCAGTTTCCAAAATTAAACAAGTAC
Organism: Hemibagrus guttatus; assembly: GCA_033459395.1. Classification (NCBI taxonomy): domain Eukaryota; kingdom Metazoa; phylum Chordata; class Actinopteri; order Siluriformes; family Bagridae; genus Hemibagrus; species Hemibagrus guttatus. The sequence goes on from JAUCMX010000007.1 coordinate 7,997,052, forward strand.
TGCAATTAAGCAGCGAATTTCGGTTAAAAATACTAGTAAAAATAAAATTTTATTATACACATTAACCTTCTAGAATATTCCAGCAGTATTGTTATGAATGTATACAAAAACAGAGCTAAAATAGCTCCTCATTCATTCTCATTCATTCAGTCCTCATGGATTTGCACACAAAATAAATACACAAACAATCTTTTTTTAAACTTAAATATAGTTTATTCCAAAACCTTTCCCCCCAGATATATGAAAGGAGTTCAACATAAGACACAAGAACATTGCATATGTAAGAGTCACTGCCAACACTGTACAGCACCAGGATACTTCCTTTTGACTTTTTAACCTTTTAAACACTACTAATACATTTCCCCTATGTTATATGCCGCTTCTGCACAGTGACGTAGTCCAGCATACATAAAATAGTTGCTCTTTGGTTCTGAAGAGCCCTCAGATTTTCCCAGGATCCTCCTTGAGTGTAACTGTCCTGTTGAAAACCAGCTAGGGAAAGAAAACAGGCAGAGATCAAAAGCATGTTCTTTTATACATGCCTGATTAATACCAAAAAATTGTTTCTAAAGCATTTTAACTGCACTGAATTTTTTTTTATTCCTCTTAATGCATTACATCATCGTGTACAGTAGCATAACCTTGTGGGTCAAATGATGAACAGCAGCTACTGAGCGTCTGTTCCAGTACGTTACACTTCGGTCTTCAACTACAGCTAATAAACAATTTCTTCCAGAGCATGCTGTTTTGGCGTACTTGCTGTAGCACCCCGAGGTATTCGCTAATTCTTTCAATATAGTCAATATTTCATCATTATCAGAACTTTACATGTCAGCCAATACCAAATCCTGATCACAGACTGACAATCATCTGTTAAATATTTAATTAGATCTGAAAATGTCAACTTTAAAATGACTTGAAAAGATAATATCTGGTATTTAGTGTGAACCTGCTTTAGTAACGTCCTTGAGTTTACGGCTCATAAAAGTCCGGGAAGCATAGCTGCGGTCCATGAATTTTAATTTATTACTCTGATAGAAATCTTCATGAATATTGTTGTATTTACTACTACTTTATGAATATTACTGTATTTACTACTTTACTTGAGATAGTCGGCCGGATTGGTCACTTGAACTGAATGGCTTTTTAAACCCTAATGATGCAAAGTCAGACGTCAGCCGTTAAGTAATGTTAATAAATAAAAAGTCGAAATATTACTGTATATTTAAATAGTTGGATTGTATTTTTAAAAATTTTGTTGACAAGAGTTTAAAAGGGTTTCTGTATGTAAAATGTTTCATAACCTGGTTTACACAGATGATATAGAAACTACAGTTGCAATACTGAAAACCACAATGAAGGTGCCACTTCCTTTGATTGAAGTTCCAAAATTCCCACAAGGCTGTGTGTGGAACTAAGCTTTGACCAGATGATACGATAATACGATGCTTTAAAAACAGCATAATGGTTTTGCATGCATGCTGTTTTACATTAAGTTTTACTATAGTTCTTCTGCCACTTGTCTGTGTTTTGCTTAGTCATACCTTATCAGCTGTGCTATCTGGGTCCAGGGAGAAATAGCCCACCCTCTCGAACTGGAATTTATCTAAGACTTTGGCCTTGCTTACTGAGCGGTCAATTAAGGCACTTTCAATCACATGGAGGGAATTCTGAAAAAACAAAATAATAAGAAATCATTAATGACTGATGACAGGGGGATCACAGCTTCATTTGGATGGCACCGTTGAATAAAAATATTGGAACTGTGATAAACACTCACCGGATTGATGTCACTCAGGAAGCCTTTAGGCACTTGAGATCTGTCCTCTGGGTTTTTATGGAGGAAGCTATGACAAGAAAGACACATTTCACTTACATGAGAAAAGATTTAGTAACAAGAACATAAAGTGATTAAAGGTTCTACACAATGGAGTGGAGTTATATTTTCATGAGCAGAGATGTGCGTCACACAGAGCCACACACTTACAGCCGCTCATAAAGGCGCACTTCACATGTCAGGGGCTGAGAGACCCAGTGGATGAAGGCTTTGGGTTTCTCAGTAGAGTCTGAGCTGGCGCACGTCACCTCAAGCTCCACCACTTTACCGCTGTCATCCTGTCAATAAAACAAATATCACAAGCAGCTTAAACACAGAAACATTTTCTGAGTGATGCGTAGATCATGCATGTGTGCAAAAATCATTCCTAAATCCTTCTCATACATGTCCTTTTAATCCAAAACAGTCTTAAAATAATCCATGTGAAGAGTGTTGCTGATTTACATGCACCTCAGAGCAGCTGAATTCTCAAATCTGATTGGTCAGCAGGTATGGATAAATTTTCTTTAACAACAGTTCAGACCAAAGTGCTGGCTGCAAAGTAAATATCAAATTTATATTAGTGCTGTCATTCTGATATATGTTATCATTTATACAGGAACATTTACGGAGTCTTGAGTGTCATCTCTTGACTCAATGAAAGAGGCTTTTGCACTCTCCATGCAAGAAAAGTACAAACAAAAGTAAGGATTGTGAAGAAATTATTTGTTATAGCTGCTGTAATATGTCATAACAGGAATTAACTTGTTTCACAAATGTTCACCAGCATTAAAAGTAAAAGTAACATAATGCAATCATGCTCTGTTGTGTTTTTCCCTGACTTAAATATCCTTATATGGGGGAAAGACAGAGAATATCAATAGATAATTAAACTTTCAGATAATCAATTCATGCTTTCTTCTTTTTTTGCTCCATTAAATAAATTTTCAAATTCATGCACTATTAGGCTTTACCATCTGAACAAACATACTAAAAAAAAAACATACTAAACTGGTAATGAGAGTCAACATTCAGGCTTTAATGGAGAGTCACAAATAAAAAATACATATACAAAATATTCTTACATTCAACCACTCAGTAGTCTAAATGAAGAAAATATACAAACATATTGAAAATGTTTATATTCACCTTGATGACGCGCTGCACAGAGATGACATAGCCGGCATGTCTCAGGCCTACTGGCTGTTCAGGAGTCAGACGCTTATAGCCCTTCTCCATTACCTACCAGGAAACAATTACACTTCAACACACACACAGCGAGATGTCTATACAAAAGAAATCTGTTTATAAAAGAAATTTATACCGTAACTTTCACTCACTCTTACCTCTCTGAAGTCGCTCTGCTCAATGAAGATTGTTTTGGAGAAAGTAACCACATGGCTGCCCTTACTCTCATCCGCAGGGAAGTCTGGAACACGAATCTCAGTCTGAAAGCCAAAAATAGGATTAGGTTACATTAATACTGTAAATGAAGCATTTCAATCACAGTTATGTTTTGCATATATGCACCTTTGCACCAGCAGGCAGATTGGTGATGGTCACTTTGAGAGGATCCAGGACAGCCATAGCCCTGGGTGCAGTGTCATTAAGCACATCTCTCACACATGCTTCCAACATGTGGGGCTCTGTGGTTGTTTGAGCAACAGTCACACCCACCTAAATGAAAAATGAAGCGTTTTTACCATCCAAAGGTATAAATGAAACCACTTATCAGAAAACAGTCAGAAATACGGCCTATTTTCACTCTTACGTGTGCACAGAAGTTGTTGATGGCCTCTGGAGGAAATCCTCGTCTCCTGAGAGCAGTGAGGGTGAAGAGACGTGGGTCATCCCAGTCTCTACAGAAACACCATATGATATATGACCTGACAATGAAACTCCTATTCCCTTTGATTATTACAGATTTTGTAATCGTCCAGATAATAAACGTACAATTAGAAATATAACATAGCTCTGATGATTCTGACCATGCAATTATCCCTAATGCTAAACACAGACATCACCTGCATCAAATGGTTGCAAGAGGAAAACATTCAGAAAAAAAATGAAGAAATCAGTAAGAAAACATGGGACCAAGCAACAGTAGGGATGCATCTTACCTGACAACCCCTGCCTCCACCAGTCTGATGATCTTTCTCTTGGAGACAACCGTGTGCGTAAGGTTAAGTCTGCCATACTCCCACTGCACAGGACAGTAAATGTCCAGAGCATTGCACAGCCAGAAATATGATGAGCGCCTAAGAATGAGAAAGAACATAACACAATGTGTCACTTACAGTCCCCTTATCGGCCAGATGCACGGAATAGCGTAATGCTGGTAGTTTATTACAAGATATTCACCCTGGTTACAGGGTTTAGGTGGTCAGCCCTAGCATACTGCAATTCAGAACAGTTAGGTTTGAGTGTGTGAGGGGGACAGCCACTCAACAGAAGACACAAGACAATATTTCTTGCATCTAATAGACCCCCTCAGTGTCAAAGTATAGTGCCTTCACCCTACTTCAACTTTTCAGATTTCATAATAGTATAACCTGGAACTGAAATGGCCTTAACTGGGATTAGTTATTCACTCCCATAGTGCCGAACGTCCTAAATGAACTTTAGTGCAATATTGCATAATTAGTTAGAGCTGTGCATTTAAAGTGTCGCATGATCCTACTAAACACACCTGTGAAATGTCAAGGAAAAAGATCAATCAGGGTTTCATTATAAAAAAAAAAAAATCTCAAACTTAGGAAATAAACAGAATGTTTTAGAATTTTTAAAACGCAGAAACTAAAAGTTCAATCTTTTAAAAATGTACTTTGCACTATTTCTAGGTCCTCATTTAAATTCAAGCAAATTTGTGATCTTGACCATATTAATTGCTTTGTCCAAAATATAGCACAAAACAGAAGCATTTTCACTCTAGTGCTGTCAATCTTCCAGACCCAACTGTATGTTTCAGAAACTAAGCTATATTTTTAAATCCACCATTATGAACTGCTCAAAAGATAATGTCCTCTTTCACTGCTGCACATACCTAGCCTGGAACTCTTTGGTGCACAGTGAGTGTGAGATGTTTTCAAATGAGTCACACAGGCAGTGGGTGTAGTCATATGTAGGATATATACACCTGGAGAGATAAAAAAGGGAGGGGCAGGTGAAACAAAATGTTTAATTCATGAAGAATTAATGGATAACTGTGCCATGTTTGTACCAGGTGTCTCCTGTTCTGTGGTGAGGTGTGTATTTGATGCGGTAAGCCACTGGGTCTATTTTGCCATCTTCCATGACCATCTTCATGCGGAGTGTGGCCTCGCCCTCTGCAAACAGGCCCTTCTTCATTCTCTCAAAGAGAACGATGGATTCTTCCACAGGTCGATCCCTCCATGGTGAGGGTGGCGCATTGTGGCCCTTCAGCTCCTCAGTGCGCTGGTGGCACACATACGCGTGACCCCTGGCAAGGACACATACATTGCACAATATTATAACATCATCAACTGGTATGTATAGAATAGACTCCAGGTACATCAAGCCAATTTAAAAATTAAAAATATTTGTCATTTTTGTTTATATAATGAATATAATATATAAATTACAAGTTTATATATATATGGGGATATTTTGTCTTTATCTGTAATTGGGAAATTGATTGAGGGCCAAATTCAAGCATAACCATTCCAGTCTCTTTGAGACTTGAAACTTAGGTGGGCAAAGAACCTGAATTTGTTCGAATGGTCCCATCAAAGCCCAGGTCTTAAGATCCAGATGTATAAAGGTTATAGAGACATATCCTAGAAGATTTGAAGCTATAATTACAGCCAATCTACTTCTGGTTCTACTTCAAAACAGGGACAAAATATTAGAATTTTTCCTTTATCAAATGGTAAAAGTCTCTTCAAGTTTTTCATTTCCACTAAAGAATATGCAAAAGTTATGAGCAGACTTCTGTATTCCTATCTTTGACAGCCTTTTACTTTGTGCGAGTGTGTGTTTGTTGTTGTCTACCTGCGAATAAGGTCCACAGCGAGTTCGTACAGCTTCCCGAAGTGATCAGAGGCATGAGTAATGTCATACGGCTTATAGCCTGGAAAACAACAGACACAGATTAAACCCCAGTACAGATGACGCAAAATTCGACCTGATACAAGACCATAAACCTAATTTGCTAAACTGTTCAAAATATCTGAAACTCTTTGACCTGAAGCAGGAAACATATGGGTGTGTGAGACTGCCTAAGGTATTGGACATGCTCCAAACATTGCATACAAACAAACCAGTAAAATGTATGTTGGCCTCAGGATGCCATCAATGACACATTTAATGCGAAACTGAACAGAGCTTGAAAAAAACTCACCCAGCCACTCCACCATGTCTTTAATGGCAGTAAAATATTTCTCTTCTTCTTTCTCTGGGTTTGTGTCATCATAGCGTAGGAAGCAGATGCCATTATTTGCCTGCAGAAACAAGTAGAAAAAGAAAATTATATTATATATATATATATATATATATATATATATATATATATATATATATATATATATATATATATATATATATATATATATATATATAGTGTGTGTGTTGTGCCAATGTGTATGTTCATATGTTTGCAAGGCAGTACCTTAGCATAACCAAAGTTGAAGTTAATAGCTTTGGCATGGCCGATGTGGAGGATGCCATTAGGTTCAGGAGGGAACCGAGTGCGAATCTATAATAAATAAATAAATAAAACAAAACGAAAAGATAAGGAACAGTGCAGCATTTTCTTTATCACTTCCTGTACTCAGACAGCCACACACACACACACACACACACACACACACACACACACACACACACACACCTGTCCTCCAGTTTCTTCCAGGTGCTGCTTCAGTAGTTTCATGGTGTTTGGTGTTACAACATAACCTTCAGTCTTATAATTCTCACCTAAAAACACACAGCAGGACAGTCAACTTCACGTTACTGCATTCATTCATACACTATATTGCCAAAAGTTTTGGGACACCCCTCCAAATCATTGAATTCAGGTATAGTTTTTCAGAGGTTGTGCACAAAGCAAGGTCCATAAAGACATGAATGAGCGAGATTTGGCTTGGCCTGCACAGAGTCCGGACCTCAACACCTTTGGGATGAATTAGAGTGGAGACTGCAAGCCAGGTCTTCTAGTCCAACATCAGTGCCTGACGTTGAAGCTGTTATAGCTGTAAAGGGCGGGCCAATTCTATATTACATCCATGTGCATGTAAAGGCAGATGTCACAGGTTTGACCTGGCTTGCAGTCTCTGCTCTAATTCATCTCAAAGGTTTTTCTATCAGTTTGAGGTCAGGACTCAAGTTCCTCCACACCAAATCTCATTCATCCATGTCTTTATGGACCTTTGTGCACTGGTGTGCAGTCATGTTGGAACAGGAAGGGGCCATCCCCAAACTGTTCCCACAAAGTTCGGAGCATGGAATTGTCCAAAATGTCTTGGTATGCTGAAGCATTAAGAGTTCCTTTCACCGGAACTAAGGGGCCAAGCCCAACCCCTGAATTCAATGATTTGGAGGGGTGTCCCAAAACCTTTGGCAATATAGTGTATATACGGCACATATTTAATAAACATTATATGCTTTTTATATTTCAGTGTAGTGTTCTGGAAACTGATGTCTAAGAGCTCACCTGGTTTATGGAACTTGAGAGCTTCTCCCCTCAGCTGCTCCATCAGAGATTTCCCCTCCACCTTAACATCTGTAAAGAGTAGAGTGTGTGCACACACACACACACACCATCATTAAACTTGCCAATAACATTAGTAACCCGAATTTTAGCTACAAACCAGTACAAACCAGTTTTTTTCACTACACAACATACCTGACTAGGTACCTGTTTTGGTACATTTCTACCATACCAGCACATCAGTGAAGCACAGAGTTATGTCATAGCAAAGAATCCGGAAACTTTTCTTTACAAATTATAACAGACTATACAGGTTGCATTCCTTACAACATATCCAGTGGATGGTAAACAATGTTTATAAGCCTAGCGAAGAACCATACTTCATACACTACTATCTTGATTTTAATCATAGAGATAAAGATTTATATTAGTGGTAAATTAGCGTCACGTTTCAACAAACGAAGCAGAGATTAATACACGGATCACTACATTGAAAAGACTTGCACTTTCTGGAGAAATAAAAAGTGACCCACCATTTACACACTCATCCTTCTCTTCCTTCTTCTCCTTCTCTGCTGGTTTAGCCTTCGCTGACTGTTCAATACACACACACGCTACATTAAAACTGGTTTAAAATCTCCAAATGCAACATGATTTTTTTTTTTTTTTTTTTTTTTTAAATCTACATGACTGGGACATATACCTTGGGTTTTTTCTCCAGGTCTGCCTCAGTTTTAGGACCCAGGAGGTGCAAGACCTGCATAGAGAAAAAAAAAAAGTGTGATAAAAACACAACATCTGCTGAGCTTAGCTTTTTGATTTATAATAGTGTACATGCTCACCTGCATATCTACTTCATTCTTTAGGATTTTCCCATCTGCCCATTTAAGAGCAGCTCTTGCTTCGGCTAGAGGATCAGAAATCAGCATCAGTTACCAAGCAACGGAGGTCATTTATAGCTACACTTCTAATCGCATATCTAATCAGTTGATGATAGGTGTATGAATGAAGAGGTATTCACCAATGAGGAGCCCCATGTTGAAGTGATATCGCTCAGCCAACAGCTGCTGTTTGTGCTTTCTGATGATCAGCTCAACCTGTGGAAACAGTAAACAAGCACGAATGAATCCCCAGACAAGGTGAATTATTCTGTGTATGTATTATAATAAACAATGAGGGGCTGTTTCATTTTATTAGGGCATTATGTCAATAAACTGCCTTTAATATTGCTGCTTAATTGTAGGCAAGTTGGAATTTGATGCATTTTTACCACTTCTTAAGACTAAATTAACAGTGATAATGCACTGATCAGGCATAACATTATGATGGGTATAACACTGATTATCTCCTCATCATGGCACCTGTTAGTGGGTGGGATATATTAGGCAGCAAGTGAACATTTTGTCCTCAAAGTTGATGTGCTAGAAGAGTTTGACAAGGGCCAAATTGTGATGGCTAGATGACTGGATCAGAGCATCTCCAAAACTACACTCAGCTACACTAAAAAACAGCTCTTGTGGGGTGTTCCCGGTCTGCAGTGGTCAGTATCTATCAAAAGTGGTCCAAGGAAGGAACAGTGGTGAACCGGTGACAGGGTCATGGGCGGCCAAGGCTCACTGATGCACGTAGGAAGTGAAGGCTGGCCCGTGTGATCCGATCAAACAGACGAGCTACTGTTGCTCAAATTGCTGAAGAAGTTAATGCTGGTTCTGATAGAAAGGTGTCAGAATACAAAAGTGCATGATGGGTCAGGGCCGTTTTTGGGGGCAAAAGGGGGACCAACACAATATTAGGCAGGTTATGTTATGAACGATCGGTGTATACCAGAGTTGTGACTGGTGGAACAAAACTAGCTCAGGCAAAGAAGAGTGTTAATACTATCATGGAGGTGGAAGAACATGGGAGTGTACTGGTTGCAGTGCTGCACAACCCAGTAACTGGAGTGGGTTTGGTCAGGATTCCAGATGGGTATGGTATTAAAAAAAAATCCAATAGTTCTGTGGACAACTCTACAATGCACACAAAGGTACATAAATATGTTTAGAGCTTTGGTTCAAACCTGAACTCAGGAAAAACATACGGAAATCTAAACAAATCTAATCTTGATATCAAGCCAGACTCATAATCTGTACTTTTAATTGCTGTGAATTTCACTTTTAGGCTTATAACTCAATATTTATAACAGCTCTGAACAACAAAGACTTCATACTGCTCAACATTTTCAGAATTGACTGAGCGCTCTGACTCTTAGGTGTATGGACAATTCATAGCATAATTAATCAAAAAATATTGGCGTTTGCAACCATGCATCTATGACAAACACCAAAATGTTCGTGTGAAAGCAGTCAGACAGGCTGCAACCGAGCATGTATATAATGTAATAATAATGTAATATAAGTGAGCTAACTAACCACATCCTCGATCTGCTCTGGCGTTACAACAACGCCTACACCACAGCTAGTCTCGAACGCCTGCTGGTCCAGAAGATCCTCATGGTGGCCCTTCACAAAGTCTAATGCAGCTGCAAACAGATAGAATAGCAAAGTTAAACAGCTGGCACTATGTATCAGTGTTTGCAGTGATGTTATTCTTTATAAATAACACATCAACTTCAGTGGCATCTAAAATGTTTCTCTGTTATCCGTCTAAAAAGAGCAATGCAGCAGTGCTTTATTAATTTAGTCTGAACCACTCTCTCACCTCCTCATCTGTACAGTTTACTCAAACAGATCCGCTTCCAAAACAATAGTGAGGAAGGAAACACATACTTGCTCTTTTGTTTTCTTTTAAGACAACAGCAAAGCATGACCACTATCCCATTTTAAAAAACAATGATTTTTTCCTTTCTATTAAACACCCCTGTACCTATACTAGCAAACTACATTCTATAATATCAGTGTGGCCAAGAACCTGCAAACTTTTAACAAGAATAACATAAATACATCGTCAACCAACAAAACCACACCAGAGTTAAGCTAGTTACAGCACATATTTTTCTTTATAAATATACATTTATACTGCCAAAAGTTTTGGGACACCCCTTCAAATCATTGAATTCAGGTGTTGTTCTTGGCCCCTTCGTTCCAGTGAAAGGAATTCTTAGTGCTTCAGCATACCAAGACATTTTGGACAATTTCATGCTCCCAACTTTGTAGTAACAGTGCTTCCAAAGCAAGGTCCATAAAGACATGGATGAGCGAGTTTGGTGTGGAGGAACTTGACTGGTCTGCACAGTCCTGACATCAACCCGATAGAAAATCTTTGGGATGAATTAGAGTGGAGACTGCGAGGCAGACCTTCTCATCCAACATCAGTGCCTGACCTCACAAATGTACTTCTAGAGGAATGGTCAAAAACTCCCATAAACACACTCCTAAACCTTGTGGAAAGCCTTCCCAGAAGAGTTGAAGCTGTTATAGCTGCAAAAGGTGGGCCAACTCCATATTACATTCATATGCATGTAAAGGAAGACGTCCCAAAACCTTTGGCAATATATTGTATTTTATATGTTTCTGGTGTGTATCTACCAGAAAGTCACTGTCAGAGTGTTGGGCGATGACCTTAAACCTCAACTAGGGTTGTTACAGTGTCATGATTTTAACAATGTATGACTGGGCGATTGCCTCAACATTGACTTTTTACATCTATTAACATCTACTTTTAACTCGGTCCTTACTGCAGTGGTTCTCATGCCTTTTGTGTCTGACTGGAACTCCCCAGACATTCCGCAACCCCCTTCCTATCGACTTATCCTAAATTATATTACAGCAACTACAGCGTCTCCACACAAAAGCCACAACTGAACTGAAAACAGACCCTCAGTCTGTTGTTAATATGTGACATTACTACCACTGCTGCCACCTCTAGCATGTTCCTTACTATCTGCTATAAGAGTCACAGAAGATCCTGGCACCACTTTGTCTTCCAGTTTATATCAGCAATGTGATAAGTACTGACAATAACAGTCCAACCTTAACAGCTTTTAGACTGATCCAGAGCTATAAACACACCTGACAACTGCAGGTCTGTTGTGATCTTGCGCTTGACAATATAATCGGTCAAGAAAATCAAGCGCCGGACGTCTCGGAGACGGGATGCCATGCTGTAAAGCAGGTTCCCTATGGCTTTGTCCACTTCTTTGGATCCCAACTGCTTCTGGGCCTATAGGACACACAGACGGACACACAGACGGACACACAGACGGACACACAGACGGACACACAGACGGACACACAGACGGACACACAGACGGACACACAGACGGACACACACACAGACGGACACACACACAGACGGACACACACACAGACGGACACACACACAGACAGACACACACACAGACAGACAGACACACAGACAGACAGACACACAGACAGACAGACACACACACACAGACAGACACACACACACAGACAGACACACACACACACACACAGACAGACACACACACACACACAGACAGACACACACACACACACAGACAGACACACACACACACACAGACAGACACACACACACACACAGACAGACACACACACACACACAGACAGACACACACACACACACAGACACACACACACACACAGACACACACACACAGACAGACACACACACACACACAGACAGACAGACAGACACACACACACACAGACAGACAGACACACACACACACAGACAGACAGACACACACACACACAGACAGACAGACACACACACACACACAGACAGACACAGACAGACACAGACAGACACACAGACACACAGACACACACACACAACCTTCCAGATTAGTTTTCCTCATACTCATTACTGACTCACATTTAATTGAACTGCCAAAAAATTTATTTCTGGTAATTATTTTTTAAAATTAATTCCTTAAAACTAAGCAACAACTAGTCATAATGTTCAGCAAGTTAAAGATCTGAAAGTGAAAGTATTATTATATCGTAACTATATCCATTATGCACTTATAACAGAACTCGAAACAAATAAAACAGCTTAAGCCAGACAATAATTACTAGAATTCACTTAATAAGTTTGTTAATATTGATTCTATTAAAATCTTGTACAGTGACAGCTGACAGGACAGATATTAGCATAACTAGCTAACTAGCTGTGCAGCCGGGCACGCGCGCGATGCACAGCCCTATGCCGGTGTGTTTCTCAAACTTACCTGTGTAATAGCATCTTTAAGAGCTGAACTAAGTTGCTCATTTTTTATCGTCTCCTTGGCTTTCTGCTCACTGAGCCCGATTGAGGTAAAAAGAGCCACCAAATCTGCCATGTTCCTCTATTCGGCACGCGCACGCCACCTCCAAAGAAAACGGCAAGTGTGAAAGAAATAACTCGTTTTCTTTTTCCACCTGTTTTCCTACAAAACCCGCCTCCTGCTCTCAGGCCTGCGATCTGATTGGCTGTTAGATAAATCTGAGTTAGTTTATCAGACGTCTGGTATTTTTCTACAGGAAAAAACTACTTACTTAATTTATTTGTGTGTTTATATGTATTTAATGTGTTTGTCCAGTGACGAATCCAAAAAATAAATTTCAACTCATGTAGAGCGTTTTTTTCTCCACCGATACTTATGTGTAGTCTCCTTTTACTGCTGGCAAACTGTACGGTTTTTCGGAATGCCGGTGGGAAAGACACACGACACAGCAGTCCGGAAGTGGCAAAAGAGCCAATCAAGCATGCTGTTTTTACGACGTTTCTCCAATCACAAGGAATTTCATAGCAATGTTTACCAGCTATACCACATCTTGCACCAATGTTACATCAGTCAGTTTATGTGGGCTAGTGAAGATAAAAAAACAACAAGTGATTAAAACAAATTACAATAATATGTTATGGAATTTTATAAAATGTCTATCATTTAAAACTGAGATTTCGCAGGGTTTACTAATGAGTCTGAACTCATTCATTAGTATTGAACACAGATACAAGCAGAGGCGTGAGTAAAACTTGATATTTGGTGATATTTGGTGGCGGAAATACACTATTTCAACAGCTAGTCAATAGCTTATCTAGAAAGTGTTTGATAATGTTTCTTTCTTTAAAGTTTCTAGACTTAAACTGAAACTGCAGTTTATTAACAAAGTAGTGCCGATGTTACGAGAGACTAGAATGAAAGACGATTAAAGGTGCAGTAGTCGGATTATGTCCCAATTAATAATTCGACTAAGATCGAAAATATATAGATTGAAAAAAATGGATCAAGTCGTGACCTTAAGAGAAAAGTATTACGTGGATGAGAAAACCTCTTTGGGAAACTGCCTTTACTGTCCTGAATACTTGTTTGTGTTTACATAGCCATCCTGTCAGTCATTTTATAGACACGCCCTCACGTTCCTTCACTCCGCCGCTTACAACTCAGCGACAGCGACTGCCCTTGTGACTATTCTCGTAATTAATTTTGAGCCGGATTTTGCTTGTTTTTAAGTGTTATATAGTGGGCTTAAAACGTTGCTAATGCTATTTTGGTGTGAGTTCTAAGAGGGGAAAAAAACATTAAAATCTTCCCGAATGCACCTTCAGCTGACTCCATTAGGGTGGAACAGAAGGATGTCCCAGCATGCTTTGCTCTCTTTGGGTGCCAAAGCCTGGCGCTGCCTTTACTGCCCCAAATCTGAACTTCGCCTGGACCTGACGCTGGGATGTGGACAAACCTTTCGGTAAAATATATATCACAAAGTGGATATGTATTGATTTACATAATTTGAATCTCCGTCATTCAAGTGCTCAACTAATATGTACATTAATATGTATCAGGCATAACATAATCATCACCTGCATTATAGTGGCATGGACTCCACTAGATCCCTGAAGGTGTTCTGTGGTATTTGGCACCAAGATGTTAGCAGCAGATACTTTAAGTCCTGTAAATTGCGAGGTGAGACCTCCAAAGGATACTTACAGGACTTAAAGCATACTTTTAATAGATACTGACCACTGCAGACCGGGAACACCCCACAAGAGCTGCAGTTTTGGAGATGCTCTGATCCAGTTGTCTAGCCATCACAATTTGGCCATCACAAAACTCACTCAAATCCTTATGCTTGTCCATTTTTCCTGCTTCTAACACATCGACATTGAGGGAAAATTTTCACTTGCTGCCTAATATATCCCACCCACTAACAGGTGCCATGATGAGGAGATAATCAGTGTTATTCACTTCACCTGGCACTGCTCATAAAGTTATGCCTACAGATGTGATGCCTAGACGTTTTATGGGAATGTTATTGTAGCCGCCTATGGGTTGTCTATTAGTATGATTTATCACATCAAATAGTTAAATGCCACGAAGCAGCTCTGACAGTAGCAACTGCTGTAATTTAAATCACAAGTTTACATTAATGCGCTTCTTCAAATAAATTATATTGTTTCTTCAGTACTAGCTCATTCACAGAGACTTGCATGATAGACCATGGTTTTTTCAAATGTAATTCTTATAATAAACAGAGTATTTTACAAAGACAAAACAGTCCATATTTTTGATATGTGAAGTTTCCTGCAAGGAGTTGTTTATTTAATATTTCAGGAAGGAGTCTCCAGAGTCAGTGCTTTGTAACAGTCAGAAGGTTTTCTTCTACATGAGAAAGTCTTCAGGACAGAGGAGTCTGTAACATAATAAGCTGCATTTTTGTTGTCTTATCTTCGACTGAGAGGAAAAATAAAGGAGGCTAGTGAGGGAACAGATGAATACAGCTGCTATTGCAGGAACTAAGATCTCACATGGACATTGTACAACATTAATGGGATGTTCATGGAATTTTTTTACCCTGTCATGTTTTATTACATTATATAATAATTAGAAATCAGCATTATATAATAATTAGAAAGCAGCAAAAATCATAATACACCACTCATATCACACTGAACTGTCATACATTTCAACTGTCACTAAATAATTCATCTACAACTGAAACTTAATTACATCTTAATTACAAGATGATATGTATCTGTATGTAGTTTGAGTCTAAAACAAAGCTGTTTGGTAAATGTACTTCCTGCTGGTGTGTTATTACTGAAAACAATACTGTGTTGTTAAAAACAGTGCTACTGTGTGTGAACTGTTCATTCACCAGATGGCGTGAGACAGGCGAAGGCCACTGGACAGGAGTGATGGCAGGACGAGTGTGGACGCTAACTCAGATAGACGACACTTTATGGTACCATGTGTACAGACGCCAAGAGGATCCGGATCACGTTAACAGACAGAAAAGGAAAAAAGCAGGGGACTCCCAAGAGTTAAGGAAGAAGTTTAAAGAAATGGCTGAGGTAAAGGTGGAAGAGGATGACAAGAGCCTTTGCGTGTCGACCTCCGAGCAGGATACCAAAGATGAGGAGGTGCTGAGAGACTATTTCCAGTTGAGTGTTAAACTGGAGGATTTGTATAAAGAGTGGGGTGATGCAGATCCACACTTCAGAGACACAGGCATCATCTTCTCAGGTACATGTTTAGTACATATGGCAATATACTATGATTATTAACCTGTGACAGTCACTTACTTTGTGTCATGTTACACATGGGTCTCAGTAATCATTTGCACCAATCAGCCATAACATTAAATCCACCTGCATAATAATGTGTACACCCCACCAAAACAGCTCTGACTCGTCAAGGCATGGACTCCACAAGAGTTTGAAAAGGTGTGCTGTGGTTTCTGGCACCAAGACTTTAGTAGCAGATCATTTAACTCCTGTAAGTTGTGAAGTGGGGCCTCTTTAGATCATTCTTGTTTGTCCAGCACATCACACGGATGTTCAGTCAGACTGAGATCTATGGGATTTGGAGATTAAGTAAACACCTTGAACTTTTGTCATGGTACTGAAACCATTCCTGGACATTTTCTGCTGTGGGGCAGAGAGCATTGTCCTACTAAAGGGGTTCATTAAGGAATACCATTGCCATGATACTTGATATGCAACAATGTTTAGGTGGTATGTCTCAAAATAACATCCACATGACTGCCAGAACCCAAGGTTTCCAAAGCAAAACATTGCCCAGAGCATCACTCTGCCTCCACTGGCTTGCCTTCTTTCCATAGTGAATCCTGGTGCCATCTCTTCCCCAGGTAAGTAACACATATGCATGACCTAGCCTTTGCTCTCCAGGCACAATAATGAGCCTCGGGCACCTTGGAAGCTTTGGTTGTCCTTAATTGGACCACTTTTAGTGAGTACAACCCGCTGCATACAAGGAACTCCCCAGAAGACCTGCTGTTTTGTGCTCATAATTTGGTCCCAGTCAAAGTTGCTCACACCCTTACACTGACTGTTTGCTGCTTAATATGTCCCATCCCTTGACTGGTGCCATGCTAACATGGTTATTCACATCATCTGTCAGTGGTTTATGGCTCATCCATGCGTGTATTTGTTTTAGGATTGCGAATGTTGCGGCAGGACCCTGTGGAGTGTCTCTTCTCGTTCATCTGCAGCTCAAATAATCACATCGCCCGGATTCAGGGGATGGTTGAGCGTTTGTGTGGCATGTTTGGGACACCCCTCTGCGAACTTGATGGCACACACTATCATGATTTCCCCTCCATAGAGGCTTTAGCAGGTAACACATTCTCATTAGCACATACACTAATGTCTTTTATCTGGTTAGTAGTATGTACATATTTGATTGAGTTGTGTGTGTGTGACATAGAGAGAGGTGTACAGGCACAGCTACGGGCTTTGGGCTTTGGCTACCGAGCTCGTTTCCTACAGGAAAGTGCACACCAGATTCTGAGCTCTCATAATCCTAAGTGGCTTCATACTCTCCGCAACGACCCCTACCTGGAGGCCAGAGCCGCTCTCCTTAAACTTCCTGGTGTTGGGCCAAAGGTAGCTATTCATTTACCTGCTCATGTTTGCCAAGAGTAGGCAAATATTTTAACTGAGATCACTGAATGCAAAAAGGAATCACAAATAAGATGTGCTAAAAATTCTTGCAGCCATTTGCTAGACTACTAATGTTTTTTCTTTATCTATGAGTGTCCATGTTTCTGCAATATAATTATCATGCTGCAAACTTTGTGTGTGTGTGCGCACGTGCATGGGTGTGTCTTCCAGGTGGCCGACTGTGTGTGTTTAATGTCCCTGGACAAGTCTGAAGCCGTTCCTGTAGACACGCATGTGAGGCGGATTGCGAAGCATGACTACAGCTGTGCTGCAGAAAGTAAACAGAAGACTCTGACCAATAAAGTCTATCAAGAAATCGGTGAGTAGGACAACAATCACAATGGCTTTACTTGACTTGAAATGACGTTGAAGCTATGGGCAGCATAATTCATCTTTATTTACAGTGTAGTCTTTACAGTGACGCTTAGAAATGCAGTGCATATCAATCCGAAACCATGCTCATTTACTCATACTCAGTAATGTTCCTATGCCAGCATCTGACTGATGAAAGAGGAGGAACTAAAACATCTATCTACAGTGAAAACCCTTGCATATATTTTTAATGATTTTGATGATGTGGGGCACGGTGGCTTGGTGGTTAGCACGTTTGCCTCACACCTCCGCTATGTGTGTGTGTGTGTGGCGTTTGCATGTTTTCCCCGTGCCTTGGGGGTTTCCTCCGGGTACTCCGGTTTTCTCCCCCAGTCCAAAGACATGCATTGTAGGTTGATTGGCATCTCTAAATTGTCCGTAGCGTGTGAATGTGTGTGTGATGTGTGTGTGTGTGTGTGATTGGGCACTACGATAGACTGGCATCCTGTCCAGGGTGTACCCTGCCTTGTGCCCGTAGTCTCTTGGGATAGGCTCCAGGTTCCCTGTGACCCAGTAGTAGGATAAGCAGGTATAGAAAATGGATGGATGGATTTTATTGATTGTAATTGGACTTCATCACTGTTTGCAGGGGATTTCTTCAGACAACTTTGGGGCCCATATGCTGGCTGGGCTCACTCTGTAAGTCAGAAAAAACTTCTAGCAGCCTTTCCTTTTTCTGTTCTGGTTTGTGTTTGAATAAATGTGTATCATTTTATTTCACTTTGTGCTTTTAAAAATTTATTTTAGCTACCTTGTGTTGTCACTCACTAACTCACACGCACACAGTGTTTCTCCATATTGATTCTCTCTCACTCTCTCTCTCTCTCTCTCTCTCTCTCTTTCTTTCTCTCTCTCTCTCTCTCTCTCTCTCTCTCTCTCTCTCTCTCTGCTCCTCTCAGATTTTGTTCTGTGCTGATCTAAAGAAGTTCCAGAAGCTAAAAGAAATCCCAACCATAAAAGAAGAAAACAATCAAGCAAAGAGCGAATAGAGGAAAAATAATACAAACTGACAAAAGTGAAAGAATGTGGAAAAGAAAGGAGGAGACTAAGCTCAAAAGTCTGGTTTACTTCTCTTTTAAACAAAACTGTTATTACAAAATGACTGGAAGGAAAACTCAGGAATGAAATCAAGTTCTTAGTCTGAATGACTGCTTATGCTGCCAGAAAGCACATATCCTTTGTACAGAATTTTGGTGTATGAGGAAACTGTGTATTGTTTTATGTGGGAAAATGATTTTGTATTTTTTTTTAAAAATTATCTGAAAACAGCATGTGTTTTGTGTCAGCATTATTCTAACATCTACAGCTTCGCTGTTATAGGTTATGAGTCCTTGATATGGACTCCTTGCTACGCTTACTGGACTTATCCTATTTTCTTATTATTGTTTTGTTGCAAATGTAGTGGGGAAACTTTCATCTAGCCACCCGTAGCCCTACATTCTCTCTAAAATTACACCTGAGAAAGCCAACATACTGTATAAATCTTATATTCTCAGTTGCTTATAAACCCAAATATCAACCAATTTATTCCACCAATATGTTAAAAACGCTCTATTTCTTTGGAAACGCTCAAAGAGATGTCTTTCCCAAATTTGGCTCCCAGTTTGGCAACATTGTGTGTGATGTGCTTGCTATGTTTGCTGTTAAAGTCCATTGCAACCTTGATAAGGTCAAGCGCGTCCTGATTCAGCCATGAATCAACCAGGAATAGGAAAACTTCTACAAATGCTCATTCATGCAGTTATCGAGTCAGCCAATCATGCCATAGCAGCACAGTGCATAAAATAATGCAAATCTAGATCAAGAGCGTCAGTTAATGTTGACATTAAACATCATAATGGAGAAATATTATTTCAGTGACTGCATTTCTGTGGGTGGAGTCACCTTGCTGATGACAGATGACGCAGAATAAACATATCAGTACGCACAAAAGAGACTTCCATTACTGTCACTCAAGAACAGACATCTGAGGCTGCAGTGGGCACAGGTTCATCTAAAATGAATAGCTGAGGATCAGGAAAAAAGCAGGTGATGAAGTAAACCACTAAACCAGGTGAGAATGTGTTAGCACAGAGGGATCCTGTCTAGCAGCAAACACTCTGGGTTTGTCTCAATCAGCTTCCTAGCTCCCTAGTTGAAGAATCAGTATATCATGTAGATGGGTGAAGACACTGGTAAAGATCTTGTCTCACCACAAATTAGGCCACTCATGACTCGATTTCCGGTGACATTTTAATTCCCGCTGCAGTCACTGTAAAAAGCCAAACATACTGTATATAATATTTAAGTTTTGTATGTCATATAAATGTGTTAACTTAATCACATGTTTTTCTGTCATGGTAATTCAAACAGGATTGTATTTTATCTAGTGGATTTTATATAGGAAAGTCATTAGAATCAAACAAACCATACATAGAACGTCAAATAAAGATAAAAATCTCTAACATAAGTCATTATTTAAGAGCTACAATAATAAGGGGCTTCAGAAAATATGATGTCATTTCCAGTAAGGGAATATATTGATTGATTGATATTATATCGATGCTCTCTGATTTTTATGGTACATTGTGGGATTTTTAGGAAGCAAGTGCAGAAAGGAAACAAATGTGAAAGCCCTTAAAAAGGCCGAATCTTTGATCAATGCCCTGATTACTAAACTGGGGAGCTGATTGAGATGTCAAAATGAGTCAAAATTTTTTCTCCATGACGGCTACAATTTTTTTGTTAGTTGTACAACGACCAGGCATAACATTATGACCACCTGCCTAATATTGTGTTGGTCCCCCTTTTGCCGCCAAAACAGCCCTGACCCGTCATGCACTGTGTATTCTGACACCTTTCTATCAGAACCAGCATTAACTTCTTCAGCAATTTGAGCAACAGCTTGTCTGTTGGATCGGATCACACGGACCAGCCTTCGCTCCCCATGTGCATCAATGATCCTTGGCCGCTCATGACCCTGTCACCAGTTCAACACTGTTCCTTCATTGGACCACTTTTGATAGATACTGACCACTGCAGACCAGGAACACCCCACAAGAGCTGCAGTTTTGGAAATGCTCTGATTCAGTCGTCTAGCCATCACAATTTGGCCCTTTGTCAAACTCGCTCAAATCCATATGCTTCAATCCGAATTATTGTAAGTATAGTAACAACAACAACAACAGCACACTGGTCCCAGCCTGAACTTTCTCACAAAGGATTTTTGGCTGCCTTTGTATCAAGGTCTGTAATTTGGTTTGGCCTCAGATATTTCTGGTTAGAAAAACTTTTGAATTTTTGTGTATACTCACAATGTCCACTATGTGGCACTAAAGATCATAGACACGTCCTCTGAGGGTTTTTTTCTACTCACATTTTACACCATCATGCATGGATGTAGTCGGCTCTCTTGACTGATTACTGTTCAAACATTACCTCAGTTCAAATATTTTTGCAACATAGCAACTGGCTTGAACACTGAGGTCAGGAAGCAAACAAGCTAAAATTAGTTGCCTCCTCTGTCAATTTACCTTTATTCATTTTAGAAATACTTATCCAAAGTGATCTAATTAATACCGGATACAATCCAGAGCACAGCTGAATATTTGAGGGTTGAAAACTTTGATCAATGGCCCACGAGCAGCACACTGGGAAGTCCTTGGACCTGAACTAACAATCTTCCATTCACAAGCTGAGCGCTCAACCACTGAGCCAGCACCTGCCCAAACAAACTTGTTCCCATTCTTAAACTTTTTCAGCTGAACTTGTCAGAACTGCATCCTAACCTCTAACCTGGAGTCATAAGCAAGAATCATATTCCTGCATCAACAAACCGGTGAAAACAGTGGGATAATCAGGATAATCTACTAATGCTTCAATGTGTAATGTGTGTCTAAAAGTGGCTCATGTTACAGGCAAATTATTTTATACACTTCTATCCCTTGCATATAAAAGTAAAACAGCAACAACAAAAAAAAAAAAACAGTTCAATCAAAACAACTGTCTCAATGGGGGGTGCACAAACTTTTTTGCAGCCAGAGACCTCTTTGAATTTAAAATAAATGTAGTAATTATATATAATATTAGATGACATTATTTATAGACTTACTTGCTTTTTGAGTTGCTGACGTTTAGATTAAATCCATTTAATCAAACAGTTACTTTGACCTTGGCTTGGATGAAGACCACACAAAGTTTCACTCCTGTCAGTCTATATAGATTATAGGTCTTTCTATTAAAGTGGACGGTAAGTATATATCACAGACCTCCTGTTGGAGGATGGATGAATGGAGAAACCCCAGACCCTAATGTGAGAACTATTGTAGACCAAGAACCATTGGTTTCTGTGTGGTAATTATTAATCATATTACTTCTCGAATATTTTTTGTTGTTGTTTTTTCTCCATCAGCAATGGACTACACTGATTTTCAGTGGTTCAGTTAACCAGACTCATGACTCATGTGTGTAGGGGATAAAAAAAAGCAGGAAAAAATATCTAGAAACACCTAATGAAAGTAGACTTGTGAGCGCTTTCATTATTAGGAGCTTTATTCCGTAGTCATCATTAAAACCTGGCAATAGATCTTAAAAAAAAAACAATGCTGCTTTATAGCTTAATAAAACCGAGTGCAAAGTAGGCTAAAAAATCGAAACTGTAGTGTTAGTGATGTATAATAAATCAGTACACGCAGTGATAGAAGGGATTTGGGTTACTGTGCTAATTTGTTTCTCCTTTCACCGCAAGCTACATAAAATTTCTATTGATTGCACATGTTGTTTATTGTGTGTGGGTGTGTGTGTGTTGGATTGAAAGCTCTTGATTTGGGTTTTACAATCATTTAAAGGCTTGTCACACAGCTTCAAGTCTGTATATATTGGCGTTAGAAGCTGGGCAGAGTGTTTATCTTAACAAGTAGCTATGTTTGTGTTACTGTGATGTGCAGTCAGATACCATGGTGATTATGCTTGCTATTACATTGTAAGAAGAAGTATAATAATGCAACTGGTGGCAATAGCCGTCACGCCTAATACCTGGACAGGGTGAGTTTAATGATGGTTAATTTTATTTGTGACTCCATTGCATTTGCTTAGTGTAACTATGTGAATACAGTATATAAATAGCTCTGTGTGTGTGTGTGTGTGTGTGTGTGTGTGTGTGTGTGTGTGTGTGTGTGTGTGTGTGTGTGTGTGTGTGTGTGTGTGTGTGTGTGTGTGTGTGTGTGTGTGTGTGTGTGTGCAGTCATTTGTATAAAGCAGTGACTCAGCTTCAGTCTAGTTGAATCTGGCATAAGACCAAAATTGACTTTAGGGCAGAAAGAGACTTGGAATGAAAATGAAAGAATAGAACATGGCTTGGAGACTGAATTAACATGGACGCCTGCACACAAGCACAGTATAGTGCAAAAGGTTGGGTCTTAGGTGCATGTAAAGAAAAATATGTGAAATGCATATTAAAATAATTTGAAAATAATGAATTGGACATTTTCTATGCTGTAATAAGCAATAACAGGGTGGTGATGCCACCCTGGGTAGAAACCTGAATTATTATTATTATTATTGTTGTTGTTTTGAAGTTTTGTTTTTGTTCCTCTCCAAATCAACAATTTGAGAATCCTCATCATTAATATATATGAATAAATGACTGTTTATGTTGTTGTGCTCCCTGTTTGGGGTCACCACAGTGGATCATTTGGGCCACATGTTTCAATTTGGCACAAGGTTTTATGCCAGATGCCCTTACTGACGCAACCCTCCCATTTTATCCGGGCTTGGGACTGACACTGAGAGTTAACTCTTCAGTGGCTGGGTTAGCACCCTGCCCGGGAATCGAACCCGGTCCACGGCAATGAGAGCATGGGATCCTGCCACTGGACCACCAGGAGACTGAATAAATGACTGTCTATAACATTGATAAATAATCATGATAAACATGTTGTACATGTTTCTAAGGAAATCGACTTGTGGCTTCTCTGACTGAGAACCTGCCACCGTTCTTCTCTAACCTTTGCCTTGCTTCTGTTTTTCCATCATCCTACAAAAAAAATTGGAAGATAAATGTTTGGACTTGTTGATCTGTTCCACTGGAACACTTCATGCAGGAGACAAAATAAACTTGAAGGACAAAATGTATTAAGACTCTTGCACAATATTGTATAAACATGTTTTTGACACTCGCATAGCGGTAGAGGAGAGTCTGGTCACTCAGTTATGTAAGGCTGAGCCCATACAAGGCTTTAGTGGTGCTAAAATAAACAACTCTCTTTGCCAATGTCCAGCTAGCTCATGTTGCAGAAATGAGCTTGAAAGAAGACAATAATCAAAGATGTTGCCCAGATACTTGAGATGTCTGTGTCTCTTGGCCAAGGACAGAATCTTTT
Source organism: Hemibagrus guttatus (assembly GCA_033459395.1). Classification (NCBI taxonomy): domain Eukaryota; kingdom Metazoa; phylum Chordata; class Actinopteri; order Siluriformes; family Bagridae; genus Hemibagrus; species Hemibagrus guttatus. Next base: position 8,021,155 of record JAUCMX010000007.1, read on the forward strand.
CTCTTGGTTTGTAATTTAGCTCTGCAAGTGCTCCAGGACTTTCTACCACTTGACCAGAAGCAAGTGCAAAATAGCAAAGAGACATAATTAAACACACTAGCACTAACACAGACAGACAGAAAGAGCCACAACTGAGCAAGAAAAGGCATGAAAGATTTCACTGCAGATTTCCTTTTTGGGCAATTTTGGGCATTCACATTAGATTGACATGCAATCTATACTCTTGTTATAAAAAAAAGCTTCACTCCTTGATCTTGACCAGATCTGACGATGGAAAATAGCCTGCTAGTGCACCATCTTTCTTTCATCCGTTTAGAGCTGTAATCTTGCATGTTTTTTCTTTTCAAAATCGCTTCACCAAAGCAGCAATCATTATATACTGGATGTACGCATATTGTTTTAGCTGTCCTTTTCTTTTAGTTAAATAGAGCATGGAATATAACCCTTGAATACTCTCTACACTATTCATGCTGCCTGAACAAATATACAGTACATATAAAGTAACATTCGGGGGTATTGGCACCATCATTTAACATGTTTAAAGTGTTTTCTAAAGTGATTAGAATGTTAATATAACAACATTATTTAACATTATCGCCTGGGGAGTGGCTTAGTGGTGAGCATGTTTGCCTCGAATCTCAAAGGTTTGCTCTGGGCACTCCTGTTTCCTCCTGTTGCAGGAAACCCATGACACATACAGTAACCTGAGCTTATATTTGAACCTGGGCTTAAAGCTGTGAGGTGGCAACCCACTAAAAACTCATTTAATTTGAATTGTTAACTTTATACAGCGGGGGGCACGGTGGCTTAGTGGTTAGCCTCACACTGCCAGGGTTGGGGGTTCGATTCCTGCCTCCGCCGTGTGTGTGTGGAGTTTGCATGTTCTCCCCGTGCCTCGGGGGTTTCCTCCGGATACTCCGGTTTCCTCCCCCAGTCCAAAGAAATGCATTGTAGGTTGATTGGCATCTCTAAATTGTCCGTATTGTGTGAGTGAATGAGCGTGTGTGTGCCCTGCAATGGGTTGGCACTCCGTCCAGGGTGTATCCTGCCTTGATGCCCAATGACGCCTGAGATAGGCACAGGCTCCCCGTGACCCGAGTGTAGATCGGATAAGCGGTAGACAATCATTCAATGAATGAATGAACTTTATACAGCTTTAAATGTGCTTTGTTATGAGAGATAGATTACCATATTTAGCCTTTGGTGAAGTATATACAATAAAAAAATAGTAATAGTTTGTTTTTGACTGCTATAATCTTCCATGACTGAGACTTTCCGTCATGCTTTTTTTGACATCACAGTATACAAGAACACTTGTGAAGAATATGGAGATTGTCATTACAGCATATTACCTTGATACAGCTGTAATATGAGTAATAATCTAATGCACGATGTCTCAGTGTTATTTTTCAAAGGTCCACCCAGGCTTAATGAACCAAAGCTTTGAATTTGACACCTGCACTTTAAAATAACTGCACGTTGGCTTTAATATAATGGAAAAACACACAACATGTAAGGAATATAAAACTATACTGCCATGTGGAATATAGGGCATTGGTAGGGCATTCCATGTGGAAGGCCCGGGTTCAATTCCCAGCCAATGCCCAAACCCCAGCCACTGTTTGCAGTGCTGGTCCCAAGCCCGGAAAAATGGGAGGGTTGCATCAAGAAGGGCATCTGGCGTAAAACCCGTGCCAAGTTGTTGTGCAGACCAGTTGGTCCGCTGTGGCGACCCTGAACAGGGAGCAGCCGAAAGCAACTTCTACTGCCATGCGGAATATCTCAGACGTTCTCAGCCCTCACTGGTGCACTCCTTTTTTCATCTCTTGCCACCGAATTTCAGTGCCAGTGCTGCTGTGGTCTGCAAGCCATTTTACTGTGGTTCTAGAGGATTTTTTTGTGGATTGTTTTTCAGCTGAGAGATGGAATAACTAAATCCACCTGTAGTCACTGTGGTTTAAATTCTAGCAGCCTAATTGAGACATGTTTTTTCGTGAGGCCTCTGCTCTTGCCAACCTTGCACCTCCTGCTTGATATTACTGAATAAGGCCCTGTCTGTCTACCAGATGGCCACTTTTTTTTCTAGGATATGCTAGTAGTGTGTATGTGCGTGTGTGCATGTTCATTCCTGGTAGGAGTACGGCGTGTCTCCATGTGGGTCTGATTGTTCTGTCTTAAGCTGTTTTCCTCTAGCACTAACTAGGCAGATTCGCAGTGGGTATAATAACAGATGTGTGTGCGAGTGTGTGAGTGTGTCACACACTGTTGGTGGGCTTGGACTGCTGGGCTTTTTTTGTGTAGGTCTGTGAATACCTCGGTTTTTCATTTTATTGACCCCATTCTTTTCTCCCTTGCATAGACACAAACACACACACACGATTCACCTACATGCCTATATACAAATGCATATTTCCTAACAAGAAAACAATGCACATTTTATGTACTTGCCAATGTACATTCCATGTATAGTCTTACATTACAAAAATAATTTATAAGAATCAAAATGCATTAAAAAAATGAAAAAAACTTTGCACCTTTAGAAAACAGAGTTCAGACAAAGAGAGCCCCTAGCTGCAGGCATTTTGGGGCCCGGTAAAGGGGATTTTTTCCTTTATATTTAGCAGCTCAGCCGCTTCTCACTCGGTACCAGAGGGATCAAGCCGCCCGATTCTTATTAAGCATACGAGCTGAACTGATTAACATCCCAGTAGGTGACTTCAGATGGAGTAATGGAGCTCATGCAGAGTAAAGATGTGCTAAATTACAGTACTGTGAGTTCTACTTTCCAGTACAGACCAAGCTGTTATTGCGCTGATATGATGGAGTACATGGTGCACGGCATTACGTCTCAGGAGGCAGATGGATGACTCACATTTGTGTGTTGATTCAGACCAGCTAAATGCCTCCTAATGAAGAAGTCAGATTATGTTAATCTCATTAGGACTGGGAGGAATATCACTACATGGGCTACTAAATACACCTGTTGTTAACTCTGTTAACAAAAATTTAATACTCATGTGTTAATACTCAGTTAATACTCATGTGGTAGCCTTGGATAAGGGTTTTTCCAAAGATAAAGCAAAAACGAATAGATATTTCGTCACACTTTTGCTAAAAAACATACCCATACCCATGTATCTTGACCCACTCCAAGATGCAAGAATTTATTTATTAGTATTGTAGGTTGTTTGTGCATCTTCAGTGACAATTCTATCTATCTATCTATCTATCTATCTATCTATCTATCTATCTATCTATCTATCTATCTATCTATCTATCTATCTATCTATCTATCTATCTATCTATCTATCTATCTATCTATCTCTTTTTAATTCATTTGCTTATGGACATATTCTAATCATTGTCACCTTATGATCATCACATTTATCACTTTGTAATAATAATAATAATAATAATAATAATAATAATAATAATAATTATTATTATTATTATTAGTAGTAGTAGTAGTAGCTACTTAGTTTACTGCCATATTGTCTTGATACATTGTCTGTGTCTGTAATTTGTTGATTAATTTACTACTGCAACAAAATAATTTCTCTTAGGAAACTATTCTATCTATCTATCTATCTATCTATCTATCTATCTATCTATCTATCTATCTATCTATCTATCTATCTATCTATCTATCTATCTATCTATCTATCTACACACACACTGAAATTTTGTGTTTGTAGTAATATTATGCCACAGATTGTGCTTAATTGTATTTTCAACTGCTCTTCTATTTTTACATCACATATCAACGACAATCTGTCTCTCTTATGTCAAAGGCTCTTTTGTTTTCCCGACAATGAGGGATAGCAAAGCGATTTGACATACTTCTATGATAGTTTAAGGGTGGCAATAATTTTGTTGCTTGTTTAAGAAGGATTTTGTTAGATAAAAAAAGTTTAATACTTTCTCCAGTTGTGGAAATGAACTGTATGAATTGTTCATAACTGAAAATGACACTTTATACCATTATTTTTTTTGCTAGTTGTAAAGAAGGGTGCCAATAGTTTTGCTTTTTACTGTATATTTAAACTACATGTTAAAAAGATTTTTTCCCCATTGTCTGTACTGCTTACCCTGATCTATTCTCGGGTCACAGGAAGCCTGTGCCTATCTCAGGCATCATCAAGGTAGGATACACCCTGGACGGAGTGCCAACCCATCACAGAGCCCCACACACACACATTCATTCACACACTACGGGCAATTTAGCCCTAGAAGCATGTCTTTGGACTGTGGGAGGAAACCGGAGCACCCGGAGGGGACCCACCAAGCATGGGGTGAACGTGCAAACTCCACACACACAGTGAAAGGGAGCAAGACTCGAACCCAGGACGCTGGAGCTGTGAGGATAACCACTAAGCCACCATGCCGCTAAAAAGATACATATATTGATCAAATATATTTCATGGATTGTGGTATACTGTAATATATTTCTGTTGTGTAATGGATATTGAGAGCTTTCCTTGTAATTTTTTGGATATAGCAAGCATTAATTCCATTAGCTGTGTTTCTTTTACACTGTTTCTACAGGTGGAGCAAGTTTTCTTTTTCTTTTTGTGTTAGTAGTGTTTCTTCATGCCCGTGGATGAGGTAATGAGTGGCATTTGAAGGTAAAGTTTCACAGTGCCAATTTTGTGCTTAGATGTTTTAGTGAGCACTTTATTTTGGAAACACTGGAGTGCTTTTGAATTCTTGATTCCGATTGGTCAGAAAGTATTGAGTCATTTTCCAAAAAATTACCTCTGACACTTGTGTGAGGTTTACATTAATGTGCTCAAACTCAAGTCTGGAGGATGTTACACATAAATGGATATTAAAAACGTTTACAGTTGTTGATATGGTGATTTTTCTGTAAGGACATGTGTAGTTAAAACATTTTCCGAAGGAATCTCCAGTGTCTGGGAGGGCACGGTGGCATAGTGGCATAGTGGTTAGCATGTTTGCCTCACACCTCCAGGGTTGGGGGTTTGATTCCTGCCTCCGCCGTGTATGTGTGGAGTTTGCATGTTCTCCCCGTGCCTCGGGGGTTTCTCTGGGTACTCCGGTTTCCTCCCCCAGTCCAAAGACATGCATTGTAGGTTGATTGGAGTCTCTAAATTGTCTGTAGTGTGTGATTGTGTGAGTGAATGAGAGTGTGTGTGTGCGTGCCCTGCGATGGGTTGGCACTCCGTCCAGGGTGTATCCTGCCTTGATGCCCAATGATGCCTGAGATAGGCACAGTCTCCCCGTGACCTGAGAATAGATTGGATAAGCAGTAGACAATGAATGAATAAATCTCCAGTGTCTAAGAGTGTCTCCAGATGTAGCTGTGGGTTTGCAGTTTCTCAATAATTTGACAAGCTACAAATTTTCCTTGAGAAGATCCAGTGAGGGAACAATAATTTATAGCTGCTCAACCGTAAGTGATAACAGGAGCATTCCACATAAATAAAAGGTATAAGGCGGCATCTGTAGTCAAGAAAAAGAAACATTGTGGTATATGAGTAATAAAAATTTTGATACAGAAAAAAACAAGGATGGTAATAGTAACCATAATACATATTTTGTTAGCAATATATGTATTTTTTTTTATTTAAAGTTAAGGTTAATGTTTTATCCCTGAAACAAAATTCTTGTAATCACTTACATTATCAACAGGTTAGAACAGCTATGAGTCATTCACTCACCAGCCTCTTTTTTGTTAGATATTTATCATCTGCAATTGTCCATTGCTTGCCAGAAACCATTTTTTGTGTACAGACAGCCACCAAATGTTCCACGCTAGGCACCTGGTTGTTTGATACAATGGAGCGCACACATACATGCACAATGTTTGTCTTACTATGCTTGTGAGCACCTTCCTCTGACTTAATTCTGCTGTATATATTGTTATATTTTACATTTTAGAGCATTTATCTTTTGTTTATTCTGTGTAATTTTCATATTTTCTTTTGCTGCTGGTCTCTGAGAGCTACCAAACCATTTTAATTGTTTCACTACAATGATAGTAAAGTCTCTCTCTCTCTCTCTCTCTCTCTCTCTCTCTCTCTCTCTCTCTCTCTCTCTCTCTCTCTCTCTCGTTTAATAATTAATACTGTTAATGAAAGCTATGAAACACATAAATGTAACCTGAATCTTGTCACTAACCAGAATAAATCATTTTGGCTCTATGGATCTGTTGCTTTTATAAAGATAAATAAATACAAAGAAGAAGAAGAAGAAGAAGAAGAAGAAGAAGAAGAAGCAATTTTCCTCATAGAGACCAGCCAAATTTCCCCACAATGTCAAAACTGTCAGATATTCCTATCCCTCTAAGGACATTTGTTCCCTGCCAAGATATAAAAACATGCCCACGTACTTACATACATTATAGGAAATGAGACAAAAAAAAGTAAACTTGTTTAAACACGCAACATCAGTGTCAACATTACATGCTAGCCAGCGCAAGGATGGAAATGAAAAATTCCCCTCTGTCTGACACACACACACACACACACACACACACACACACACACACACACACACACACACACAATACTGCAAGGTGTGGGAACAACACAGTCATTGTACATCTGTGACAAAGACACGGAAGGGCTCTCTCTTTCTCTCTGTCCACTGTACATAAACACAAAACCACTGTAGCTAATCAATCTGCTCCTTTGTGTCACTGACTTTTTTTTTTTTATCAGAATCTTTTCTTTGTGCCTCTGTGTGAAAGTACATGAAGGTCTACTATTATGCCTTTTTCATACGCTTACACACTACACGTCTCTCTGTCATCACCCAGCACAGTATGTTCATCTTCCTGACATGTTCAGTGCCAGTGTAGCTGTGTTACGGAAATCCTCACACCTAAATGGGGTATTTCAAACGACAAGGATTTTCGTCTTTGCGTGTGTGTACATGTCTGTATTTTCATGGATGTGTGAGTGTGTGTGTGTATATATGGTAAATATCTGCGAGCATGCCCATGCTTATGTGTGTGTGTTAGAGGTGCACTTTTTGAAAAGTGCTGAAAAGTGTTCTACACATAAAATAATATTGTTTCAGAAAAACATTTGAAAACGGTTCATTTGCAGTAGTGTTAAGCTTTTTCGCTTGTGATTAATCTTCTGATAAATATTGCATATGTTTCAGAGGCTCTTTAGTCATAGGTTGGTGATCATAGGAGTGGGCAAGATGATGACATGAAATCATCATGTAACTGCTGTATCCTGCCTCGGATTCAGAGCCTGTCCTGTGTTCATTCGGTTTGAGGTGGGAATACATCATGGATGTGAGTCAGAACATCATAGGACTCTAACATATTCAGACACTAACTCACACCTTATTGCATGTTTTTTGTGAGGTGGGAGGAACCCGGAGAACCCAGATGCAGACACAAAAACAATGCAGAGCTCCACACACACAGTAATCTGCTGCCACCCACAAGAAATTACAATACAATGGGTTTTTATTCTGAGATTTCTGTCAGTATCAATAGTTCTTAAACTCTCGCCAACTGTCAGTAATAGCATGTGGTTTTGACATGTTCCTTGGCATTTGCCTTCGGCAGTGGTTTGTGAAGAAAATTATAATAATAAATAAATTTTTCTGGCTCTTCATTCTAGCATTTCAAGTTCAAAATATTGGCACACTATGAGGGATGTGTGATAGTTCTTTGTAATTACAAATGTAATCATTATTGCAATATGTACATACTGTAGTTACAATACAATAAATCACAAAAAGGTCATTTTTTCATCAATGTAATCGAAAAAGTACAAGTCACATCACCCTCACCTCACCTTAACACCATGACCTCAACTACTGCTGAGTCTTGAGTGAGACTCTTGTAGCCCCATATATTTTGTTACAGTATCTCAACTGTAAATCGCTTGAATGTCAGCCAAAAGAATAAATGTACTGTACTATGCTACATATGTTTTTATGTATATAAAAAACTCGTCAGTCTCTGTACTACGAAGTCGCCAGTAGGTATGCCTACTTCTGGTAGCCATAGTAACGGTTATCAGTACTTGAGAACAAATCGGTTTTCTTGCTGCTAAAACGAAACATTCTGGAAAGAGAGTGTTTATATATAAAATTCACCAGTGTATGTATGCAGCATATATGAAATAAAGGAGAAGGATCGTGTGCTCTACTGTCTTCACTTTCACTGATACTCCCATCGCTGCTCCAAGCCGCTCTGTATTTGCATAAAGTTAATCTTTTCTCAGTTTTCTTATGCTGCTGGACCAACCCACATCTACTCACCAGTGGTTGCTGTCGCTTATGCCATCGGAAGCTCTCACTGGAAATAAAAGGTCTCTAGTTGCTTTGTCGCTGCGAGCCACTGTATGTGTGAACGTAGCATAAAAGTCCCAAGTCCCTACAGTTCAAGTCAATTCCAAATTAAGTACCTGAATAAGAACAGGATCATTACCTTCAACAATGTTTCAATTAATATTTATCCTCTGCAGTCGACTGTAGTCGAGTAGCGTGAGTAATTATTGCTGACGAAAACATTTTTAAGCAAAATTGACGAGCCTACTTACATTTCAGATCATGCAGCATCCACCAATTGTGTTGTCATAAACTCCCAGATTGCATGTAATAAGCAAGTTCAAGTCAAACCTAAGTCCAAGTCTAGCACATGAGTACTACTTGACTGCGCTATACCTGCATACTGTAGGTATTATGCATGTAAAGCCTAAAAGCAGCAGGTTTTGTATAAACCTGTTGTTCACAAATACACTACATAAATAAAGCTAAACTCTAATTTCCCTTGCTGTTTTGCTGATACTATCAAGGGTCCACCTTGTGTGCCATTAGTAAATATAATGTGCTTTTAAATTATTCAGATGTACACAATTGGACATAAGGATTTAAAGGTGTACTCTAAAAGTACAAAACCAAACATATACAGTACCTCACCAGGTGAAAGATATATACTAGAGGTACAAATGAATGAAAAGTACTGGGTGTGTTTATTTGTGGGAGTGTAATTAAGTTACCACTGTTAGGTGACATAAGGTCTGAAGTGAAGTGGAATGAAATAATCATGCAGACGCACACCTGTGTGTGTGTGTGTGTGTGTGTGTGAAGCTGTAAAGCAAGACATAAGTGTAGAATTTCAATCTGTTCTCCTCACGTTACTCTCTCTCTCTCTCTCTCTCTCTCTCTCTCTCTCTCTCTCACACACACACACACACACACACACACACTCCCTAATTCACACGCTCAAACTGCGCCATTGCAAAAAAATCGCATACGTCACTGCGCATACGTGAAGTCTGCCAGAATGAGAGAGGAGGCATTGAGGCAGTCAGTGAAGGCAGTTGTGTAAGAGAGATGAATTTAGTAGCCAGACACAGACGGAGGGAGGACGGCACTGACCCAGCGTCCTCAGCGGCAGGGTTTCGGTTCACCTTCGTGAACACGATCGCGGACTCGGCACATTTGTAACAGTAGCTGTTCCCGACGCAAAACAGCGACAGCAACGAATTCATTCATTAGCAAGGCACGACGAGTTCAGGTAGGATGGATCACTTGGGTTTCTTTCTTGCGTTATCGTGATCGGCGGTCTGGAGGTGATCAGGTGCGCAGTCGACCCCTGGCACCTCAGTGCGTGTGTCCCTGCAGCGGACTACCATCTTGATTTCTGTAGCTAATAATAATAATAATAATAATGATAATAATAAGAGAAGGATTATAAATTCAGCTCAAAGGGTGCCACGATGCAGTAAAGGTGCACCATGCTGCCTGCTGGCTTTAATAAGCGCTACAGATCTCCGCATCGCTATAGCGCGTTAGAGGATTCATGCTCGAAGGATAATGACGCGCGGCAGACTGATGACCACAACAACTCCTATCGCACAAACCACGGTGCTGGTGGATAAAAAAGTCGGCTCTCATGAACAATAAGACCCGGTTTGAAAAGCGACTTGTGCACACGCTCTTTCATTTCTCTCTGGCGAGACCGAAAAACTCTCCCACGTTTCTGTTGTGTTAAGAGGCACTGCTTACTCTTCGTGATCACAAACCGTGTGCATGAAGAAGAAGCGTCGAAATGTCATCTGTCACTCTGATACCCCTGAGGCCAGGGTTTGACTGCTTTCTTTTTTTCTTTTTTTCTTTTTTTTTTTGTAGCAACAAAACTACTGAACATAAATTGCATTGACTCTTGGTTTAGAATTGTGTTACTGCTATGCTTCAAAAGGCATATTGATAATATCATTATCATTGAAAATGATAATAATAACTAGTTTTCATTCTAGTCTTCATTCTAGCATTTCAAGTTCAAAATATTGGCACACTATGAGGGATGTGTGATAATCATTATTGCAATATGAACATAGTTACAATACAATAAATCACAAAAAGGTCATTTTTTCATCAATGTAATTGAAAAAGTACAAGTCACATCACCCTCACCTCACCTTAACACCATGACCTCAACTACTGCTGAGTCTTGAGTGAGACTCTTGTAGCCCCATATATTTTGTTACAGTACTAGACAAGAGTAATTATTTAAACATAAATTGCATTGACTCTTGGCTTAGAATTGTGTTACTGCTATGCTTCAAAAGGCACCAGAATGGAGATCCTCATTTTAAAGGGCTGGAGAAATGAATCCCACTGAATGGAAATGTATCCCACTTTATATTGTGGTTGTGTGCAGTTTTTGCTATTGGAGTGCGAAAAGAAGATTCAGCTATACTGAAGTGAACATACCACTGGGCAGTACAGTGGTGCAGTGGGTAGCATTGCCTGTTAGGGATAACAGTGATCTGGCCGAAATATCATATCATGATTATTATTTTCAGGCTGGATTATGATCCACAATAATACTAGGACTGTTTTTTAGCTTACTGAACAGAGCAACCAGATTAATTTGTCTGACAATGGAAAATGTAACCTCACAAAAAATACTTTTGAAATATAATTTGTATATCCTTTGCCAGGTAAAATGCCCTGATATCCCTCCAGTCTTTCCAGTGCTTACTTGTTTTTTTCACTTGAGTACCTTTGTCAAACTCATTAGTTAATGAGTTTGCTTCAGTCCAGTTTTTCAGATGCAGTCTTTTTACACTCACATGTTCTCCCAGTGTTATCTGGATTTCTTTGGGGTGCTTTAAATTGAGATGGTAAAACAGGTTCATCATGTTCCTCAACTTGCCAGTCTTGCATTTGCATATTTGGCAAACAACCATTGTTTTCGCTAAATAAAATCCAGCGGTTCCACATATTGTTGTTTTTTCAAGCACTAAATCTTTGGTGTAGCCAGCCAGGCTGGTGTGTTACCAAACAAAACAAGGAGTAAATATAAGTTAAAGAAACTGCTAGTTGCTGTTGGTTTGTTTGTTTCTGCCAGGGAAAATATGAGCTGGACTAGGAAATAGATAAATGTCTGAGATGAATGTTTACGATTCAACTGACAGAATGGGTTTAGTATCATGGTACTGGCAATCTTTCTGTAAATACAGATAGTGGAGACATTTTACTCAGACATGATATATAATATCATCATATCATCCATCTTTAGCCTTGCTGCCCTCCGAATCCTTGGTCTGTTTTGAGTTTTGTATGTTTTTAGGTTTCCTCTGGGTTCTTCGTTTTCATCTCACCTTCCAGAAACATTAGATGAACTAAAGACTCTTCATTTACTTTAGGTGGAAATGTGTATGCATGATGTCCAGTGAAGGACCAACATCCTATATAGAATTCATTCATGCTTCATGCACAGTGCTCTTGGGATACAGAACCCTGATCAGGATCTAGCGGTTACTGAAGATACATGACTGAAGATGATAAGCCTCCACTGATAGTATTAGTAGTAGTAGAACTTGACTCATGAACATATAATCCTATATTATAACTTTACTTTGACTCACTTAGGTGTAATACGGGATTTGAGATATGCTATGCACTTCAGCATTAAATAATGTTATGCAAACTACATAGTCACATTTGTAGACATATTTTCACAGGAAATCCATTTCATGCAAGGTTTGAACTGGACCTGACCTGAATAGCAGCTTAGGGGCTTTGGAGGTGAAGGTGAGATTATTTGAGGCTTGACTTGTTCTCAAAGTTAAAAGACTTTTTAACAACACATGCATCCAGTAATTTTCAGGCAGCTGTTCAGATTAATAGCTAAACAATCACTTTGATCCTAAACATTACATAAAAGATCCACTTCTGGCATTTGGCAGACACCCTTATACAGAGCAACTCACATTTTATACAACTGAGGGTTAAAGGCCTTGCTCAGGGGCCAAGCAGTGGCAGCATGGAGGACCTGGGATTCAAACTCACAACCTTCCAAGCAGTAGTCTATCACCTTAACCACTAAACTACCACATCCCCAATCGTCTACACTTACAAGATATTTCCTAAAGTAAATAAATGCGGAGCTGTAGATTATAATCAATACTCTGATGTAAGGTATATGTGATATATTGTGAGAAGTGCTTGTGCTTGGATGTTTGCATGAACTGCAATAATGTGGTGAAATTATGGTCTTATTTTGGCACTGACATTCTTCACAATTTGTTGTTAAGTCTAAACAAACTGATTCTCTGCAAGATTCCGGTGCTGAGTAATGTGCAACCTCAGAGCCATGATGCTTTTACAGCATAAATGATATCAGATGATTCGACCTAATTATACGTAAACCCCGAGACGATACTGACTTGGAGTTTGAAAGCTGGCTCTTTTTTTTTTGTATAGTGACACAGTATCAGTGCATCCCTCTTTGAGATCAATGCAAGTCTCAAGCCCTATGAATGTGATGACCTGGGCTTGGCCTGTTTTGTGTCATGATAATGGCATAACATTATGTATTTTTTTGCAGACAACACGTCGTTTGTAAAAGAGAGCGAGAAAGAAAGAAAAATAGAGTGAAGGAGAGAGTTAGAGAAAGAGAGAGGACAAAGAACAAAATAATCAGAGTATCTAGGGCTGTGAAGGTGGCAATAAGAAACTGATAAAATCGTGGTTGGTGCCAGCTGAGACATGCCCACAAAACAGAAAGTAAACTGATAGATTGTAGATAGTTAAAGCCTTGTATAGGCCTTTGTTTATCATATTTGATGCTTTTGGGATAAATTAAGAAAGGGAAAGTACTAGTATCAGGTGAACATGCTGTGTTGATTTGAGTTCATATGTTGTGCATGATCATTTGTGCCCATTAAGTGGGTCTGTTTTGCGTAACGATGGAAAGGGAGCAGGTTTTGCCCCGATGATAAAGACTACCTACATTCCTTAAGGGTGGATTGGTGGAATCCTTTTGGTTAGAACGACCAGTAACAACTCCTCCCATACCTTTCCAGTGCACACACACACACACACACACACACACACACACACACACACACACACACACACGCACACACACACACGTCTGCCTCCCCCACAGACCCTAAATAAAACGAAATGCACATTTATCTTTAAAAAAAAGGGCGAATTCAGCAATATGCTGACTGGCTAGCTCAGCCCTATCCTTTGAGCAGATAAACGTCCACTCCCACAGATACATATGCACAAACACACACACGCACACACATCCACATGTTCAGGACAGCGCTCTGATACCACTGTGTACAAACAGACTTCTGTCTTTGCCTGGAAACATTCAGTGAAATTAACGGAAACGTCAAACGGCATGGAATGAGTCAGTCAGTGTGTGTGTGTGTGTGTGTGTGTGTGTGTGTGTGTGTGTGTGTGTGTGTGTGTGTGTGTGAGAGAGAGAGAGAGAGAGAGAGAGAGAGAGAGAGAGAAACAAGCATCTCTTTTAAACATTTGAAATGACCCATGTGGCCATGAAGCAGGAACTTGATGCTCATATTCAATGTGTGAGTGTAGCATATGAGGTAGCATAATCTGGTGTTTATAGTGGTTTAGATTGGACAGTTGAAGGTTTTACAGTAAACACATTGATTACTGTGACATGGGACATGAATAGTGTGTGTGTTCTGGTCATGACGCTGTAACACACTGAGACAGAGAGGAAAGTCAAAGAAATTCTTGTTCGAGAATCTGCACTGACATTGTGCCTAAGGGGACATCAGACGGAAATAGGCATTTGCATTTCAGCTATTCTATATCTTTAGAAATTCTGTGTAATACAATTCTGGGGCACTACATCATCCTTACTGTACGCATGTGTGTGTGTGTGTGTGTGTGTGTGTGTGTGTGTGTGTGTGTGTGCGTGTGCGTGTGATATATATAATAGACAGAGAAAGAACCTTAGGGCCAGACAATTTCCAGTGTAATGGGCCCTAGTGAGGAAGTCTGTACACACATTAATCCTTAGTGTCAATCTCTGTATACACACAAAATATACACAACACACACGTGGCTGATGTGCACAGAGTAAACACATAAACATTCATTCATAGGAACACCCCAAAAAAAACACCTGGTTGTCGAACAAAGCCTGTCTGATTTTCCATTATCATCAGGCGGAGTAAATACACACACACACACGTGTTACGGCAGTGACACACACACACACACACACACACACCTCAGAGTTCGCTATAATAACAGTGTGATATTAACAGTATGAAATTTGCATAGGCAGAATTCTTATCTGCAATCTTTTCTCCTTCTCTTCCTTGTCCTATCTCTGCCTTTCCTGCTTTATTACTATGTTTTTTAGTTCTCCTTATCTCCATATCTTTACAGTCAGTCATTGCTCTAAAGCGTATCAAAGTGTGTCAGAGTAACAATAAGACGAACAAGAGGACTCTTACAAAACTTTTCAAGGAAGCATGGAAGGATCCAAGATGGAAAAAGCAAAAAATGGTGAAACAAACACCTCCAACCTCTCCTATACGTTTTGTACCCGCTTTCTCTTCTGTTGGTAAAACTATGCTTTTACAAATTCTACCATGCTTCTTCAAACGTTCTCCACTGTCATGTTGACTCAGGATGAAGCCATAAACATTTGCTCTTTCTGTAGCTTTCATTTCTCTCCTTGGCTTTCTTGATATTCTTAATATTATTGAACAGCTTACATTAAGTGCTTAAATTAATTCAAGCTCTTCTTTCCTTTCTTTCGCTATGACTGTAGCTCTTGTATGACACCCTAGAGACTTTTGTACCAGACCAAAATGCTTCACTGAATTTCTTCGTAGTGATTCAGCAACTGGGGGTGGGAATGAGTCATGCTGGGGACGAGGTTGGACTGAGTTGCTGACAGGTGTTTTACGGTTTTTGGAACATATCTTGCACAAGACCCTGAGTAAAAAACAGATGCAATGTTAGGCCAATGTGCTATAATCAGTCATCCTGAAATTTCAGTCCTCGCCTTAGTTTTTGTCTGTATTTTTAATTTCAATTCAAGGGGTATGCTAATCGCTTGTTACTGTTTTTAAATCATTTATCTGACTATCTATTTCCAAACTATATTTCCAAATTTGGCTGCATTGTATCTGCGTGTGATGGTAATGTGGAAAATGGTGCAGTGTTTATTGTAGATGTGCTGCACATTTTAGATACGAGGTCCAATGATGATGACTAATAAAGCTGCTTTTTGTGTTCCTACTTGAGCTCAGTAATGAAATGAAGTGGTGGTCTATGCATTTCATTCTGCAGGTGGACTCAGTTGGTTACCAGGGATGCATGGCAGGGATGATCAATTCTAATTTAGCACAGCTTACCGATTTCCATGTTCATAGCCACTTGCATCAACTCACCAGTAAACACCAAGTACCTGTGTTGCATATGAAAATGTTCAGTGTTTCTTTCTGCAAGCTGTGTTCATATACACACTTATACTAGTATGCAGTAAAGACAGACTGTGGCATGATTCTGCACTTTTTGGGACTGTGCACTAGGGATGTAACTAAATATGAATATATTGATCAGATACTAACCTGACACTCCCAGGACAATCAAAGACAACTGGACGTACACCACTCTTTCATTCATCCTTAGTAGCTTCCTGGTTGGCAATTTAAACATGACAAATAACCTTATTAATATCTTGGGAAACAGAATCAACTAAAATCATTGTTGTGGGTGGGTAATAAAAAAGAAATAATTGTGTAAACAGGATAACAAAAACCTGTCTCAGTGCAATAACTGAGAAGTTCTGAGCTCAAAGCAAGAATTCACAGACCATGCAGAAGTGCTGGGATTTCACCCTCCATATTTTTCCAGTGTATCCCAATGTTTCCAGGGGCCTAGTGGTATACTTCATAAAAATAAAAAAAAATGCCACACCCACTAATACACAAATAGTGGAATTGCATTACAACCCCAGTGAGCACTTTCCATGAAGTACATTTGAAAGATGATATAGATTGCTTCCCACATGAAGAATTTAGTCATGCCTCATTCATTCCATTCCAAGAACCACAGATTCAGATGAATCCAGTCACTCGTGTGTTTCTGATTTTCTTTTAATCTATTATACCTTTGTTCTTTCACAGGAGCAGACATGAAAAACAACAAACATTTGTTAATCACGTGTGCCTTGAGAAAGCCAAGCACTTCCATGGAGCTTCTGCTAATGATCCTATTGCTCTCATTGCTTATCATCCAGCCAATTGCAAGCCAAGTGTATGTAAACTCTTCCTCATATGATGGCAACACTATACAACAAGCCGATCAGACACAGGAGAGCCTAAGGCATTCTCATCCAATAGGCTGGACTGATGTGCCTGACCAAATAATGGGTCCAGGAGCTAAGACAGAAAGAGTAACAGACAGAAATGCTTCTGTTGGAATCTATAAGGAAGGAGACACTATATCAAATGGGCAACCAGGGACTATAAATAATACAGTGGAGGAGACATTGACAAAACCTTCAGAAATGCATAGGAAAGTTGACCTTACAGCATATTCTCTGTCACCAAGCAACAGAACCAAAGGTGGACTCAAAACTCAAAGTTTCACAGTTAGGCCAGTTACCACAGATCCCATTCAAAAGACTAGAGGCTATTCTGAAAAGGAAACAACTACATTTCTTACCATGAAACAAGATTCTGGCAGAACTGTAATAACAGAGGCAGATACAATGCCGAAAAAAGCAATTACTGACACCAGTAAAGACGACTGGTCAATGTCAGCTGTATTACACACCACTGGAATTAGCTTAGTAAATTCATCAACTGACTCTGATGATGCTGGCCAAGGACAAGTGTCTCATACCTCTCTGACAACTGTGTCCACCACTCATATAAAGCCTACAGCTGGCCCATCAACCTCAGTTCATTCCCCAGTGGTCGCTGATAGGATGAACACAAGTGGGGCTGATCTAGGAGGTGAGTGAATGCTGCACATGTTTTCATTCCTGTCTGATGTGTTATCAGTATTTCTTATTCCTCTTTGTGTTTCCTTGTTCATCAGTTAAGCAAGGCAATACCACTACAAAAGGACATCAATCAAAAGAAAGTCCATCAACTTCACCATCGCAGAATGGAACCACTTCCCTGAGGACACAACCACAAAGAGAAACCACAGCCAACTTAACTACCCCACAGCCGAAAAGCACAACAAAGTTATCAAGCACAACGATGACGACCAATCAGAAATCAGAAGGAGCTGCATCTCAAGGAGCAGTCTATACAACAGGCAACAAGCAAACAGCAGAGATCAAACCATCAAAAAGCACAACAAAACAGAAAAGCACAGCAGGTAAGAGTCAAAACCAATTTGGCAATCATGGGATTTGTAGTTCATGGTTGTGTTAGAAAACAATGGCTTCATTGATGACGAACAAGTCAATGGCATGAAGTGGAATTATTTATGCAGCTGGCGTCTTACGGGAAAACTTTGGACAAAGCTCAAAGGTATGAGAGAGCAGACAGAGGAAAAGCGAGAGAGAGATGAAGGGAGGTGGAAGGAAACTATATGTGTTTGCAGAAAAGAGACAGAACAGACCCAAGGGGAAAATATGCACAGGAGGAGATGAAAGCAAGTGATGGAGGAGTCAAAAACAGCTAGAAGAGAAAAGAGCAGTAAAGGATAAAGTGAAGAAGGACGAAAGCTCCTCAAGGTTTTCTGATAGATACTATTACAAAAAAAGACGGTTTGTAAATTGAAATAGAGAGTAGAAAGGGGGAGTGAGCCGAGGGAGTTCAGAGAGTGATGAGAACCAGATGGATAAACTGGGTGCTAGGAAGGGAGGAGACAAGTGTAACAAAGTGGTGCAGTAAACATACGAATGCCTGCAAGATAGTTTACTTCAAGTGTGTCAGAACCTGTTGCTTATTCTGTGAAATATCACAGTTTTTCAAAACACCTCCACAGAACAGGAAATTGTGAATGATTCAGGAGAACCATGATGATTAAAATGAGTGAAGTAGAGAGAGAGAGAGAGAGAGATAGATAGATAGAGAGAGAGAGAGAGAGAGAGAGAGTGTAAGCGAGTGATTTGTGTGAATGCCTCCAGCTGTGAAACTTGATCGGCACATCTGGGCGTCTTACTGTTTGGGAGCTGGTGTCAGTTACAGGAAGTTCACGTTACTGGAAGTCTATTTGTGTCTGTATTAGCTTTTGCTTATTTGGAGGATTGGTGTGGAAGTATGTGCAAACATTACTTCTAGATATGAGTGAGTGTGTGAGTTTGCTGTTATGTGTGTTTTCTGGATAACTCGAAAGCACATTAAGGTTCTGTGGGAATAGACTGTTTCCATTCAACTTCACCAAAGCTCTTCTTCGTCATCCATTATATATTACTTTCTCTTCTTGTGCGTATGAGTCTGTCCCCCCCCCCCCCCCCAGACAATGTGAGAGGCAACGTGCCAAAAACATTAGGAAAAAACATTTTAATTCCAATATCTTTCAAAACCTTATTTTGTTACAACACATTTTGGTGTATGTTTATGTGAATCTGACTTTGAATCCTGTATTATGTCTCTAACAAAAATAAGAGAAACTGAAGAACCATTAAATTGTGTGTGCTGGAGTACATGATACCATTTTCCCCCTTAACCATTCCTAAATTGTACTGAATGTGTAAGGTAGCTAGGCAAAGATGTTTCCAGTGAAGGTTTGGAGAACAAAACTCCACGCAGTCCTTCAAATCTACTAAATGTTTAGGTTATGCAAAGATGTTTATCATACAAAAAAAAAAATCACATGGAAAAATGAAGTCCAGGCTGCTTTCTCTTTCCATGTGCTCAGTGCTCAAACTTCCTGTTCAGGTAAACTGTAAAAGGTGTGTGTGTGGGGGGGTGGGGTGGCTGTGTGGCTGCGTGTGTATGGCTGTCATACACACTCCAGTTCTCTAAATATTTGAATCTCATAATGGAGAACATGTGGATTGAGTAGCTGAAGAGGTATTGCATAGGGGTTTCCTATAAAACCTGACAAAATATAAAAAGTAATAATCAGTAGTAGCTAAAATAGAATGAAACATGTCTGCACAAAGTAAAAACTCAGATATATTAAAGAAAATTCTTGTCCTTTCTCTAGTGAACCAAGTGATATTTAGAAACCATGTACGGTTTAAGCATAATAACAAACCATATGACCAAGAGTGTGGTGCTGATCACCAAGTACTGTTGGTCTATGCTAGCTTTCAGGCTTGACTTAATGTTTAGCCTATTGCCATAATCTTTAATTTCGCCTCTAGCATATAACTCTAAAATCTAAAATAGGTTGGAATTGAAAGAGTATACAAAAAAGCAATTTATTTACCCTCTTTAACAGACTCTGTATTATTCTTTCTACATCATGTATGTAAACCTTGCTAACTCTTTATAGCTATTCCACTAACTATAACTATCTTCTCAGAATATAAATGCCTTCACTGATTATAGGAAATATTACCAGGTACAAATGTTTTTTCATGTGTGTGAAGGTACTTGTTATAAAAATGTATTTGTTTTCTTGTATTTGTAACATATTAGCATTTATACAACAATACAAAACTCCTGAGTAGGCTATGGGGTGTTCTTTGTTTGGTTTTTTTCAATGACAATACAAAAAAACATTATGAAAATGAAATCAGTGTTTTATAACAATAATGCATCTTTTTCCTGGAAGAAAATAAATTAGTCAATCAGTCTAACGATGATATTAATGTTATTTGTTTTGAGCACTTTACTGGAATTTAGCATTTAGCATGAGACAGTTGCTCTACCTGAAAGGAATGACTGAATGACTGTAGGTCTTCTGTCAAAACAGATTTTGTGTAACATTCAACACTATATGGAAATGTATTACCCTCTAGTGGCTAGGTCTAGCATAGCATGTTTCCCAGATTTGAAGAAAATCTCCAATATTTCGTCTCATAACAAAAAAAAGCAATCAGTAATTGAAAGCTTCTGTCAAGTTGCAGTTTTCTTCCACCCTCATATACTCAAACTGGGTCAGTATATTACCAAGAACCCTGCCTATAGTATATTTTATATCTTTCAGTCCATAAACATCACATTTCTTTGCTTCTGTTTTCCCAGATGCAACCACTTCTCAAAGCACAACTCTGTCTCTCCCCATGGGACGTGGACGTTTGCTACCAGTGGACAATGATGCGAGACATGTAGATAAAGAACATTCTCCATCCCTGGTGAATATACCATCAATTAATCCTGGACCTACCCCTCCTGCAAATTCCTGTGCCACTGGTCTGGGCCTCTGCTCTTCTCCTGAATCCCAAAACACACTTAGTGACACTACCACCTCAAACCGGACCTTGCTGGTGTGGGCTGACCTGAGCCGCACGCTGTCGTTTGCCTGGGAGCTGCACATTTTTGGCTCAGCTGCCCTCTTCCTGCTTCTCACTGCTGGCTCTGCTTTGGGTTTAGCCCTGGCTCCCAACATGCACTGCCCTCATCGTGGAGCACTAACACTTGCTAATGGCCTCCTGCTCCTGACAGGTGCAATCCGAGCCATTTACTTCCTGGTTGATCCCTATGGTTCTCGTCTGCTTTTGCCGTTATCAGTGAACACAGCCTTGTACACATTAGCATTGCCTCTGTTAATATGGGTGCAATCTGCAATGGTGGTGTTGGTGCTAAAAGGGGCTGAGGTGGTTTTGATGCCTCCACCTCTTCAGCATCCGCCTCTTCTGGCTGTGATGGCCATTCTCCAATGCACTCTACTGTTAGCTGCTGACCTACTGTCACCTGCATTGTCACCTGCTGTACCTGTTGTCCTGCAGACCCTTACCTTGACTGCTGGGGTGGTTCTGTGCCTGGGTTACATATTCTTGATTCTGCCACGGCTCTCAAATGTCCAGATTGGCCAAACCAGAGATAAAGGGCTCGGTAGGTCGAAGTTGAGGGTGCTGGCACGTGTGCTAGCAGGGTGTGCTTTTCTTGGGGCACTGTGCTGTCTGATGCATGCTTACACCTGCTTTTGGCTATATGGACTGCTAGGGGACTGGCGCCACTTCCGCTGGGCTTGGTGGCTGGTTCAGTTCTGGGCACGACTGCTTGAACTTACATGGGCCTTCTGTCTTTTGCTGCTGAGTTCCTGGGTTTTCTGGAGACCTCGAGGGGGCCAGACGGGGAGAGCTCCAGGACAGGGAGTCGGTGCCGCAGGTGACCTCACCTCACCCTGCCCATCCTCCAATTCTTCAGAAACACACACTTGCTGGGCAAAGATTGTGCAAAGCCTGAAGGGGAGACCTTGCAGAAAGTCTGACAGCAATGGGGTGGGAGGGGCCAGTGGTGGTGTGGCAGGGGAGCTGCCTAATAACTGGGCAGGACAGGAACGCTCAGGTGCAGACATCAGCAAAAGCCTGATAAGAAACCGGGACCCACCCAAAGAAAGTAATCATGGACGCAACCAGAGAAGCATTGAGGGCTCATCTGGGTCATTGCTAAGGTTGCAAGCGCTCAGTCGACCAAGCCAGTGCTCACAGAGCAGCAGTCTGGACAGAGAAAAAGAATCAGCCATCTCTCTTTATGACTTTGATTTGCGTCCTCCATCCCCAATTGATCTGACCCGCAGTATTGATGAGGCATTGCACAGGGAGCATCTGCTCAGGGGGGGCAGCCTGTTCCATTCTTTGGGACCTCCATCACCACCTCCATCTCCTGAGACTTGGCTGCGCAGGAACAGCGATCCTCAAATTATGCTCTCAGAGAGCAGTGATGAGCATACTCTGCTGACAGAGTCTTCTGCTGGCTTAAACCGCTCCATCCCCAGCGCTGTGCCAAGCCGGCAGGTAACCGCTCCTCCTACACCAACCCATCAAGGGCCACGCTGGACCTCTCAAGCTCCTGTGCCTTCCTCTATTTCCTGCCCCATCTCCCTGCACCCCTCCCCTAGTATGGGTCGAGCCTTGAGCCCGAGCACAGATGATACCAGACCGTTTCTTACCCCTGATTTAGATAAGGTGGGGTCAGACAATGAAGGGGAGAGGAGCTACCTGAGAGTCAGTCGCCATGATGACTCGGCGAGTGTCACCAGTGACATAATCGATCTTTGAACTGACGTAATTGGTCAAAGACCAGTGCCCTAGGTAACACCCACATGACATTACCTGAAATAAAATCAGGACTAACTATGGTCTGGTGTGACATAGAATAAAAAAGAAATGTCAGATTGACTTTAAATTTTGAACGCATTAGGTTTGCATGCAGTATGGATTATTTTTTATGGAGTCACCTATTTTAATTTAGGGGTGTTTGTTCATACCATTTGTTTTGCTCACCTGTGTATATATTTAAGGTTGAGGAGCAAAGTGAAAGAACAAAACGGTTCTAATGACTAACATTTCCTGAAATTCCTCATAGCCAGTTTATGGATGTGTATTATTTTCAGTATTTATAAATAGACTGAGAGTATTAATTCAAAATGTCTGAACAGTTTCAAAGAATTCATTTGCAAACATTAGCAGATTGTTGTAAATTTCTAGGATGTATGGTGGAAACCTTTTTTTATTTGAACTTGGTTTGGACTTTATTTGTAACCGACTGAAATGCAGAGACTTATGTTGCATCTTGACAGTGACTGAGAGACTTAAACTATGTTTCGAGATGAGAAATTGTGCCTGTATAAGAATTTTTTCTGATGCACCGAGCCGATGGACATTAAAGTAATATTACGGTATATGAAATGATACAAATCTAATCAAATATTTTTTGGCAAATGACTTTTTTCAGAAATTTTGTGGAGCGTTATTTTACAAGGAACATTTGGCAAAGATTCTTTCAGCTGGTTTGGACTTTTTACATAACTGTAACCAGGCACTTAGTGTCTTTTATATGAATATCAGTGTGAGAGATATGTGCTGCGTTATAATGTTAGCGGTCAGGTTTATAATGAGCAAAAAAATTAATAAAATGAGGGTAAAGTGTTATTATGAACATAGTAAAAAAAACTAGCATGACAACTTGAATCATTGTAATAATAAACATTCCAGTCTTGTTAATGCAAGACTCATAAAGCAGTTCAACTTAATTAGCATTTCAACTTAATTAGAAGTAAATAATATTTTTTAAACACACAACATATAATTACTATTTGTTGTCTTTGTGTTTTTGAAGGGCCACACAGTTGCATTTAGTGCAAATGGTGGTAATGCATTTGGTCGTTCTGTTTTGTCTGCACAAAGTAAACTTCATCATGAGAGAATATAGAAAAAAATGGTGGCCAAATCCACATAGAAAACAAACAATGTGCTTTTAGGAGACATAATAAGAAAAGACGGCACAGGTAGCTCTACAATTGGAGTAGGTACAAATACAGATACAGTTTAAGTAAAATTTTGAAACTAAAGTTCATCATAAACATTTAGTAGAGAAGAGTGGATTTTTGTAGAATAAGAGGATTTTTTTTGCGCTAGTGCTGGATATTTTCTAACTCATATTTTGACATAATGGGTGTAAGATCTCTTTGAAGGGCAAATATAATTTCAGTCATGCACTACAACCAAAACATTCATTCATTCATTGTCTACCGCTTATCTGAACTATTCTCGGGTCACGGGGAGCCTGTGCCTATCTCAGGCGTCATTGGGCATCAAGGCAGGATACACCCTGGACGGAGTGCCAACCCATCGCAGGGCACACACACACACTCTCATTCACAACCAAAACATATGCAAGCAAAAAAGTAAAAAAAATTCTGCTCCACTGTATTCACCAACTCTTTATTACTATTGAATGGCTTCCTAAGACTAAAAGACCTGCTCACCATTACATTTCCACAGTCACTCTCCACACCACTTTTATTTAATATGAGCTGTATTAGCAAAACAACTTTTAGTATTCAGTCAATTTGCAACATTTATACCATTTCCAGCATTATTTTAAATTATAGCCTGAGAAAAACTGACACACTCATATTTGTGACAATCCCTTACACTGACCAGCTGTTACTCATTTACAAAACTAACATGTAGTTGCTTTTAAGCTCATGTTTTTCCTCAGAAGAGCAAACCAGCCTCCGCTTTCACACACCAAGATGTAAACTAGTCTGTAGATTTGTACAGTAAAAACAAGAAACAACTAAAAGTGAATAAGACGGGCTAATATTCAGGCTTCAGTCAGTACAAACACATCACTGTCTCTACTTGGAATGTTGTTTATAGTATAATTTCATGTAAAAAATTGATTTCCAGTCAGGCAGTGCATGTCGTTCGCAGCAAAACTGAGGTTATGTGTAACATAAAAGAAAATGTAAATACTGCTATTTTTGTGGATTGTAAATAAGAATATGCCATGTTCAGAATAACATGAACTATATTTACTGTGAATGACAATCCTGCATAGTGCAAGAGTATTTCCAGGCACAATACAAGGACTGGCATTAAAGAAACTCTTATTTTTTTAGATATGTAAAAGTTTTGATTAAGAATCCTAGTGATATTGAACATAAACATAAAATAACCCCCAAAAAACCCCCCCGGAATATATTGCAAAATATAATCCTGTTACATAGAGGGAATTAAAAAAAATCTGTCTATATATTATACCTTCTTGCACTTAAACCTCTTTCCCTGTATTCAAGTATCTTCCCTAACAAAGTTAACATTTCTCCTATTCTCTTTAGTAGAACATTGGGAGGATCACAACTGTGAAAATAGAATGACCAGCTTGAGTTTCTACACTCTGGTCAATATGTGATTGTGTAACTGAATGTACCTTATCAATAAAATGTCTTATTTGTGCTGTCATATGATCCAATGATGTGCCATAATGATGTCTTGAACTCCCCCATCCCACTCATACTGGGTTGGCTTGTTGTCTCTTATCGATAGCATTGTTGTTATTCGTATTTTATTAATTAATTGCCCTGGTGCCGTATACATGTGTTTTGTGCCCGCATGCTTACAAAGCAAATCTGAATCCACCGTTTTTCTTTGCAAACTGAAACATCTTCTCTCTTATTCACTATGGCTGTGTATTTTTGGGCTGATGCCTCAGTATGGTTTTGATTAAAATTGATGACATTTGATTGTTGATGTTGTTGTCTTTTCTGTTGTTGTTTTTTTCCAACTAGGCCTAATTTCCAATTCAGTTTATTTGTATAGCACCTTTTACAATGGACATTGTCTCAAAGCAGCTTTACAAAAGTAGAGAAATAGAAAGGAGCAAAAAAAAGAATTATTAAATTTAATTATTAAACTATTTTATCCCTATTTATCCCTAATGAGCAAGCCTCCGGCGATGCTCATTAGGGATAATTATTTAATAGGGATAATTAACTAATATTGTGTTGGTTCCCCTTTTGCTGCCAAAACAGCCCTGACCCATCATGCACTGTGTATTCTGACACCTTTCTATCAGAACCAGCATTAACTTCTACAGCAATTTGAGCAACATTAGCTCGTCTGTTGGATCAGATCACACGGGCCAGCCTTCAATCCTCACGTGCATCAGTGAGTCTTGGCTGCCCATGACCCTGTCGCCGGTTCACCACTGTTCCTTCCTTGGACCACTTTTGATAGATTCTGACCACTGCAGACTGGGAACACCCCACAAGAGCTGCAGTTTTGGAGCTGCTCTGATCCAGTCGTCTAGCCATCACAATTTGGCCCTTGTCAAACTCGCTCAAATCCTTACTCTTGCCCATTTTTCATGCTTCTAACACATCAACATTGAGGACAAAATGTTCACTTGCTGCCTAATATATCCCACTCACTAACAGGTGCCATGATGAGGAGATAATCAGTGTTATTCACTTCACCTGTCACTGCTCATAATGTTATACCTGATCGCTGTAGAGTTGCCTGTTCACTGTTTTCTTTTTCTTGTTTTTCTTCACAACCTCTCATTCTCTTATTTATTTTCTTCTAGCTTTGTTCAATTTGTTACAAACTGAAATGATTCATCCATCTAAAATATGCTCAGATACAGACAATAAATGTAAGGCAGAAATTAAATAAATAAGTCATTTCATTTTCTTTTTATAAACTTACCTTGACATAGAAATTGAGAGACACTAAAGTCAAATGGGGGGCACGGTGGCTTAGTGGTTAGCACGTTTGTCTTACATCTCCAGGGTTGGGGGTTCGATTCCTGCCTCCGCCGTGTGTGTGTGTGTGTGTGTGTGTGCCCGCCCTGCAATGGGTTGGCACTCTGTCCAGGGTGTATCCTGCCTTGATGCCCAATGACGCCTGAGATAGGCACAGGCTCCCGGTGACCCAAGTATAGATCGGATAAGCGGTAGACAATGAATGAATGTTTTTCTGATCTGAACAAACCAAGAAAGGAGCCAAGCTGGCTGGTTTTCATCATCCTGAAGCACCAGTACACTAAATACTGCTAATAAATACTGGCTTTACAGGACCTTAAGCATTTAATTGACTGTTTGATCGACCAACCACAATGTTGACCTTTGATTTGTTTTATTGACCACTCAGAGTGGTGTCCAGGAAGATGCATGCAGTCTCGCCATCTTTTATAAACCACAGTCATGCTTCATATTATTGAATTTTCTATATTATTTAAGTTATAATAACCCAGATTATGAGTGTAATTGACATGTTAGATTTGGGAATAAACTGTAACTCATGCTGTTACATTCATGAACACAAATCAACTACATGAGTCCAATGCACTAACATGTCTTGATTTTATAATTAGTGAAGTGTAATACATTTTTGTTTTAATACAAGAAAAATACAACAAACAAAGAAACCCCAAAACAAACAGAAAAAATTAATCTTTAGAGAATACTGTCACAGTTTAGAGCAAAACAGATGCCAGAAAAAGCCAAAAAATAGTTAATAGTTCAGATATTAGTTCAGTTTAAATAAAGTAATAAATATTCAAATAAATTAAAA
Source organism: Hemibagrus guttatus (assembly GCA_033459395.1). Lineage (NCBI taxonomy): Eukaryota > Metazoa > Chordata > Actinopteri > Siluriformes > Bagridae > Hemibagrus > Hemibagrus guttatus. Next base: position 8,048,330 of record JAUCMX010000007.1, read on the forward strand.
CATGCAAAGTGAAGTGCATTTGAACAATACAGGTAACTCATGGAACACTGAGTTACCTGGTATTATTACTTGGTAATAATGAGTGAAAACCAGTTAACATTGAGCTGCCTGTCTTGGTAGTGTATTGCATGTTGGATGAAATAAAAAAAAAAAAACTGGAATGGAGATGTCTGTCACAAATTACCAACGACGAAGACCGAGAAGAAGTGAAAAGTGTCAGTCTACTACGACGAGGATGGTGATGAAGCCATTGGAAACTGGAAAGTCAGTGGCAAAATCAATACCTAGGTGGGATCAAGGTTGGCGTGGAATAGGGAGAGGTGCTAGTTTACCCCAGGCAGATGACGTGATGTGGAGATCATGGAACAGACTGAGCATCCTCTCACGAAGTGGGCAACATCCTGGGCCATATTGGACCACCAATAACTCTCCATGAGTAGTGAAAGGGTTTGCTGCCTGTCTGGATGGCTGGATCCCGGAGATGCATGTACAGAGTCCAGAAGGGAAATACGTAAGGATGTTGGCACATATGTTCTACCTTCTGGACCTCCCAGGGGAGCGGGTTCCTCTTCAGGGCACCATGAATGTCAACATCACGAGACCAGGTGATGGGACATACAAAAATGTCTGGAGGGAGTACGGCTCCAGGTTCTTCCAGCATAGGGTCTGGTGAGTGGATTCTAGAAAGAGCATCAGCTTTAGTATTTTTATGCCTGGGACGGTAGGTGACGGTGAAGTTGAAACATAGTAAACATAGTACCTAAGGAGCTTGTCTTGGGTTTAAGCGTTTTGCCTCTCTGAGGTACTGCAGGTTTTTATGATCAGTAATGACTTCAAACCAGGGCTAATTTGATGGCTAACAGTTCTCAGTTCCCGATATAATTCTGCTCTGCCCGGGATAATTTCTTGGAGAAGAAGGCACATGGGTGGAGTACTGGGGGCTCACCTTTCGCTGAGATAATACTGCTTCCAGTCCTAGGGATGAAGCATCCACCATGAAAGGCCAGGTTGGGTCTTAATGTAGGAAAGTTGGGGCCATACAGAAGGCGGCTTTCAGCTAACGGAAGGTTTCCATTGCATCCGATGTCCAGCGGAGACTTTTGGGTTTCTTACCTAGAAGGGAGGTGAGAGGGGCGGTGAGTTCACTGTAACCAGAGATGAATCGACAGTAAAAGTATACGAACCCCAGGAAGTGTTGAAGACCTTTAATGGTATGAGGCTGTGGCCAGTTCTTCACGGCCTCCACTTTGGTGCGATCCATCTGAATACCCTCCGGTGAGATGACGCAGCCAAAGAACTGGATAGTGGGTTGGTGGAACTCACATTTCTCAAGCTTAAGATACAGGTGATAATGATGGAGCTGGTTGAGTACCTGTTGTACATGATCAGTGTGGTCGGAGAGGTTGGAGGAGTAAATGAGGATATCGTCAATGTAAACGATGACGAACCTGTGTAGCATGTCCTGGAAAATTTCGTTCATGAAATTCTGAAAGACTGAAGGGGCGTTAGAGAGCCCATAAGGCATGACCAGATATTCATAGTGCCTGATGGAGTGATGAAGGGAGTTTTCCACTCGTTTCCCCAATGGATGTGGATGAGGTTGTATGCACTACGAAGGTCTAGCCTGGAGAAAATGTGAGCTCCATGTAGTTCCTCGAGGGCCGCAGGTACTAGAGGTAGGGGGTAAGCAAACTTAACCGTTTGGGAGTTGAGAATGCGGTAGTCGATACAAGGTCGAAGCCCTCCATCCTTCTTGGCCACAAAGAAGAAGCTGGAAGCCGCCGGAGAGGTGAATGGTTGAATGAACCCCTGTTGTAACGCCTCATTGATGTACTCATCCATGGCCTTATGTTCTGGGACCGAGAGTGGGTAGATTCTCCCTTTAGGTAGCTTGGCGCCAGGCAGGAGGTCTATCTCACAGTCCCATGGTTGGTGTGGTAGAAGTTTCGAGGCGGCAGTTTTGCTGAAAACGTCCTGGTATGATACTCCTCTGGGAGGTTGACTTGGGTGACGGATGCCGGACTCTCAATAGTGGTAGACCCTAGGAGGGATGTTTCTTGGGAAGGAACCGGAAATGTTTGCACCAGCAGTGTATTCGGGGGACTGGCATTCTGTCACAAATCACCAAGGACAAAGAGGGAGAAGAAGCAGGTAAGTGAAAAGTGTTCTTTATTGAATAGCACAAGCTGTGATGATGTGTTGAGGTAAGCAAAACTGAAACTGAATTAAAGCACTCAGTGAAATAACTGAAAACAGTCTTATCTGATGCACCTGATGTCAGAACATAAGTCAAAGTCCATTAACGGCGTGAGATGCTTTCGAGTTATACTTCATTTAACTTCCTGTGAGAGATAATGTTCACTTGCAGTATTTTCACTCACTGTGTGCATGCATATTGTTACACTGAATTCACAGATTACTTTATTTACAGCAAATTTAACATTCCACAGTTGATCATATTTCCCTATTAACATGTAAGATGAATTTTTTATTGTCATGAAAGGCGCATCAAAAGTGCTATTATTCATTATTCAGTTTATTCCTTTATTGCATGTAGCCACTCTAGTGAGAGTGTAAGATAAACAGATGACAGCTAACAGTTAATTCTTTCTTTCATTACAATTTTATGTTTTACACAAGTGTAGCCAGTTTACATTAACATGGACCTGATTAATGTGATGAATACGTGGAGAAACATGATTAAAAATCTTTGTGGATTAATGATGATTTAATATTGTTGGCTTTTATCTAATCATTGTTGATTTAACTTGATTTTTCTCTCTAAATCTCTTCACGGAACTGTAAAGTTGTATTCTTCATCTTCTGTTTATAGTCTTCATCAAACTGCTCATTTTGAGCCACAGTGAAGTGATTCTTCCAGTCGCCGACTTTACCTGAAAACGTATTGAGACAATGTAGTGATTAGTATCTCTTGAGAAATTTTATTCCTTTATCTTCTTTTTTAAACTTACCTTTACGCAGGAATTGAGAGACGCTGAAGTCTAGCGTTGGATCATCCATTTGATTCGTCATAGGATTTGCCTTCATGACATCAAACTGAACACATCTGACAATCTCCTTCCTCTCTTCTTCTGATGGAGATAAACCAAGAAAGGAGCAAAGGTTTTCCAGTTCACGTCCAGTGTCCTGAAGGACCAGAATAGTAAACGTTAATCATGCTCAGACTAATAATTATTGCCAACAACATATCTGTTACAAACAGGATTTAAAAAACTAAGCACTGAAATGTTGACCTTGAAATCACATTTTTTATTTGTAAGCTGAACTTTATTTAAATTTAGGACCTGAGAAAGGTGTAATAAAGTGTGAATTTTGGAATTGACATAATCACAGTACAAGCAGAAGAAAGACTCTTAGTGTCACGATTGGGAGATGATAGCAGATGCACACAACCAAAACTGTGAAAAAAAGAACCATAAAACAAGGCAAAAACTAAGACTATGAGCAAGGCTGTGGCACACAACAAACATGAGAGCAGCACAAACAAGAAAAGCTTGACAAAGAGACATAAAGAAACCAAAAGCATTAATCAGGAGAAACATTAAACAGGTCTGAGTGATCAGTGGGACATATGCTGTGGTCATGTGACTTGCTGTGGCTGGTGAGTAATGTAGTCAACTCTGATTTCAGCATAACCATGACACTTTCTTTTAATTCTCGTTAATTTCTAGTTGTGCATTTGGTTTTGAAAGATGCCTGCCTGGGTATTGGATCTATGTCTGTTTAAATTCTTTATATAGCCTGTGAAATAGATTCCTGAGTCATCCACATCACACACACACACACACACACCACACACACACACACACACACACACACACACACACACACACACACACTGTTTTATTCGGCACTGCTGTAAATCAACAGCTCTTGTATACTAAAATCTGCACTCAGGGTCTCACCTCCACCAGATCCTCATAGAACATGTAATGGATTTTGGAGAACGTCTGTTTCTTTTCCCACCATCCACACACATGGTCATACCAGGAGCCGAACACCACTGTCCGTACAATATGGAGAATATTATTACACTGTGATGAATCAGGTTTGTATTGATCATACACAGACTTCAATACCTTTTAATTGTTTTTATTGCATCACGTATAAAAACTTTAGGAAAAGATGTACAAAGTTCTGCTTGCGTGTAGTTATGTAATGACCAAATGTGTGACTAACATTTAATTCAAATTAACTTGTTACTATAAGAAGAATATAGAAAGCCACACCCTCTCTCTCTCTCTCTCTCTCTCACACACACACACACACACACACACACACACACACAAAAACCATTCACTTATTCACTCACTTTTTCCATCTTTGAATCTTTCTAAGAAACTATTCCAGTCTCCTGGCTCAGGTTGTACCTTCTCCATGCGGTCAAAGTGGAAATAGGAAACAACATTGTCCTTAGCATTGCGAGCGACGTAAACAACCTGCAAATAGAAATAAAAAAGGTTTGTGTGTCTATAAAACAAACATATATTAAATTTAATTTATTATAATATATATACCGATCAGGCATAACATTAGGAGCAGTGACAGGTGAAGTGAATAACACTGATTATCTCCTCATCATGGCACCTGTTAGTGGGTGGGATATATTAGGCAGCAAGTCAACATTTTGTCTCATTTTGTTGATGTGTTAGAAGCAGGAAAAATGGGCAAGTGTAAGGATTTGAGCAAGTTTGACAAGGGCCAAATTGTGATGGCTAGACGACTGAATCAGAGCATTTCCAAAACTGCAGCTCTTGTGGGGTGTTCCCAGTCTGCAGTGGTCAGTATCTATCAAAAGTGGTTCAAGGAACAGTGGTGAACCAGCGACAGGGTCATGGGCGGCCAAGGTTCATTGATGCACGCGGGGAATGAAGGCTGACCTGTGTGGTCTGATCCAACAGACGAGCTACTTTTGCTCAAATTGCTGAAGAAGTTAATGCTGGTTCTGATTGAAAGGTGTCAGAATAGACAGTGCATGACGGGTCAGGTCAAGTCAAGAGTCAAGAAACTTTTATTGTCATTCCAACCACATATAGCTGACGCAGTACATAGTGAAATGACACAACGTTTCTCCAGGACCCTGGTGCTACATTAAAACAACATACAACATGTAATTACAAAACCGAAACAACAACACAGAGCTAGGACATAAGTTTGTTCTAGCTACATAAAGTGCAAAGTGTGCAAACAGGTGCAAACAGTGCAAAGACAAGACAGTGCAAAGACAAGTACAAGAGGAACACAAGACAGAACACAAAACGTGCAATGTTGACAGAATTGGTATACATGTATACCAATGGTATACATATATGTAATGCATAGCAGCATGACCATTTGTAGTGTGCAAAATGTGTTAGCAGCAGTTAAAACATAGCGCAAATAAGTAATCATTAACAGCGGTTGAGGAAGTGCAAATTTCTTGGTGATGGAGGTGATGTTGAGTGACCAGGTGAAGTTCTCCGCTAGATGTACACCAAGGAATTTGGTGCTCTTGACGATCTCCACAGGGGATCCGTCAATGAACAGTGGAGAGTGGTCACTCTGCGCTCTCCTAAAGTCAACAACCATCTCTTTTGTCTTGTCAACATTCAGAGACAGGCTGGTGGCTTTACACTAGGCTGTTAGACGTTGCACCTCCTCTCTGTACGCTGACTCGTCGTTCTTGCTTATGAGACCCACCACGGTCGTGTCATCAGCGAACGGGTCAGGGCTGTTTCGGCTGCAAAAGGTGGACCAACACAATATTAGGCAAGTGGACATAATATTATACCAGGTTGGGGTATATAAACATAAACTTAGTAGTAGATAACCCACAGTTTGGTTGAATTCTCAATACGATATTTCTATAATAACTCATTCTTGACAGGGGCTTGCATGGCAAATGCAAGTCCACATAATCATAATAAATCTTATAATAAACATGGGATTTAACAACAAAAATATATATAAAACCGGTTTTATAGTATAGTCTGTTACGTAAAATATGACTATTAATGGTTACAAAATATGATGTGTCGTTCATTAATAAATTCTAAACTGTAAAACTGCAGTATTAAAAGAATAAAGAACTTCAGGTGTAACAAATCCACCTGTCAACCCCCCACCCTCCCAATCACCAGAATTTTGACCACTTCCGGTTTACCTCCGGTATCACAGACGTTTAAACTGCTGAGGTGTTATCCTAAAACAATCCATTTTATGGTGAAAACTCTTACTCCTTTTTTAACTGTATTCTACCCCCACCATGTTATTTCCCTAAATAGCAAATCCTATTGTGTTTTATTCTTCACATATAAGACACTGTAACATCGCCACTGGCGGCAGGCCGCCCGTTATTTTAGTTACACCAATGAAGGAATACTTCCTGGATCTAGAACTCTTAAGCGGCGTGTTTTGGCTTCTGAGCTAGGATTATGGATTTGTCTCTACGTATGGATCCTAACCACTCTGTCTATCGGGAAGAGGCCACCAAATGTGCCTCCCTTCTCTCACTGCTCACCGGGAAAGCTCTCGACTGGGCGTCAGGTGTGTGGGACCACGACCTGCAGGTAAAAACTTGTACTTGGGCGCGATGTATCTGTGCAGCTCTTAGAACTACAACAGGGCTTTGAGCCAGTGGCAGACTACACTATAAATTTGCACAGTCTGGCGGCGCAGAGCAGCTGGAATGATGCAGCGCTTCTGGCCGTGTTCCGGGAGCGACTTAACCCAGGCTGTGCCTCGCTATGTCCATTGAGAGCCCAAGTAACGCTGGCCAGACATTGCGTGAGGTGTTCAGCAAGGAAAGGGCCACACAGCTTCCACCCCACCGTCCGTGGGATTGCTATAGAGTTGTTGCAGAACACCATGCCACTGAAGTGTAAAGTTTACACAGCTCTCACTGCCCAAGTCTACGGCTACGGACGAGTATATTGAGGAAGCCCTTTGCTGCCAGGTTGTTATGTTTAAATCCAGATAAGCATAAGGACAAGAAAGTTTCCAATTCTTAAAGATTTATTCAATCCACAAGCAGAACAAGCAAGCCAACAGTGCCAGGTGGTTACATGATTGACAGCAGGTGCAACAACATTCCATTCTTACTCTACACCTTTTATAGGTAACAACATGTGGACTATAGCGCCATCTCCTGACAAATACACAACACAACATTCCCCCATTACTTAGAAATGTAAATTCCACCCAAAATACATAGTTGATGCAATAGGCAAAGCCAATACAATAGTTACATCAAATTCAATTAGTAACAATACATTCTACATTCTGTAACCATACCTATAAGAACTATATTTAATTTCTCATTTAGCACAAGGTAATCAATGTTTTTTTTTTTTTAAGTGACATAATCATGCAACCAACGCGGAGGGCGTTTTACTCGTGATGAAGATCTTTCAGGAACAGATGGAGAGGCAATTTGAGTAGGCAAATTCACAAGTTCATTTTTAAGCAACACAGTAGAGGAAGGAATAGACTGGAGGGGCAAGGACACTAATTCACTCTCAATGACATTTTCCATAGGTGCACAAGCTGGAGAAAGATGAGACGCATGCCAAGTTTTCCCATCTGATAACTGGTAAGTGCATGGACCAAGTTGACGTGCAATTTTCAAAGGCTTTGAGAATCTAGGATGTCCTTTAGGAACATGAACTGGAATTTTTATACGCACCCAATCTCCAGGTTTGAACTCAGGAGTACAAGCTCTTCGTTTGAGGTCTGTGTATGTTTTCATCTTCATTTGGGTCAATGCCACTTTCTGACTCACATCAGCATTCTTACAAGTGATAGGAAGAGGAAGGACATTAAGGCGATTAACATTAAGATTTTCCTGCCACAGAGCAACTCAGAAGGAGACCGTCTAGTAACAGAATGGGGAGTAGCACTGTAATTTTGAAGAAACGCTGTTACTGTTGATTTCCATGGCTTTCCAGGCAGAATAGCCGATTGAATAGAACTCTTCAGTACTCTATGGAATCTTTCAATAGCTCCATTTGCAGCTGGATGATACACTGACATATGTAGGTGTTGAATATCTCGCTCTTTCAGAAATGCTGCAAACTCCACTGACTTGAATTGACATCCATTGTCAGATACAATGTAATGAGGATTTCAAAATCTGCTGAAGACTGATGTCAAGAAGTTGATCACATTTTTATTTGTGATTGAAGAAGTAAATGCTACTTCTGGCCACTTACTATGATAGTCAATCAATGTCATAATGTACCGACAATCCCAAGTAGCGGTTTCAAATGGGCCAACAATGTCAACAGCCACTTTTTCCCATGGCACAGATGGAAAAGGTACAGGTTGTAAAGGTGCAGCACGGACAGTTGTAGTCTTATCAGAAGACAGGTAAACTTCACAATTCTTAATCTGCTCCTTAACCAAACAGTCAATACCAGGCCACCAATAAAGTTCACGAATGTGCTGTTTCGTACGCACTATTCCTTGATGACCTTCGTGGGCCAGACTCACCAAGACATGTCGTAATGAAACAGGAACAACAAGACGTGACCCTCTAAACACATAGTCCTTTTGCACAGCAAGTTCATCACGTACTTGAAAATATGGACATAGAACAACATCCACAGCAGCTGATGAAGAAGGCCATCCATGAATAATCTGAGCACGTAGTGCAGTCATTTCTGAGCATGATGCAGAGGCAGAAGCAAATTCAGTTGGAGACACAGCAGACATTTCAGAAGACAGAAATGCAACAAACTCAGGTTCAGCATCAGAAAGATCCTCATGAGAAGCAGGCAAGGGTAGGCGAGAAAGATAATCAGCAACCTGGTTTTGAGAGCCAGGATAATAATTAACCTCATAGTCAAAACACAAGAGTCGCTCTGCCCAATGCGCTATCCTCATTCCAGCACGGTCTGTACCTTTAGAGGAGAGGAGCACTGTCAAGGCCTGATGATCTGTACGTAGAAGAAATTTTCGACCCCAGAGGTAAGTTCTCCATTTTTCAACAGCCCAGACACATGCTATAGCTTCCTTTTCAATCGTTGAATATTTTCGTTCAGAAGTAGACAATGTTCTTGAAGCAAATGCAATAATACGCTCTGTGTTTTCATGAATTTGAGAGAGTACAGCACCTAGTCCATAATCTGATGCATCTGTTGAAACGACAGTGAGCAAATTAGGGTCAAACAATGCTAAAGCAGGGCTTTGAAGTAACAACTCCTTGATCCCACCCTCGTCGCCAATTTGTTATGTTTAAATCCAGATAAGCATAAGGACAAGAAAGTTCCCAATTCTTAAAGATTTATTCAATCCACAAGCAGAACAAGCAAGCCAACAGTGCCAGGTGGTTACATGATTGACAGCAGGTGCAACAACATTCCATTCTTACTCTACACCTTTTATAGGTAACAACATGTGCACTATAGCGCCATCTCCTAACAAATACACAACACAGGTATATTCGGTCATGGATGTCGCCGGCAGTTGCCAGCTTCTTTTTTGTGGAAAAAAAGGATGGCGGCCCTACCCTGCATTGACTATAGGGGGCTTAATGCGATCACAGTATGCTACCCCTACCCTTTACCTCTGGTCCCGGTGGCGCTGGAACAGCTATGAGAGGCTCGGGTCTTCACCAAACTCAACTTGCATAGCGCTTACAACTTGGTGTGGATACTAGAAGGCAATGTGTGGAAGACCACATTCCACACCACTGAGGGGCACTACGAATACCTCATCATGACTCACGAATGCCCCGAGCTGTGTTTCAGGCATTCATAAACGATATTCTCAAGGACTTGATTGGGTGCTACATGATTGCATACATTGATGACATTTTGATCTACTCCTCTTCCTATGGCAACCACGTCCGTCATGTTAAAACAGTATTGACTCGACTGCTACATCACCAGCTTTCCGTGAAACCCGAAAAGTGCGAATTCAATAATGTTCCTGATCTTGCAGAAGGGAGTAGAGATGGACGTTAGCAAGGTGAGAGTGGTGACAGAGATGCCTGAGCCGATGACAAGTGGTCAGTGAGTTACAGTGGTTCCTTGGGTTCACCAACTTCTATCTGCAGTTTATCCGGAACTACAGTTGACCTCCCTCTTAAGAGGAAAGCCGAAGAGACTACGGTGGTCTGAGCAGGCCCTTCACGCATCTCTAGAAGATCTTCACCACAGCGCCCATACTAAGGCATCCTGACACCAGCCGTCCATTTATCATGGAGGTGGACGCCTCGAGCTGTGGGATTGGGGCCGTACTCTCCCAACACCATGAGAATTCTGGGAAGATCTACCTTTGCACATACTTCTCCAGGAACTTAACCTCGGCAGAGGCTAAATACGATGCTGGAAGAGTGGCACCACTGGCTGGAAGGGGCCCTGCACCCATTCCTGGTATTGATGGACCACAGGAACCTGGAATACCTCCGCAGTGCCCGGAGGCTGAACCCACGTCAAGCCAGGTGGGCCATGTTTTTCAGGAGATTCCAGTTCACGCTCACATATCGACCTGGATCTAAGAATGGCAAAGCGGATGCTTTGTCACTCATCCATGCTACCAGAACCCATACTGCCCCCCTCGGTCATGCTCGCCCCCATTCGGTGGAACCTCATAGAAGAGAACCTGCAGGCGCGGGTCAACGAACCCCCTCTGCCTATCTGTCTGGCCAGGAGACTCTACGTGCCCACCTCGCTGCACCCCTGGGTGCTGCAGTGGGTGCATGAGGCACCCAGCTCGGGCCACCCGGGCATCTGACATATCTTGGCCCTCATACAGAACCGGTTCTGGTGTCCTTCCCTCTCCCAGGATGTGGCGGACTACGTTGAGTCATGTGCTACCTGTGCCCAGTCCCGATCCAGCTGTCAGCTCCCAGCAGGACTCCTGGAACCCCTGCCTGTTCTTCAGCGACTGTGGTCTCACATGGCGATAGACTTTGTCACCAACCTCCCGAACTTAGGCAGGCACAACACTGTCTTGGTGGCCATAGATCAATTCTCTAAAGCCTGTCGCCTGGTACCCCTGAAGGGCCTGCCCACAGCCATGGAAACCACCACCATCTGGTTTAATCAGGTCTTCCGTGTTTATGGGCTTCCAGAGGACATCGTCTCGGACTGTGGATCACGGGTTTGGAGGGCATTCTGCATGCAACTTGGAATCAATGTTAATCTCAGTTCAAGTTACCACCTGCAATCGAATGGTCAGACCGAGCGTCTCAACCAGGAGAGAGGCCGGTACCTGCGATCCTACTGTAGTCGCGAACAGCAGCGTTGGAGTGAGTTCCTCCCATGGGTGGAGTATGCGCAGAACTCCCTCACACACCCATCAACGGGACTCTCTCCATTTCAGTGTCCATCTTGGGTAACCCGCCGCCCCTGTTCCCTTGGTCAGGTGAACCATCAGACATGCCGGCCGCAGTATCTGAAAATCCTAAAGGGACTGATATATGGTGGGGGATTCTTAATAGTATGAGCAGGCATCTTGTGTAATTCAGGCATCTTGTGGAGTGAGAGGCAGACATGTTTTTCCGTGCTGCGCCAAGCTGACCTACAATTTTGCTAAATATTCTCGATTTGTATCTCAAATCCAGTCCTATATTATAACTTTTATAGTACCAATAGTATCCTATAATATTCTCACTCCAAACGCGTTTTATATCGCTAATTTTATTTGTTTCCTAAAACACTCTCTTATAGCCAGTTAGCTTAATAGCATTGCTAATTCGTTAGCACGGCTACCACAAGTTTGTTTACGTATTCACACCGGTTATCTCTGTTTACTACAACAACTAAACACTATGTCGGTTGTGTTTCTGCCTTTGAGTGCAGGTAAGGATTCTTTCGAGCTGCACTTGGTGGATTTGGAGCTGGAGGCCATGGAGAAGCAGATCCGCGACCTACAGGTGAAGCAGGCCCAGCTGCGACAGCGGAAAGCCACGTTGGAATCGTCCCGGACTGACGCTCACCTGTCCCAGGTAAATTCGCAGCATGAAACAAACACTCCCACAACCTCAACTCCGTGTGCTTCTCTGCCCAGGCCCAGCACACCAAGGACGCGGCCCGCCCAGGTTTTGTTCACTCTGGTGCCGGGGTACCACGCAGCCTGGATGCAGCGGAAGACGCGAGCCAAGCCCCGGGCAAGGACCTCTCCCCCTCCGTCCTCGAGATCTTGACCCGGAACCTCTTTGCTCCCCTTCGACTCCATCGTATAAAGACAGTATGTCCAGCTATAGACAGGCTCTAAAAGCTGCTAGGGCTGAGCATTTGAGCAAACTGATAGAAATAAACCAAAACAATCCCAGATTCTTATCTAGTACAGTGGCTAGACTAACAAAACATCAGATATCTGAAGAGAATACTCCATCACAGTTTAGTAGTGAGGACTTTATGAACTTCTTCACCGACAAAATCGATAGTATCAGGAACAAAATAATGGATGTTCAACCTTTGACAGCATCCGGTGGTCTAGTCCAACCTAAAGCTCCACATTTAAAGCTACAATGCTGTACAGGTATAGGGAAGGAAGAGCTATATAAACCTATCACCACAGCTAATTGAACAACGTGTTTGTTAGATCCAATTCCAACTAGATTACGGAAAGAAGTGATATATACAGTTGGAGAGCCTCTTCTCAACATTATTAATGCCTCATTATATTTAGGTCACGTCCCTAAACCTTTCAAGCTAGCAGTTATTAAGCCTGTTCTTAAGAAACCTAAACTAGGCCCTAATGACTTATCAAATTACAGACCGATTTCAAACCTTCCTTTTATATCTAAAATATTAGAAAACATTGTGTCTACTCAATTATGCTCCATCTTACAGGAAAACCTTATGCTTGAAGAATTTCAGTCAGGTTTCAGGCCCCATCATAGTACAGAAACTTAACTAGTAAAAATCACAAATGACTTGTTTTTAGCTTCGGACCAAGGCTGCATCTCAATTTTAGTCTTACTTGATCTTAGTGCTGCATTCGACACTATAGATCATAACATTCTCGTAGATCGCTTACAAAATCACATAGGTATTCAGGGACAGGCATTAAAATGGTTTAGATCCTACCTATCCTACCTGTCCAATCGATACCATTTTGTAGATTTAAATGGAGAACTGTCCAGTGTAATGCCAGTGAAATATGGGGTCCCACAAGGATCAGTTTTAGAACCTCTGCTTTTTTCAATATACATGCTTCCCTTAGGCAACATCATTAGGAGGCATGGGATTAGTTTCCATTGTTACGCTGACGATACACAGTTATATATCTCATCAAAACCAGATGAAATATCTAAACTGTCTAGATTAACAGTGTGTTAAAGATATTAAAGATTGGATGACTGATAATTTCCTATTACTAAATCCTGATAAGACAGAGATATTACTGATTGGTCCAAAAACCAGTACACAGAAGCTTTCACAATTCAACTTGCATTTAGAAGGATGTTCTATTACTACTAGCTCTACAGTGAAAGACCTGGACGTAATATTAGACAGTAATTTGTCCTTTGAAAAACATATTTCCGATATTACAAAAACAGCCTTCTTCCACCTAAGAAATATTTCCAAGCTTAGGAACATTTTATCTGTATCTGATGCAGAAAAGCTAGTTCATGCATTCATGACCTCCAGATTGGACTATTGTAATGCATTACTAGGTGGTTGTCCTGCATCTTCAATAAACAAGCTACAGTTAGTCCAGAATGCAGCCGCCAGAGTCCTTACCAGGTCAAGAAAGTATGATCATATAACCCCAATATTATCATCCCTGCACTGGCTACCTGTTAAGTTTAGAAATGATTATAAACTAGCACTACTTACATACAAGACTCTAAATGCTTTAGCTCCCACATATCTATCCAGTCTTCTAGCACGTTACAATCCATCACGCTCCTTAAGATCTTGAAACTCCGGACTTCTGGTAGTTCTCGGAATATCAAAGTCTACAAAAGGGGGTAGAGCTTTTTTGTATTTAGCTCCTAAACTTTGGAACAGTCTTCCTGACAGTGCTCGGGGCTCAGACACAGTCTCCCAGTTCAAACGTAGACTAAAGACATATCTGTTTAGCCAGGTATACACCTAATACATCCCATAACTTTGTACTCCAATACATCTGATTAAATGCACATCATCATCTAGTGCCTGCTAATATTATGAATAGCAGCTACGCTAATTCCTTTCCATTTGTTTCCCTTCTTCTACCCATACCCGAGTCACCCAGATGAGGATGGGTTCCCTTTTGAGTCTGGTTCCTCTCAAGGTTTCTTCCTAATACCATCTAAGGGAGTTTTTCCTTGCCACAGTCACCTGAGGCTTGCTCACTAGGGAAAATTTTGTCTAACATCTAGCACTGTTTGTTTGTATGTTTATTGTTTCTTATGTTCTGTGAAGCTGCTTTGAGACAATGCTCTTTGTTAAAAGCGCTATACAAATAAAATTGAATTGAATTGAATTGAATTGAATTAGAGCCACTGATTGCTTTGCATAGCTGTTTAAACCCAATATATTGTATGAGGTCATGTTACAGGACAGAATGCACCCTAATCACTCTTTACTAATGTTCCCATATTCCAGGATGATAAAACTATTAATGAGTTGTTTGATGCACCAGGATAAAGCCAGTGAGATTCCAACCACCAAAACAATACATTGTTGAATCTTGATCGGATGTTTAAAAGAGCAGACTGTAAAGTACATATCCATCTCATTAATGCCTCAAAGAATAGGATTAAAGCATACTTCAAAATCCCTATTCAAACCATTCAGGACCATTCTGCCCCTATGACTTATTACGCCCTTGATATTACTATATTGTTACACATTTTTGCTTCTTTGTCCGCCCACATATTATAAAGAACACTCCACAGTTCTATTAAAGTGTACCCTGCAGTTCTGCTCCCAGAAGGACTTCGGTAGAAATTGAACAGGCAGATGAGTTTTGATGATGCGTGGAGATGTAGGCAGTGTATCTGCCTTGTCTGTTCCTGTGGGAGTTAAAACAAAAAAACATACTTTTGTCAAAACCCAGTAAGCTTTTTTGCCTATAATGTATATTATACTGCTAAAATCTCAAAACTGATTGGTCAGAAGGTCAATTCTTCCATAACAGCATCTTAGACAATACTGAAAAAAATTGTAATTTAAATCAGCTGTTAATATTAATGAGCTTTTACTATTATAGTATCATTTTTTATAGTAGCAACTTGTTCATCAGGCTTTGTATGGATGGTAATCTAATATAAGAGACTCCGTAAATTGTATACTCGAATGAAAATACTACAGAAACAGCTGATCTTTATTTGGGGTTAATCAGAATCATTTCATTTATAATGGATATTCTCCCTAATTTAGTCTTTACTTCACAGCAACCGATCAGAGAGGGTGAAAGCTTTCATATGCTTCATCTAAGACATGTGAATTGAGTAAGTTTGGAAACTGCTGCTCATGCTGCATCACAGGGCAGTGTAACATACTCAGAGGAAAGTGTCCCATTCCACATGTTTGACATTCTCACAGATGCCTATGATTATCTTGTGTCACTGTGACTGAGAGTATGCCACCCCTGCTACTCAAACAGGATTCTTTACAGGGTTGTGTAGACTTTTTCTATCCAACAGGTAATTGCTGGTAATTGATTCGGTGCTTTGGTATAAGAAGGAACAAGAATTTTTGGTGGCATGCTGTTATTGGAAAATAATCAATCTTTGTGTATGGACCCAGCGTATTTTTGTGTCTTGAACTGTACATGCTATTATTTTTATTCTTTTATTATATATATTTATTATTCTGTTTTTTATATCAGCCACCAATTTTGCAAGTTCTCCCACTTAAAAAGATGAGAGAGGCCTGTAATTTTCATCATAGGTGCACTTCAACTATGAGAGACAGAATGAGAAAAAATAAATCTAGAAAATCACATTGTCTGATTTTTAAAGAATTTATTTGCAAGTTATGGTGGAAAATAAGTATTTGGTCTGTCATTTGTTGGCAATGACAGAGGTCAAACGTTTTCTGTAAGTCGCCACAAGGTTTTTACACACTGTTGCTGGTAGTTTGGCCCATTCCTCCATGCAGATCTCCTCTAGAGCTGTGATGTTTTGGGGCTGTCGCTGGGCAACACAGATTTTCAACTCCCTCCAAAGATTTTCTATGGGGTTGAGATCTGGAGACTGGCTAGGCCACTCCAGGACCTTGAAATGCTTCTTACGGAGCCACTCCTTCGTTGCCCGGGCGGTGTGTTTGGGATCATTGTCATGCTGAAAGACCCAGCCACGTTTCATCTTCAATGCCCTTGCTGATGGAAGGAGGTTTTTACTCAAAATCTCACGATATATGGCCCCATTCATTCTTTCCTTTACACGGATCAGTCGTCCTGGTCCCTTTGCAGAAAAACAGCCCCAAAGCATGATGTTTCCACCCCCATGCTTCACAGTAGGTATGGTGTTCTTTGGATGCAACTCAGCATTCTTTCTCCTCCAAACACGACAAGTTGAGTTTTTACCAAAAAGTTCTATTTTGGTTTCATCTGACCATATGACATTCTCCCAATCCTCTTCTGGATCATCCAAATGCTCTCTAGCAAACTTCAGACGGGCCCGGACATGTACTGGCTTAAGCAGGGGGACACGTCTGGCACTGCAGGATTTGAGTCCTTGGCGGCGTAGTGTGTTACTGATGGTAGCCTTTGTTACTTTGGTCCCAGCTCTCTGCAGGTCATTCACTAGGTCCCCCCGTGTGGTTCTGGGATTTTTGCTCACCGTTCTTGTGATCATTTTGACCCCACGGGGTGAGATCTTGCGTGGAGCCCCAGATCGAGGGAGATTATCAGTGGTCTTGTATGTCTTCCATTTTCTAATAATTGCTCCCACAGTTGATTTCTTCACACCAAGCTGCTTACCTATTGCAGATTCAGTCTTCCCAGCCTGGTGGAGGTCTACAATTTTGTTTCTGGTGTCCTTTGACAGCTCTTTGGTCTTGGCCATAGTGGAGTTTGGAGTCTCACTGTTTGAGGTTGTGGACAGGTGTCTTTTATACTGATAACGAGTTCAAACAGGTGCCATTAATACAGGTAACGAGTGGAGGACAGAGGAGCCTCTTAAAGAAGTTGTTACAGGTCTGTGAGAGCCAGAAATCTTGCTTTTTTGTAGGTGACCAAATACTTATTTTCCACCATAATTTGCAAATAAATTCTTTAGAAATCAGACAATGTGATTTTCTGGATTTTTTTTTTCTCATTCTGTCTCTCATAGTTGAAGTGTACCTATGATGAAAATTACAAGCCTCTTGTCACGACCGGCCACCACTCCCGCCCGATGCGGGGCTTGAACCCAGATCTCCGTGA
Source organism: Hemibagrus guttatus (assembly GCA_033459395.1). Classification (NCBI taxonomy): domain Eukaryota; kingdom Metazoa; phylum Chordata; class Actinopteri; order Siluriformes; family Bagridae; genus Hemibagrus; species Hemibagrus guttatus. The sequence goes on from JAUCMX010000007.1 coordinate 8,065,643, forward strand.
TGTGGTGTGCACCTGCACGCCGTGAACAAGCAGACCCAAACGCAGGATTCAGCGACGCACTGTTTTTATTTACAAACACACGATACAGGGGAAAGACAAACATAACAGGAGACTCCATGGTACATAAAACTAAACTTACAAACATAACCCCTAACGTAACACCCACGGGACAGCTATACACAGAACATTGACCCACGCCACACATGCACACCAGGACCCTTTTTATAGGGAAACACAACAGGGTAATAAGGGACAGGTGACACAATCAGGGTGGAGAACAATGGGCAGGAAATCACACAGACACAAACAGGCTTCCAGGATTCTCCTGCCAGCGCCCTCCCCGGGCCTGGCAGGGAACTGTCCAGCTACTCCTGACACCTCTCTCATCTTTTTAAGTGGGAGAACTTGCACAATTGGTGGCTGACTAAATACTTTTTTGCCCGACCGTATATATCCGTATATAAATATATATATATATATATATATATATATATATATATATATATATATACATACATATATATATATATATATATGTATATATATATATATATATATATATATATATATGTATGTATATATATATATATATATGTATATATATATATATATATATATATATATATATGTATATATGTATATATATATATATATATATATACATATATATATATATATATATATATATATTATATATATATATATATATATATATATATATGTATATATATATATATATATATATATATATACGTATATATATATATATATATATATATATATAAACAGCAACACTCGTGTAACACCATGGTTAAGATGTTTTGGGGATCTTCTGACCTGTAGGATATGGTGAGCAGACAAGCTCTAAAAATGGCACTCTGTCATAGATGGGGACAGATTTTTCACGCTCAGGACACGTCTGATGAAAATACAGTAGATCAAGAAGGTAGCACATCCAAGTCGTGCCTGAAAAAGGGTAGGTTATCATATCAGATTTAAACACTAAACCATACAAATAGTTTTTTTTGTAACTGAATAACTGAGCTCAGTTACCTGCTTTGGGGTAAGTGGCAACAACAATGTCATCCGGTTTAGCTTTGAAGTTTTGGACTTTGTCCCAGTTGTCCGTGAAAAAATGGGTCATGGATACACCTTGGAAGTCAAAAAGCTTTGGACGAAATACATCCATCTGGGAAATGGGAAATTACTGGAAGTGAAATATTTGTTGTGGGCTTGTAATAACTTGCTCAGTAATACACTGAGGACTACTTTGTATTACCAACCTTTTGTCAGGTATTTTTGTCTGTCTTTTATCTTATAAGTATCTTTTAAAATCTTAATGTGGCACATATACTGACTGCTGTCTTCGTTTACATTACAGAGCTGCAGTAAATCAAAACTTAACTTCACGCTCAAGCCGATATCATATGACATCAATGTTTGCAGCTAAACTACAGTGATATCTTAGCAGAGTAGCAACCATTCTGGTTTATATCTAACAACTTCAAATATCAAGGTGTGTGTGTATGTGCCTCAGCGTGTTATCAAGTATATAAATAGTATTTAAACACCTTTGAAAAATTTGTGTTAAACAATCCTAAACAATATCACAAATCTGAATTCTTTGTATTCAATCTTTCATTCCTAAAAACACACATAACTAATGCATGCATGTGTACTTTACATGCTCAGCTATACCAAGTAATCAAATATTTAAACAGATTGACTTACTCTTTAAAAGTGTTAGGTGACAGCCTTTTCCAAAAACCGTTCCTCCATATTAGAGGTTTAACTTCCTCAGACCTTTGGTTACTTTGTCTCCACCCTCTCTGCCTTTATTATTACTGGTTATATGACTGGACCAGTGAGTTTCGTGGCTTTCCTCAAACTCCACTGAGACTTGATCATATAGATTAGAGTAACTTAGTTTTTCATATAGATAATATTTTGGGAAAATGTTTGATTTTGATTGCCATATGTACATATGTTTGATTGCCATATGCACGTTTTGATTGCCATATGTACTGTTTTAGGCCAGTGAGGAAACAGAACACTGGATAAAAGAAAGAAATTTTTCACAAATATTTAGCCCATGAAGAAATAAAGCAGTTAGTATGAACATTATCTTTACATAATTCAGAATAAGATCACGTATGGTCAAACAACTTAAAGAATTAAAGAATTTAATTAAAGTTTTAAACATGCAAAACCTTTTTAAATGTTTTTTGAAAACTTTTTGAGCATGGATTATCCATGTTGCTCTGAAAACTATTGTGAGATATCATTACAGGATTTACAGGACTACTTTATTGGATTATTTTTATTGGACTCAATAATGCATTTTTTACATAACACACGTCCCTTTCGCCCTCCCTTTGAGATGGCCCCTTTTTGTGTGCTGCTCTAATTTTGTGTATAAGACTCTAATATGTTGGTTATGAAACTGTCACTTGCTGGAATAACCACCAGAGCGAGCCAAAGAACAAAGCTATTTAACTTTATTTATTATAGAATAATTTTGTGAGAAAGTGAGAGAGAGTGAGAAAGTCTAGGAACTAGGAAACAATGTAAATTATCCCTATATTTTTTAAATATGTAAATCAGGTATCTAAATCAACTAAATTTATTGTTTATATGATTCTTTCACAACTGTTCGCAATTTAAAATGTACACAAAATGGCATCTGAATAAAAGAAGTCAACATAATAATGAGGTCTCAGGGAGTCCTAAATCTCTGTACGAAAGTGTAAAGTTGTGTTCTTCATCCTCTGTTTGTAGTGTTTGTCAAACAGCTCGCTTTGAGCCACCGTGAAGTGATTCTTCCAGTCACCGACTTTACCTGGAGGAAATAAAATGTAGGGAAACGGAGAGGAAAATCAGACTGTAGAAAAATACAAAACAACTGACCAACTGTTTACATCCTGGTTACAATTACCAGGACTTTTTACTTGCATTTCTTTGCATTTCACAGGACATATTATAATTACTAAACCTACCAGGCAAGTGAAAGCTCAAATGTGCTGCCCAGTACCATGTTTGGCATCTGTTAGTTAGCTAATTACATGTGTTAAAACCAAACACAAACACAAATCAAATATATGAATTCTTTTATAAGGTACAGCTCATATAAGTTTATTACTATTAATACACATCTTGTGAAATATTTCAAGGTGGTTAAAATTCAACTGCTGCATTTAAAACATGCTTGAAGATAAACCCAACTTGAAGAAAAGCTTAGTTTCAACTTACAAGCAGTCAAGACAATGGATTATGTTTCATCTTTCAAAACTTAATATACTTGAGTTCAATACCCAAAACTTGCCAATTAGAGCTAAAGAGAAGATGTAAGTTCACATAACTTAATCTGGCTATCATGCTTTACAGTGCATAAAGTCAGGAAGTCATGTTTCAACATTTGTCCCAGCATGTGCTCATAGAGCTAGAATGTGCAGAACAGGTCAGAATGCTATCCAGATATTAAACATGTTAAAATCCTGGTTCCTAAGGTGAGGACAAAGTTAATTGCACAAAATAACATTCAGAAAACATTCTTTTATCCTAGTATTACTAACAGTTACTTTTAGTCATTACTGTGCAGGCTATAACTGTATATGAATGTTAACAGCCCATAGAGATTTACACCATGTTAACCTTTGCGCATAAATGGTGAGATCGTAAAATCCATGGCTGAGACTGTGGAGTAGTTGGTCATCTTGTTTTCCTTCATAACATCAAAATGGACATTTTTGGTAATCTTCTCTCTCTCTTCTGTTGGTGTAGATAAACCGAGGAAAGAGCACAACCGCTCCACCTCACGATCAGTGTTCTAGATAAGAGAAGAATGAAATATTGTGATCAGAGCTCAAACAATATTGAGCATCATGCGAAAGCTGTGCTGCACAAGACAAGAAAAGATACAGTATACAGTATAATCTCTGCATATACCTCCACCATATCCTCAAAGAACATGTAGTGAAGATTAGAGTAGGTCTGCTTCTTCTCCCAGTAGCCACACACATGATCATACCAAGGTCCAAACACAGCTAAAAGGTCAAATAAATTGATAAGTAACATCAGTGTCACTAACCCAATCCTCCAATGGTCACATTTGACTGACTGTCTTACTTTTTCCATCCATGAACATCTGTAGATAATTTTTCCAGTCTCCTGGATGAGGTTGTACTTTATTCATAAGATCAAAGTGGAAATAAGACACAGCATTGTCCTTGGCATTGCGAGCCACATAGATGACCTAGAGAGACACAAAGACTTTGATGAACTGGACCACAGTATACAAAGCTAAATACACAATATGTGCTGAATGTTAAATCTTTCATACATTCATTTAATCTGAGGATAGATTGATTGGTAAATAGAAAGCGTGCACCACAAACTGAGATCCTGCTTCATCACCACAGTGTTAACAGTGCTGCAGCTGACCGAACCCATTTGTTAATCTCATCCCATCCCATCAAGAAGTTTGGTAGCCCTTTTTGTGTTAGTATAAAGCCAACTGCATCTAGTTCATACCTTCATGTCTAATATACTAACTAAATAGTCTGTCAATGATTATCCATCTTATTGCACATAACCACTATCCTTCATTTTGCAGGTGATGAACCCACAAAAGGGCTGAATGGCATGTTGTTATTCATGGTTATTTGACTTTATCACCAGATACTTACCTGTGGACTGTAGACACCAGTCACTGATCCAGACGTGGGTCCTAGTATCCCAAATCCAGCCATATTTACTTGTGTGAAACTTAACTCAGCTCTTTATTTTACTATAAAAATACAATTAAAGACCATAGATTGAAAAGTCCCACATATTGTACCTTGCAGTTCTGTTCCCAGAAGGATTTGGGCACCAACTGAACAGGTAGATGAGTTTTGATAAGTCGTGGTGTGGTTGGTAAATTATTTGCTAATTCAATCCCTATATGATGAAGAAAAACATTAAAGTCTTAGCATCAAGGTCTATGCAAAAGTGGTTTCATTGCAAATAAGTGCAAAAATTAGGATGAAGATGATGATAACCACATTAATCATATGTGTCTTTTATTGCAGTAAGGATGACCACTGACCTGTATCCATCTCAGGAATAGTCATCTCTAGGAAAGGAACTCGCATGTAGATGGGCATAGAGGTCTGACGCTCTGGTGCTATATTGCCAAAATGAAGTAGGTCTAAAATGTAGGAAACCCAGGTGGTTCCTGGTGGAAATGAATTGGAGAGAAAGTGGCAAGAGGTGTATTTTATTCAACCAAAACCCTCTCAAGTTTTGTCATCTCATGGAATTTTCCCTTGCCACCATTGCCTCAGGCTTGCTTATTAGGGATAAATATAACTTTTGTCATTTTTATTGTAATTTGTTATGTTACTGTAAAGCTGCTTGTCCATTATATGAATAAAGGTGAATAAAATTTAATTGAATTAAAATGTTATGAGTCAGCTTTTTAAATGATTTTAAATGATCCCCAACAATAGTTAATCCAGCACACATACATAGCTTTCATTCAGAATTAGCCATACAAACATTACACATGGCACATGATCTCGCACACATTATTTAGTTCATATGCAAATATCCATTAACATAATGTAGCTTCGATGCAGATTCACTCAACTAAACATTCTTGTTCATATTACTTCAAACTAGCAGAATACCTGCTTTGGGGTAAGTAGCAATGAGAATGTCGTCTGGTCTTGCCTGGAAGTTCTGAACATTTTCCCAGTCATCAGTGAAGTATTGGGTCATAAAGATGCCTTCAAATTCAAACATATCTGGCCGACTGGTTAACTGTAGCATTAAACATTATTGTTAACTTAGATGAAAATCCTGACTTTAACTCATTTTCTGTTAAAAATTCTTTAAATTTTATTACATTTCTGTTGAAAGAACAATACAGTAAAGTTTTAAGTTTTAAAATTAATGATTGCTATTTGAATTGTATTCATTATAACTAATATTCTGAATAATTAGTATTTACTAACAATTTTATTAGTATTATATAGTATTAATAGTATTAGTGCTACATCACCAGAGGGTCACCCCATGGGTCATACACTATACAGTTCTTGTAGCTATTCTACATTTCTTTCAATTGCAGACTTTAATTTCCTACACTACTAGCCATAATGATTGTTTATATGCTAAATTTAAATGATTATTGCTTTTTGATTGATAAATTCACAAACTTAGTTTGAAATGTGGATTTCAGAGTTGACTAAATTTCCACTTAATTGTTAAAAAAGATAATCAGCTGAAATGTTTATAAAACTCTGCCCATTCACTGCATCCACAATGAAACCTCTGTTCAAAAATAAGTTTTCCCTAGATATTGTGTGTAATATCAATACAATGTAACACACTATAATATAACTATAATGTAATCTAATCTAATTTAATATTCCTTGTTTTGTTGTTGCAAAATGGATTTACTATAATTGCTAGGGTTAGTTAATTCATACAAAAAAACAAAAAACAAAAAACAATTATGTTATTAATATTATTTTTATCTGACTTACCAAAGAAAAATCCAATCCTTTCATGATGAAAAAAGAAACTTCTCTTTGTTTTGTAATTTTGTTCTTCTGACATTCAGGTGCTACTTTCCCTCAAAATCTTTGATATTTGACACACTTTCTGTACACCACTCTTGTACTTATCCCAGCTGAGCTATTTGTCTACCTCCCCTTCTAGCACTGGATTATGAAACCACCCAAAAAACCCTTCAGCTTTTCTTCCATACACCACCATCACAGACATTTGATCATTTCAATTCTCTCAAGCATTCCAAAGCACACATACACGAGCGCTACCATATAGTCTTTGCCTCCTGATAGGTTCTTATTCTCCAGTGCTTGTGCCAACACTGCTGACACACCCTCCACCTCATTTGAATGTAATATTTACAAATATTTAGCATGGGATGTCAGGTTTTTTTTCCGATTGACGTATTGAAACATCAATCACACAACACAAGCGCGCAAACTAATGCTGTGTCATTTATTATACCCATACTTTAATACAGCATTAGTTGTATAAGAATACTTGCTTTAAGACTAAGTTGTCACTTGCCTGGTCCAGATTTAATGATCCTGTGCCTCTTGATCTTGGCTGACAAGAGTAGAACCCAGTGTGGTCTTTTGCTGTTGTTTTCCCTCCTCCTTAAGGTTTGATGTGTTGTGCATTCTGAGATGCTTTTCTGTTTACCACTGCTGTGCTCATGTAGAGTAGTTATTTGAGCTACTTTAGCCTTCCTGTTGGCTTGAACCAAGCCATTTTCCTCTGACCTTTCAAATCAACAAAGTGTTTCTACCCACAGAAATGTCACTCACTTTTTGTTTTTTGGTTTTCACACCATTCTGTGTAAACTCTAGAGACTGCTATATGTGAAAATCTCAGGCGATGAGCAGTTTTTGTAATACTCAAACCGTCAACAACCATGCTATAGTAAAAGTCACTGATATCATTCATTCATTGTCTACCGCCTATCGATCTACACTCGGGTCACGGGGAGCCTGTGCCTATCTCAGGCGTCATTGGGCATCAAGGCAGGATACACCCTGGACGGAGTGCCAACCCATCGCAGGGCACAAACACACACTCTCATTCACTCACGCAATCACACACTACGGACAATTTAGAGATGCATGTCTTTGGACCGGGGGAGGAAACCGGAGTACCCGGAGGAAACCTCCGAGGCACGGGGAGAACATGCAAACTCCACACACACGGTGGGGGCGGGAATCGAACCCCCAACCCTGGTGGTGTGAGGCAAACGTGCTAACCACTAAGCCACCGTGCCCTCCCGCACTGATATCACATTTTTCTTAATTTTCTACTAAATTCATGTTTGATGAACTATCCAAAGCTCTTAATCTGTATCTACGTTACTGTATATATTATACTGCTGCCACATGATTGGCAAATTATATAACTGCATGGAATAAGTTATGAGTTATGAAATCCTCCAACCTGTCCAGCAGGGGAAAGGGAAGATAGAACCACTGCAGGATGATGAATCATATGCTTAAGTGATATCAGGTTTGCTAAAAAAAAATCTTACAAATTTGAGATATCAGTGATATTTCAGGCTCTGTATACAGATGATAATGAGGCCTTACTCTCTGAGCAAATGAGTTTCTGCTTATAGCAGCTAGAGGGAGTTTAGAGTTGAACGTATTTAATAACACAAAATTGTTCACTCATACTGAAACCCACAGCAATTTAGGAAGCTTAAATAGACTAAACTGGAAATAAAGCACTGCATTCTGTTTCTTTTTAATGAACAAAGCCGGTTTGAATAAAGTTGCTGCTTTCTGGAACATTCCATTTCCAAATCCTATTAAGCAAATCCATTACTAATGATTTTTATGCCTGGGCCAAGTGTAGTGTGTTCAGTAGAAACTCATTATTTTATTGCTAATGCTTTTTCATACAGATTAGCACAACAACAACAACAAAAAAGGCTTTTGCATGTTTTCTTAAATACTGATATTTTTGACATTGTCTATGCTTAGTCAGCTTTTTTCCAGCTTTGTTTTTTATTTTTTTTATTTTATATGTCCTCCATGAAGCTCTGGCATTTGGACAGCTATGAATGAATGCATTACCTGATAAAGGACAGATTATCCATATGGCTGGACTGGATTGTCCAAGTCCAAGGGGCCTTAAGCGATAGTGTTCTTTTTTCAGGTTTATAAGTGAAAGGTCTTGCCAGAGCTGGGGCTTGAACCCCGATCACAACCCAGAGCCTTAAACACTTGAGCTACCACCACCCCGGTGGTAGAAGTTGAGTTAGCTAGCACTATGCAGTCTTGCTTCCCTCTTTCCCCTAAACTTCTACTCATTGGCTTTTGTTGAATTTCTCCTGGAAAATCATAACAGGTTTTGTATAACCTGCAGCTTGCTGTTAGACTAGTGAAAGTTCTTCTTGTACACTCACAGTACACTTGCATCTAAAAAATTTAAGGGTTTTTTTGAACTACTGGTTACTTGTGCATTTAACTGACCAGACTATTAACAAACTGGTTTACATTAAACATGTTTTGTCCTGTGGCAGGTTTTGTAGATGATTTTGTTGGAACAAATGGTTTAAAGTACGATTAAAATTTATTACACTTGGACTGATGATTGCAATGCCATAGACCTATGTTGACTGTAGGCAGGCGCTAAAAGTTAATATTCATAAAGTTCTCATTCCAGCTGTAGACATTTTATATTCTCTTGAAATACTAATTCATTTGAGTGACCAATAAATGTCTCATTTGAGTGACCAATAAATGTTTTCCCTTTCAAAACTCACCTTTGCTGCCCAGGGTTACCTAGTGGTCGAAGATGGGGACTAAAACAAGAACGAATAGAAGCCCAATGATGCATGAATTCATTCACTGATCCATTTTCTGTACCCTTTTACATTTATTATTACATTTATGACATTATTCAGGACATGAACATCCATTATTCCCTACACTCTACACATTAGTGTTGGGATAAACACATAAAGAGATAAAGAGAAGTTCTTACTCCTCTTTGCCTTGATCCCTGACAATGGAAGCTCAAACAGATCCACGTCACATTTACGTGAGTGCTCTGAGTTTGCTATTTGTGTTGGGATCATCCCTCATGGATCATTACAATATTAACTTTGGCCTGGATTTCGCTAAAGCCTGTTTTTGTTCCTGTAGAAAACCAGACAGGTCAAACAAGCATTTCAGGAACTTGCAAGCATTATTTGCAACGCTGCCTCCACATGACTTGGGCATGCTTGTTCATACAACAGCCAGTCATTGTAAAGTATCTGATACTACATTAATATATTATCTGATTTTTTAAATACGCATTTTTCTGTGATTGGTCCAAAGTTTGAATACAGGACTGCACTGATACTCATCAACTGTATCAAGCTTGAATTTATAATATGCCCTAGATGGTGTAAATGGATATAACAAAATAATAGCTGCATTATTTCTGTATGTAAAAAATGTATTTAAATTTTTAGTGATCGCAAGGAAGACTACAGTCCGAGAATACTATGGTCCATGTTGAAGGTAAGAAATACAGTGTGAATTGGAGTTTTCAGCTGATTTCAGCTGTGCTACATCACCAGAGTGTCACCCCATGGGTCATACACTATACAGTTCTTGTAGCTATTCTACATTTCTTTCAATTGCACACGGGGTTGCAGACTTTAATTTCCTACACTACTAGGCTATGTTACTCAGGCACTCGAAGCAGGTGAGTGCAGTATAGCCTTCATGCACAGATAAATAGGGATAAAAGTCTACAGTTAAAATGTACATCCTAAATTTATACACTATATTGCCAAAGGTTTTGGGACACCCCTCCAAATCATTGAATTCAGGTGTTCCAATCACTCACATGGCCATAGCTGTATAAAATCAAGTGCCTAGGCATGCAGACTGCTTCTACAAACATTTGTGCAATAAGTTCATCTGTGAAGTGTCCTCACTACAAAATATTCCACGGTCAACTGTTAGTAGTATTATATATAACTATTAGCAATTATTATAGATGGAAGCAATTGGGAACAAAAGCAACTCAGCCACGAAGTGGTAGGCCATGTAAAATCACAGAGCGGGGTCAGTGCATGCTGAGGTGCACAGTGCGCAGAAGTTGCCAACTTTCTGCAGTCAACAGCTACAGACCTCCAAACTTTGCGTGGCCTTCAGATTAGCTCAAGAACAGTGCCTAGAGAGCTTCATGGAATGGGTTTTTATGGCCGAGCTGCTGCATCCAAGTGCAACACAAAGCATCGGATGCAGTGGTGTAAAGCACACCGCCACTGGACTCTAGAGAAGTGGAGATGTGTTCTCTGGAGTTACAAATCATGCTTCTGTATCTGGCAATCTGATGGACGAGTCTGGGTTTGGCGATTGCCAGGAGAACGGTACTTGCCTGACTGCATTGTGCTGTGTTTTTGGGCGGTGGTAGCTCAAGTGGTTAAGGCTCTGGGTCGTTGACTGGAAAAGGCCCCCAAACCACCCTAGTCCAGGTGTGCTGTATCATGGCTGACCATGCGCACTGACCATGCGCTCTGACCCCAACCCCCAAGGATGGGATATGCGAAGAAAAGAATTTCACTGTGCAGTAATGTATATGTGACAAATAAAGGCAACTTAATAGGTGAAAAGTTTGGTGGAGGGGGATTATGGTGTGGGGTTGCTTTTTAGGAGTTGGGCTTGGCCCTTTAGTTCCAGTGAAAGGAACACTTAATGCTTCAGCATACCAAGACGTTTTGGACGATTTCATGCTCCCAACTTTCTGGGAACAGTTCTGACCTCAACCTGGTAGAACATCTTTGGGATGAATTAGAGCGGAGACTGTGAGCCAGGCCTTCTCGTCCAATATCAGTGCCTGACAAAAATTACCATAAACACACTCCTAAACCTTGGAAAGCCTTCCCAGAAGAGTTGAATATTATAGCTGTAAACACCATATTAAACCCTACGGATTAAAAATGGGAATTATGAAACATTGTCATCTTCTGCTTTTAGTGTTCCTGAAACTTCCTTTGAATCTATTTTATGTTACCATATCTGATCCTGAGGGAATTAAAACAATCAATACAATACCTTTGGCAAAAAAAAGCCAAATACAAAATAACCCATGAGTTCACTTAAATATATTTAATTTACTATGAAGTGTTTATAGGTTTTACAGAACTGCTCATGACCTTGTTTATGCTGCCCTAAATCTTTTTCTTAACCTCTTTTATGGTGGTTAGGTGAAGGTCACATACAGAAATTACCACAAGAGAGAGCTAAATCAAAGGCAGGATACACCCTGGAAAGAGTGCCAACCCATCGTACAACATGCAAACTCCACACACACACACACACAGCGGAGGCAGGAATCAAAATCCCAACCCTGGAGGTGTGAGGCAAACGTGCTAACCACTAAGCCACCGTGACCCCTAAAGCCCAAACATTTATTATATAAACTCTGTAGAGAAGAGAGATGTTACAGTTTATATTATGTCACTCAATGTCAAGCCCAGGTTTTTATTTTTTTATTTTTTCAAGACTTGGCAATTGAGAAAATCAATAAAAAAAAAATAGGGATATTTTTGAGTTTTCAAAACTTAAATGTTCTAAAATATAACAAATTGACAACATATTTGATTTGTTCGTATGATTCCCTTTTGGTTTATGCTGCTTAATTTACCTGTAAGCAAAATAATGACTGAATAAAAAATTGTACTTTTAAAGAAGAATGAGGTTTTAATGATGTCCTAAATCTGTGTTCGAAATTTTAAAGTTGTGTTCTTCATCTTTTCTTTGTAGTGTTCATCAAACTGCTCATTCTGGGCCACTGTGAAGTGATTCTTCCAGTCACCAACTTTACCTGGAGGAAATTTCAGAAAGAAAATAGAAATCATTGATCCAAAATGATCATGCTACTAGCAACACTAATAGTGAGATTTTAATTTCACCCACAATATAGTATACTTGATAGAATTATGACATCAGAATGATTTTAATATTAAACCTACAAAATGTACTGTTTATACTGTAGAGGTCAACCTTGCATGGCAGTTACAGTGTATGTACAGTATACATACACAATAACAAATTATTATTTAAGTAGTAAAAAGAATCAAAGGACTGGGTTCAGGCAAACATTTGTACCAACATGTGTTTGTAGAAATGTTACAGATATAATGAATTGTAAAATGTAATGTATTATGCAATGTTTCTAGAACTGTAGCACTCAAAAAAAAAAAAAAAATTTAGACAGCAGACATTTTAGCTCTAACAGTCCTGCAACAAGAAGTAAACATATACCAGTGTTTATGGCTCCTATGGATCTAAAGCATATTAACCTTTGCGCATAAATGGTGAGATCGAAAAATTCATAACTGGGAGTGTGGAGTAGTTGGTCATCTTGTTTTGCTTCATGACATCAAAGTGGGTATTTTTGGCAATTTTCTCTCTCTCATCTGTTGGTGTAGATAAACCGAGGAAAGCGCAAAGACGCTCCACCTCAAGATCAGTGTTCTAGATAAAAGAGAAATAAAATTAGGATGATTGAAAGCTCAAATTCTGGACCCACATGAATAAGCCTGAAGTGTAATGTATACAGTGTAACAGGTATCATTAACAGTTACATAGAATACAATGTTCTAGATGGATAATGCTAGAGGACAATCTGTTCTTCATTATTTACCTCCACCATATCCTCGAAGAACATGTAGTGAAGATTAGAGTAGGTCTGCTTCTTCTCCCAGTAGCCACACACATGATCATACCAAGGTCCAAACACCTCTAGAAGTTTAAACAGAAGACATTACATTACATGCCTTCCTTCCTGAAAACAGCTAAAAGACCAAATAAAAAGAATGATATGGAAATTCTGACAATCAGGGGCGGAACTATACTGCACTACATGTAATATAATTTCTTCTAATTTCTTTTTATTTCTATTCATTTTTATTTAGTTCCATAAATTGTATTTATGTATGTATGTATTTACTTGTTCGTTTAGATTTTTATTAAATTAATAATAATAATAATAATAATAATAATAATAATAATAATAATAATAATAATAATAATAATAATAATAATAATAATAATAATAATAATAATAATAATAATAATAATAATAGGAGGGCACGGTGGCTTAGTGGTTAGCACGCTTGCCTCACACCTCCAGGGTTGGGGGTTTGATTCCCGCCTCCGCCATGTGTGTGTGGCGTTTGCATGTTCTCCCCGTGCCTCGGGGGTTTCCTCCGGGTATTCCGGTTTCCTCCCCCGGCCCAAAGACATGCATGGTAGATTGATTGGCATCTCTAAATTGTCTGGTGTGTGTGCCCTGCGATGGGTTGGCATTCTGCCCAGGGTGTATCCTGCCTTGATGCCCTATGACGCCTGAGATAGGCACAGGCTCCCTGTGACCTGAGTGTAGTTCAGATAAGTGGCAGACAATGAATGAATCACAATAATAATTATTACTATTATTGATGTTTAAAAATTTAATAATTGTTTATTTTTTGTTACTTTTTAAAAAAAATTACAATCTTTAATATTTGCGCTCCTACTTAATTACATTCCAAGAAAAATAAACTTTATCTCTCTCTTTAGGTGGAGAGAGATGATTCGCTGTGGTGACCCCTGAAGGTAAAAGCCGAAAGAAGAAGAAGAAGAATTTAGACAATAGAGATTCATCTGTTCTGAAAGCATCATCTGAGTGCTTGTATTGTAACCACGCTGTCGTCTGTGGTATAATTTTAGTAGCCATGCCTCCGAAAAAGGGGGGGGCACAGTGGCTTAGTGGTTAGCACGTTTGCCTCACACCTCCACGGTTGGGGTTTCGATTCCCACCTCTGCCGTGTGTCTAGTTTTTATGTTTTCCCCGTGCCTCGGGGGTTTTCTCCGGGTACTCTGGTGGCCTCCCCCAGTCCAAAGACATGCATTATAAGTTGATTGGCATCTCTAAATTGTCCGTAGTGTGTTTGTGCCCTGCGATGGGTTGGCACTCCGTCCAGGGTGTATCCTGCCTTGATACCCAATGACGCCTGAGATAGGCACAGGCTCCCCGTGACCCGAGAATAGATCGGATAAGCGGTAGACAATGAATGAATGAATGTCTCCAAAAAAGATTTAATTTAATAGAAATATTAAATTATTAATGTGCATTAATTTGTGCTTATATTAGGGTTATTATGATTTAGGTTTAAAAGGTTTGTCAATTATGAGTGAAAAGGAAGAAAAAATGGTTTAATATGGGGACTTTTTTTACAGACAGATTAATTTGTTTTACATTATTTCCTATGGGAAAAAATTATTCGGTTTTCAACCGACTCAGTATTCAACCAGACTTTTGGAACGAATTAAGGTAACACCAAGGTACCACTGTAGTAACTTACTCTTTCCATCCATGAAAATTTGGAGATAACTGTTCCAATCTCCTGGCTTGGGTTGTACTTGATTCATGCGCTCAAAGTGGAAATAAGATACAGCATTGTCTTTAGCATTACGGGCTACATAGACAACCTGGTGAGAGACACACACATTGACATTCAAAAGCTGGAACACAAAATACAGAGACAAATAGACATGTGCTGAATGTTGAACTATTTTTTAGTTAAGATGTTGTTATGTACTATATGTACGACTAGGTAAAGGTAGACTATGTAGACTCTACAGATAAAAGCATTAATTTAAATATGTAATACAGTTTTTATTGAAGAAACCTCTTCATTTAAGTGGGGAACTTATGATGAAGACTTAAATGCTGTTTAAAGGTTGTAGATATCCATTAATTCATGAGAGTTGCATTCTGTGTTCATCTGCATTCAGCACTTCTTAATGTGGTGATCTAGACATTAGACATTATATGTCTAAATAGATGTACACATTAAATATTAAGTATTCCAATTCCTACAGATCTTAAGAGTGAATACACCATGACACCTCCATGCATGTCACACACTTTCTGTTTCCCAGTCATTTGCAGTTTATGAACTATGCTGCATTATATTTCTACTGTGTTAACATGGGGAAGTATTATGTACATAAAAGACAATACTGATAAATAATGAGTATAAGTTTAGTGATTAGCGATAACTCTGATGTTGATGATCACCTTCTTTCATCTTCACTTATGTCTCACTAACACTGCCTGTAATTCACCTTGCAGTTCTGCTACACCGTGTACATTCTGCTGCATCTTCCTCGTATAATAATATAATTATAAATGTACATAATTGTAAATTCATAGCTTAGACTAGATTATCTATATATATATACTATCTGTATACTCTGTTAATGTTTTACATATGCTGTACATAATGCACACATACTGCACATATAAACACAGGCATAACTACATGAGCAGTGCCAGGTGAAGTGAATAACACTGATTATCTCCTCATCATGGGACCTGTTAGTGGGTGGGATATATTAGGCAGCAAGTGAACATTTTGTCTTCAAAGTTGATGTGTTAGAAGCAAGAAAAATTGGCAAGCATAAGGATTTGAGTGCCAAACTGTGAGGTGTTCCCAGTCTACAGTGGTCAGTATTGTCAGAAAAATAAAACGAAGAGCGTCGAAGATCTTAATGAATAAGAAGTTTATTGCAGCGTCGCAGTGACAAAATACATAAAGTACTTTGGGTTCATCGAGGGGTCAAAAATAACACCAAACAAATCCTGCTCAAACATTTTATACAGTGTTTACCATGTGTAATTTAAATGAGTTTCACTTTAAATGCAAATTACTGAGTATCCCCCAAATGGCTGGGTGATACTATCGTCTAGCCAGATGTCCTTAAATGATAATCGCGGTCAGTATACCATTTGTTCAGTGATGGTCCTTGATGTCTTGCTGCCGCTCCCATACTAATAATTGATTGGATTAAGTGTTCTAAATGTATGGTAAGTGTATCTTAGTGTATGGTAAGGCTGCTTTAAGCCAATGTAAAAATACCCAACAGATAAACTGAATTGAATTTAACATATTTCTATATGATATGTAAGGCTTTTTGGGAATGAGCTCTTTCAGATTTGCACTCTGGCAGTCTGTAGTTTCTTACAGCATCTATTAAAATTATCCTTTAAGTCCTGTAAGTCCTTTAAGTCTTGTAAATATCCTTTAAGTGGGCCTCACCTCGCAACTTACAGGACTTAGTATCTGGTGCTAACATCTTGGTACCAGATACCACAGCACACTTTCAGGGATTTAGTGGAGTCCATGCCTTGATGGGTCAGGGCTGTTTTGGCAGCAAAAGGGGGACCAAAACAATATTAGGCAGGTGGTCATAATGTTATGCCTGATTGGTTTATAATTATATATTTCTTTACACATATTGTGCTGTTAAATACAACTAGCACATATGTTTTATGCACATACTACCTGCCATAGCCTTATTTATTTGTTGTACATACTGTATATTTGCATATTTACTGCACTTGTTTATTTGCACAATTTCTACAATTTCCACTATTTGCACTTCTGGTAGATGCTAAATGGCATTTCGTTGCTATGTACCTGTACTTTGCAATGACAATATAGCTGTATCTATTTAACTCAAGACAGCCATCAGTAAGGTCAAAGTTATAGCTTTAACCAAGGACTGTCTGTATGTTAACTGACCTAAAGCTAATACTGCTATAAACTCATTTTACTGTTTGCAGTGAACCTTGATGACCATGTTGATTTGACATTGTTCCATAAACAGGGAAGGAACAGGTAGTTAAGAATATTACTTTACGTTGAGGGGAGAAATTGCAAGATGCAACAGCAGCTTGAACATAGCATTAAAGATTTAGATGTGTGTAGAGGTTTTCTGCTGATGCAGTACTCAGCCACGTCGACTTTAAATCAGAGAGCATTGGACTCCCTCCTTAGTTTTTCACTGTTTGGAGTTCTGAAATTATGAGCGATGTCTTCTAGATGACTGCAGCATGTTACGACACTGCACAAATACACAGTTAGATTGCAAGGACTTGCTGAAATTTATACTGAACATGTTCTGTCATTGTTTCTTGTTTGCTATTCCTGCTTATACTCTTTGTATTTGCCCAGTTGTTCTAGTGAATTATGTGTGTTCTGATCTCCTGACTTCTGTTCTAGGACCTGCTGTATTAAAACCTCCAGCACATGGAGTTGAAACCCTCTCCTGAATCTCTGTCATTACACCATCCCCTTTGAATCACCATGCAAACACCATAGAGGATGGTGAAACACCATACAATTAAAAACCATAACTCAGAAAGAGTCCCAAATTCTGTACCTTGCAGTTCTGTTCCCAGAAGGACTTAGGCACCAACTGAACAGGTAGATGAGTTTTGATGAGTCGTGGTGTGGTGGGTAAATTATTTGCTAGTTCAACCCCTGTACAATGAAAGTAAAGCATTAAATGTGAAAAGCATAAGCATCAAAGTCTATGCACAATTTCATTGCATAAAAATGTGAAGGCAGGGATTAAGCAGGTGATTCCCACATGATTCATATTGTCTGTTGTACTGGAGTGAGCATGGCTACTGACCTGTAGGCATTTCTGGAAGAACCAACTCAAGGAAAGGCACTCGCAAGAAGATGGGTATAGAGGTCTGACGCTCTGGTGCTGTATTGCCAAAATATAGTAGGTCTAAGATGTAGGAAAGCCAGGTGGTGCCTGGTGGAAGTGAATTGGAGAGAAAGTGAAAATCTGATGGTGGTATGATGAACTTGGGTCAAAAGTTTACTGTCGCTGTAGGCTTGCTCCTGTGTGAAATATTATAAGTTGGCTTATATACTTTAGTCATAAATTCCTGTGTGATATATGATATTTGATATATGATTAACAGCACTGTGAGTACAACTTGTGCTTTGTTACCTTAATATGTGCACCCGTTCTGTGTGTAGCCCTTAATGATTTTCTATATTAATAAACTCTACTGAAGTTGTGTTTGTGATTTTGGAGAGAAAGTTAAAACCTGGTGTTTTTATGATCAGATTGAATCATAGGTTTACCGTCACTGTATGCCTAAACCTGTAAAATTTCAACTCATACACATGCAAAAGTACTTTGCACAATGCAGAGTCCTGATATCCCCTCTAAGTGTGTGATGCAGTTCCCAGCACTATGAGCACTGCTTGCATTTCTTATTCCTTTTGATTGTTTTACCATGTGCCCTGGATTTGTTTGTTCTTTGCTCATATCTTCATGCATGTCATTGCTTGTTCCCCAAATGTGTGCACATATTTTGTGTAAAGCAAAAATGTTTTGTTCTGCTAGTTATCCCGTTAAATCCAAGCCTTGCTGTTACTTATTCTTTGTGAGTTTGTTTCCTGTCATTGTGATTATGGAGGAATGTTCCTGTCTGCCTGTCCTTTGACCCATGGAATGGACAATGGAATGGGCTTTTTGGATTCACCCCATTAACACACTGTACATTCCACTTTACATGGAAAATGATCCCTTTCACACAGTTGATCTAGCACACATTATTGAGTATAATCAAATGATTGAACTGATGAAATAAATATATCTTTATTATTATTATAATTTTTTTTATATATATATTTTTTATATTTCCCACTAACATAGCTTTCATTCACATTACAGTTACATTTTGAAATACACAGAATACCTGCTTTAGGGTAAGTAGCAATGAGGATGTCGTCTGGTCTTGCCTGGAATTTCTGAACATTTTCCCAGTCATCAGTGAAATAATGAGTCATAGAGATGCCTTCAAATTCAAACAATTCTGGTCGGCTGATCGACATCATCTGCAGTTTTAAACATTATTGTTAAGATAGCTAAACATCCTAACCTTAACTTAATCTAACAGTGGTTATTTTCTATCAAAAACAAAGATATTACAGTTCACATTAAAATCACACAGAATTACAGATTACTTTTCTTTTACAGACGTGAATGATTCAGATTACATATTTTAGTACACTTTTAGTTAATTCTAACTAGTTTTTTAATTAGAATTTAATACTAAAAAACATGCATTAAGCAAATCTGGAGGCATTGTGCCCTAATGTTTGTTGCCTTTCATAGTTGGATTGCTGCATGACACAATTAGCTTGAAAGGGGAAGTATATTTTCCAATAACTACAAAAATATTTTCAGCTGACTCACCGCAGAAACATCAGGTCCTTCCATGATGCAGTAAAATGCTGCAAGTTTGTCCAAGTTTGCAACTCAGTTCCTTTCCCTCAAACTGTTTCACTCTGACACACTTCCCTTACACTACACTTGTACATGTCATAGCTGTACATTCTGGCAATGGCTTATGTAACAACCAAAAGCCCTTCCCTCATCCCGTCTTTTTCACTGCCATAACAGACACGCTTGTATTACGTTACATGGTGCTAACAATCTCAACCAATCCACAGCACATAAGCTCTGTCTCCTAGTGTGCACTTATTCTGTAGTGCTAGTGCAAACACTGTTGATGCCCTCCTCACAGTAAAATATGTACAAATGATGTGTACATGTAGTAGTCAAAAAAGATCTGTTGTAAGGAATAAACATTAATTACAAAAAAAAAAATAAATAATACTGTCAAGACTTATTTTGGCAAACTTTGGAAAAACATCTGGCTTGATATTGCTTTGTAAGGGGAAAAAAAATCAACCAAAATTATTATTTGAATTAGAATTGTAAAAAGAAAAACAACAACAATTTGTTATACAATTGCATATAGTATGAGCTACAGTGGTGTGAAAAAGTGTTGGCCCCCTTCCTGATTTCTTATTTTTTTGCATGTTTGTCACACTTTGATGTTTCAGATAATGAAACACATTTAAATATTAGTCAAAGATAACACAAGTAAACACATCATGCAGTTTTTAAATGAAGGTTTTTATTATTAAGGGAAAACAAAATCCAAAACTACATGGCCCTGTGTGAAAAAGTGTTTGCCCCCTAAGCCTAATAACTGGTTGGGCCACCCTTAGCAGCAACAACTGCAATCAAGCGTTTTCGATAACTTGCAATGAGTCTGTTACAGCGCTGTGGAGGAATTTTGGCCCACTCATCTTTGCAGAATTGTTGTAATTCAGCCACATTGGAGGGTTTTCGAGCATGAACCACCTTTTTAAGGTCATGCCACAGCATCTCAATCGGATTGAGGTCAGGACTTTGACTAGGCCACTCCAAAGTCTTCATTTTGTTTTTCTTCAGCCATTCAGAGGTGGATTTGCTGGTGTGTTTTGGATCATTGTCCTGTTGCAGAACCCAAGTTCACTTCAGCTTGAGGTCACAAACAGATGGCTGGACATTCTCCTTCAGGATTTTTTGGTAGACAGCAGAATTCATGGTTCCATTTATCACAGCAAGTCTTCCAGGTCCTGAAGCAGCAAAACAGCCCCAGACCATCACACTACCACCACCATATTTTACTGTTGGTATGATGTTCTCTTTCTGAATTGCGGTGTTACTTTTACACCAGAAGTAATGGGACACAGACCTCCCAAAAGTTACATTTTTGTCTCGTCAGTCCACAGAGTATTTTACCAAAAGTCTTGGGGACCATCAAGATGTTTTCTGGCAAAACTGAGACGAGCCTTTATGTTCTTTTTGCTCAGCAGCGGTTTTCGTCTTGGAACTCTGCCATGCAAACCATTTTTGCCCAGTCTCTTTCTTATGGTGGAGTCATGAACACTCACCTTAACTGAAGCAAGTGAGGCCTGCAGTTCTTTGGATGTTGTTGTGGGGTCTTTTGTGACCTCCTGGATGAGTTGTTGCTGCGCTCTTGGGGTAATTTTGTTCGGCCGGCCACTCCTGGGAAGGTTTTCCACTGTTCCATGTTATCGCCATTTGTAGATAATGGCTCTCACTGTGGTTCGCGGCAGTCCCAAAGCTTTAGAAATGGATTTATAACTTTTTCCAGACTGATAGATCTCAATTACTTACTTTCTCATTTGTTTTAGAATTTCTTTGGATCTCGGCATGATGTCTAGGTTTTGAGGATCTTTTGGTCTACTTCACTTTGTCAGGCAGGCCCTATTTAAGTGAGTTCTTGATTGCGAACAGGTGTGGCAGTAATCAGGCCTGGGTGTGGCTAGAGAAATTGAACTCTCATTTGAAATACCTCATAATCTCTCTCTCCTAGTGTGCTCTTATTCTCTAGTGCTAGTTTAAACACTGTTGACAGGCCTCCTCACAGTAAAATAGTTTGAAATAACATGCATATGTAGTAATCAAAATAGGAATATTGTAAGGAGTAAACATCAATTACAGGACACATACACAAAAAACATCATCAATTTTAAAGGTAAAAAGTAAACGGCTTCTTTATACTTTAAGGAATAAGCCTATATGTAAATGGTGGGTAAGGAGCAGGGCCTGGAACAGACAGAAACAGCACTGAGAGTAGAGACTAAAGAAAAGGCAAGCGCTGAAGCTCTAACTGAATATAATTCTGAACAGAATATGCTAGTAGTACTGACTGGCTGAATATACTGCTACTGAGATAAGTAAAGCTGATTTGCTCAGGTTTATAGCAAGTAAGTCTGTGAATAAAGGTTATGGCTGAGTAATAAAAAAAAAAGGCAAAAATGAATTCCAACATAAGACACATAATATAGTAATATCTATAATTTGATTGACCTGTGGTTGTGGTGAGATAAGGCCCTCTTGCATGTTAGCAGTAAGACTTGTAAAAGGAGAGATCACGTGCTTTATCTACGTGAAGTCTTTTCTCTCCCTCATTAAATCTAAACCTTGGCTTAATGCCTTGAGCATTGCCATCCATGATTATTTACTATTTCGTGATCTCTCAGTATCACCCCTACTACTACTGCCAGTTTAATGTTTGTACAGCAGTCTTAGCATGTTAATGAATATATATCAGGATTGCACTTTGAGTTTGTTTGCCTGGTGTATCATAATGAACCGAGTTCATGTACTTGCTGTTTTACTGGGATGAAAATTTTATGCTCATTGGACAACAGGCTTCTAACGTGAAAGTTTAAGCCCCGCCTTGATGCACAGCTGATTGGTCAGTGCAATTCTTTTAAAACACTGGTACATTAGATTCATAGAGAATTACTCTTGCTAGTTTGTTGTTCGAAGTTCCTTATAATAATCATACATTAGCTAAATCTGCAGCCATTGTGTTCTTTCCAAAATTATTTTATATAAACTGCCAAAGAAGCAAGTTGAAATGTTTGTTGCTGTTTGATGTTGGAGTGCCATTTCTGCATTCTGGATACATTTTACAATAAAGCCATCTGTAACTGGAACAATTCAGAAGTTTCATTATAATCAGCTAAAATATTTATAAAACGCTGATCATTACTTGCTTCCACAATGATGTCTTTAACTTCTGTTACATTCATCTAGCCTTTTTGCACATTATCAAAAGAATACAATTTAACATAATATATAACATAATACACATCAGCCATAACATTATGACCACCTGCCTAATGTTGTGTTGGTCCGTGTTTTGCTACAAAAACAGCCCTGACCCGTCAAGGCATGGACTCCACTAGATCCCTGAAGTTGTGCTGTGGTATCTGGCAACAAGATGATAGCAGCAGATCCTTTAAGTCCTGTAGGTTGCTCCATGGATCGAACTTGATTGTCCAGCACATCCCACAGATGCTCGATTGGATTGAGATCTGGGGAATTTGGAGGCCAAGTCAGCACCTCAAACTCGTTGTTGTGCTCATCAAACCATTCCTGAACCATTTTTTCTTTGTGGCATGGCGCATTATCCAAATGAAAGAGGCCACTGCCATCAGGGAATACCGTTTCCATGAAAAGGTGTACATGGTCTGCGATAATGCTTAGGTAAGTGATACGTGTCAAAGTAACATCCACATAGATGGCAGGACCCAAGTTTCCCCGGCAGAAAATTGCCCAAAACATGACAATGCCTCTGCCAGCTTGCCTTCTTCCCATAGTGCATCCTGTTGCCTTGTGTTCCCCTGGTAAGCAAAGCACAAGCACCCTGCCATCCACATAATGTAAAGAAAACATGATTCATCAGACCAGGCTACCTTCTTCCATTGCTTCGTGGCCCTGTTCTGATGCTCATGTGCCCATTGTTGCTGCTCTCGGCAGTGCACAGGCATCAGCATGGCACCCTGACTGATCTGCAGCTATGCAACCCCATACACAACAAACTGCAATGCACTGTGTATTCTGACACCTTTCTATCAGAACCAGCATTAACTTCTTCAGCAATTTGAGCAACAGTAGCTCGTCTGTTGGATTGGACAACACGTGCCAGCCTTCACTCCCCACGTGCATCAGTAAGTCTTGGCCGCCCACAACCAAGTTCCTTCCTTGGACCACTTTTGATAGATACTGACCACTGCAGACTGGGAACACCCCACAAGAGCTGCAGTTTTGGAGATGCTCTGATCCAGGTGTGATGGTCGTCTAGCCATCACAATTTGGCCCTTCGCCAAACTTGCTCAAATCCTTATGCTTGCCCATTTTTCCTGCTTCTAACACATTGACTTTGAGGACAACTCGACACTAGAGTAGATTGAAACCACCGAAGACAACCACAGAACGCCATACGAGGTCTTTCTTACCAGTGGCCATCAAACTCTATAACTCCTCCCCTTTCAGTAGGGAGCAGAGCTGACACAGTGAACACTGACAGTATTACTGTGTTATGTGCACTATCCCAATTCACAATATTTACAATATGTATGCTAATATCATACCATGAACAATATCATGTTCAGTATCATACCATGTGCAATATCATATCATAAGCAACATGGTCTGAATTCTCTAGCACCTTTGTTTGTACATTTTGTACATATAGCATATTTTATTTATTTATTTCTCTTGTGTAATCTGAAGCAGTCTATCACAAAAGAATTTCCTTTGGCATCAGTAAAGTTCTATCTCATCATATCTTCATGTCTTTCTATTATTTAGTCAACACTCACACACAAATATCTGCTTTATGTATTTTCCTGAGTAAATAATCTACAAATAAAATCTTATATTAAAGTGTTATTTGTAAAAGACACAGGTGTGACGGAGCTCCGCCGGAAACGGAAGTGTTCGGATCCATTCGCCGAGCTGGCGATAGGGGACGAGCAGAGACGGAGTCAGGGACAGGCACAGAGTTCGGCAACATGAAAACAATAATCCCAAGCGTATAATCCAAAATCGAAAGGCAGAAACGAAAGTCCATAAACAGTCCGAGGTCAGTAATCCAATTATAGCAACAACACAGATAATCCAAAAGGGTAAACGGTAAACAGTCCAGGTCATACACAAAAGATAATCCAACAAGAAAACGCTTGGTACTTTCCATAAAGATGCTTCGCGTCATGCAAAATGTGCACCCCGCTTTTATACCCGGGGCGCAACCCGGAAGTAATCTCAAAAGGCGGGCGAGAGCTCCCTCTTGCGGTTAACTCCTGGGCGGGGCGTGACAGAGCCCCCCCCTCTAGGAACACCTCCCGGGGTTCTACGCCGTGGGCGCCCCCTGGGGCGCGGTGCCGGTCTACTCGGGTGGTTGCGATGGAAGTCCTCCGACAGCGAAGGGTCTAGGATGTCGAGAGCGTCCACCCACGACCGCTCCTCGGCGCCGTAACCCTCCCAGTCCACGAGGTACTGAATGCGAGAACAAACCCGCCTGGAATCCAGGAGGGCCCGCACCCGATAAGCTGGAGACCCCTCGACGTCCAGCG
Organism: Hemibagrus guttatus; assembly: GCA_033459395.1. Taxonomy (NCBI): domain Eukaryota; kingdom Metazoa; phylum Chordata; class Actinopteri; order Siluriformes; family Bagridae; genus Hemibagrus; species Hemibagrus guttatus. Next base: position 8,090,784 of record JAUCMX010000007.1, read on the forward strand.
GTGGTGGTGGCTCCTCGCCAGCCGGCGCCCTCTCCGTCGAAGGGTGAGCTGGTTTCAGCAGAGACACGTGGAACGTGGGACAGATGCGATATGTCGCAGGGAGTCGCAGCCGATACGCCACCAGATTCACCTGGCGTATTATCTCGAATGGCCTGACGAACCTGGAGCTAAGTTTGCGGCATAGCAGCTTGAGGCGGAGGTTCCGCGTGGACAGCCACACCATCTGTCCCACCCGATAAGAAGGGTGCGGACGCCGACGCCGGTTGGCCTGTATCCTCTGTCTTCTCACGGCCCGTTGGAGGCGTACATGCGCCCTCTCCCAGACCTCTTGACTCCGCTGATACCAGTCCTCCACAGCAGGGACGTCGGAAGGTTCCCCCGGCCAGGGGAATAGAGGCGGTTGGTACCCCAGTACGCATTGGAACGGGGTTATACCCATAGAGGCGTGGGTGAGGGAGTTCTGGGCGTATTCGGCCCAGGGCAGAAACTCACTCCACTGCTGCTGCTCCCTGCTGCAGTAAGACCTGAGGAACCAGCCGATCTCTTGGTTGAGGCGCTCCGCCTGACCATTCGACTGGGGGTGGTAACCGGAACTCAGGCTAACTCCGATACCCAATCGAGCTCATAGCGACCCCCACACACGGGAAGTGAATTGCGACCCCCGGTCCGACACGATGTCCTCAGGAAGGCCGAAGTTCCGGAACACGTGCAGGAACAGGGCTTCCGCAGTCTGCATGGCAGAGGGCAACCCCTTTAGGGGAATCAACTTACACCCCTTGGAGAAGCGATCCACCACCACCAGAACTGCGGTGTGACCTCCCGAGTCAGGTAAATCCGTCAGAAAATCCACTGACAGGTGTGACCAGGGGCGTTGAGGAATCGGAAGGGGCTCCAGCAGCCCCTCTGGTAGTTCCAGCCCCTCTGCGTGTCTGAGCACAGGTAGAGCAGGCCCGTACGTGTTCCTCCACGTCAGAGGTTAGGGAGGGCCACCAGAATCGACGGCGGACGAGCTGGGTGGATTGTTGAATCCCAGGATGTCCTGAGCTAGGAGCCTCGTGTACCCACTGCATCACCTGAAGCCGGAACTGTGGCGGCACGAAGATCCGATTCGGCGGACAACCGGCAGGGGGGGGTTCATTGGTGTGAGCGCGCTGAATCTCCTCCATGAGGTTCCACCGGACCGGGGCCAGAATAGCAGTAACCGGTAAGATGGGCTCGATTTGGGTCGGCTCACTGGTGGTCTCGAATCCCCTGGAAAGAGCGTCAGCCTTCCCGTTCTTGGACCCAGGGTGGTATGTCACCGTGAATTGAAAACGTGTGAAGAACAAGGCCCATCTGGCCTGCCGCGGGTTCAGACATTTGGCTCCACGGAGATACTCCAAGTTACGGTGATCAGTGAGTACTTGAAATGGGTGGCGTGCTCCCTCCAGCCAGTGGCGCCACTCCTCCAGCGCTGCCTTAATGGCCAGTAGCTCCCTATTGCCTACGTCGTAGTTGCACTCCGCAGCCATCAGCCTCCGTGAGTAATACGCACATGGGTGGAGTTTACCAGGTTCGCCATGACGTTGGGAGAGTACGGCCCCGAGGCCCTTACTGGAGGCATCCACCTCCACCACGAAAGGTAAGTCTGGATCCGGGTGTCGTAGGATGGGGGCTGACGTGAAGTTCTCCTTTAACTGCTGGAAGGCTGCACGGGCCTGGTCTGTCCAGGCCAGTCTCTTGGGCTTACCTCGTAGTAGGGATGTCAATGGACCTGCCACAGAGCTGTAGTTCCTTATGAATCTCCTATAGAAGTTTGCAAAGCCCAAGAATCGCTGCAATTCCCGCACTGTGGTGGGAGCGGGCCAGTCTGTGACTGCCCGAACCTTGACCATGTCCATCTCTACGCCCCGTTGAGATCACGTAGCCCAAGAAAGTTACCATAGTCCGGTGAAACTCACATTTCTCCAGCTTCACATAAAGGTGATGACGCTGCAGGCGGGAAAGAACCTCCCGAACGTGTAACATATGTTCCTCCAGAGACTTGGAGTAGACAAGAATGTCATCGATGTACGCGATGACCCCTTTGCCCAGCAGGTCTTGAAATACTCCATTAATCAGTGCCTGGAAGACTGCGGGAGCATTGGTAAGGCCGAACGGCATAACTCGGTACTCGTAGTGACCGTGAGTGGTGTGGAACGCGGTCTTCCATTCGTCGCCCTCGCGAATCCGGACTAGGTTGTAGGCGCTCCTGAGGTCAAGCTTGGTGAAGATCCTCGCCCCCCTCAGCTGTTCCAGTGCTGCAGGTACCAAGGGCAGAGGATAGGGGTACGGAACGGTGATGGCGTTCAGGCCCCGGTAATCAATGCATGGACGTAAGTCTCCATCTTTCTTACCCACGAAGAAGAAGCCAGCCGCCGCGGGGGACGTGGAGGGCTGAATGTGACCTGCTGATAAGGCAGTTTCTATGTATTCCTCCATGGCCTTTGACTCGGGTAGCGAAAGGGGGTAGATCCGCCCCCTAGGAGGAGATGCGTTAGGTAGCAGGTCAATGGCGCAATCCCAGGGTTTTATGCCCGGGGCGCAACCCGGAAGTAATCTCAAAAGGCGGGCGAGAGCTCCCTCTCGCGGTTAACTCCCGGGCGGGGCGTGACAACAGGGCATACCCTGTTAGTGCTTTTGTTCCAGTCAGTACTTCCTCTAGATATTTAACATCTCATTCTAAGAGCAGTGATGTTTTGAAGAAGCCGTGCTAAAATATTTACCCAAGAGATTTATTTGATTCAATATGGTAAAAAAAAAAGGAAAAAAAACTCATAATATTGCATACAGAATGTGCTGAATAATACAATACACATGGACGAGTTTGCCAATGAATAAATTGAATAAAAATTAAAAACCCAGAAGTGATGTCCTAAATCTCTGTTTGGAACTGTAAAGACATGTTCTTCATCTTCTGCTTGTAGTGTTCATCAAACTGTTCATTCTGAGCCACGGTGAAGTGATTCTTCCAATCACCGACTTTATCTGAAGAAACAAGCAGAAGGGAAAAAAGAGAAGCAATAAATCAGACAGAACCAAAATGGGTTAATAAAGCACTATTTCACCAGGTTCTATTAAGAATCCTTTTTTTAACACAAGCTCTTGTTTTCAGACATTTTTACATCAATAGCATGCACCCCAATTTCAGTGGGTTTGGATAGCATTCAGACCTTTTCAGTTTCTGAACATATTAATACTTTATTGTACAAAATTATAAAGACAAATTGACTTCATTTTTGCAAATGTATTAAAAATAAAAATACGTATTCAAATACACACAGTGGTGTGAAAAAGTGTTTGCCCCTTGTCGCTGGGCAACACGGATTTTCAACTCCCTCCAAAGATTTTCTATGGGGTTGAGATCTGGAGACTGGCTAGGCCACTCCAGGACCTTGAAATGCTTCTTACGAAGCCACTCCTTCGTTGCCCAGGCGGTGTGTTTGGGATCATTGTCATGCTGAAAGACCCAGCCACGTTTCATCTTCAATGCCCTTGCTGATGGAAGGAGGTTTTTACTCAAAATCTCACGATACATAGCCCCATTCATTCTTTCCTTTACACGGATCAGTCGTCCTGGTCCCTTTGCAGAAAAACAGCCCCAAAGCATAATGTTTCCACCCCCATGCTTCACAGTAGGTATGGTGTTCTTTGGATGCAACTCAGCATTCTTTCTTCTCCAAAAAGTTTTTACCAAAAAATTCTATTTTGGTTTCATCTGACCATATGACATTCTCCCAATCCTCTTCTGGATCATCCAAATGCTCTCTAGCAAACTTCAGACAGGCCCGGACATGTACTGGCTTAAGCAGGGGGACACGTCTGGCACTGCAGGATTTGAGTCCCTGGCGGCATAGTGTGTTACTGATGGTAGCCTTTGTTACTTTGGTCCCAGCTCTCTGCAGGTCATTCACTAGGTCCCCCCGTGTGGTTCTGGGATTTTTGCTTACCGTTCTTGTGATAATTTTGACCCCACGGTGTGAGATCTTGCGTGGAGCCCCAGATCGAGGGAGATTATCAGTGGTCTTGTATGTCTTCCATTTTCTAATAATTGCTCCCACAGTTGATTTCTTCACACCAAGCTGCTTACCTATTGCAGATTCAGTCTTCCCAGCCTGGTGCAGGTCTACAATTTTGTTTCTGGTGTCCTTTGACAGCTCTTTGGTCTTGGCCATAGTGGAGTTTGGAGTCTGACTGTTTGAGGTTGTGGACAGGTGTCTTTTATACTGATAACGAGTTCAAACAGGTGCCATTAATACAGGTAATGAGTGGAGGACAGAGGAGCCTCTTAAAGAAGAAGTTACAGGTCTGTGAGAGCCAGACATCTTGCTTTTTTGTAGGTGACCAAATACTTATTTTCCACCATAATTTGCAAATAAATTCTTTAAAAATCAGACAATGTGATTTTCTGGATTTTTTTTTTCTCATTCTGTCTCTCATAGTTGAAGTGTACCTATGATGAAAATTACAGGCCTCTCTCATCTTTTTAAGTGGGAGAACTTGCACAATTGGTGGCTGACTAAATACTTTTTTGCCCCACTGTATACATTGGCGAATTTTAATTTTGTACAAACATTCTCCATCCAGAATGCTTCATTTTAGCGGCAGAGAAACTGACTTGCTATGGGATGCTATAGTTGCTCCACCCACTTTGAACTTAACACTTTGCTCCACTACATGGATTCAAGATACAAATTTTTCATGTCATAAACCTTATTTTAATTCACTCATTGATCTATAACCAATGCGTTGTTTGTGGGATTAAAAAACAAAATACATACAGCTAATAAAACAATGTAACCAAACTTGTAATGTACACCAGAAAGATATCAATCCCAGTCTCTGCTTGCTGCCACCCTTTTAATGGTTCTTCATGACTCCCTCTAGTACTAGTTTTAGAAAAAAGGGCAAACAATATTTTTTAACTTTTGACTTAATGTCAGTTGAATATATTTATTTTGTATACATTTATTTTATCTTATTTTAATCAACTAATCTAATGTTTGCTTTCATGGCATGGAAGGCCTGTTTGACCTGTGGTTGTGGTTTAAAAAATAAAAAAAGCTGAGTCTTATCTTTCCCAAAATAAATCAAAATCTTGAATTCTTGCCTTGAGTATTGTCATGTTTTTGGAGTTAAGGAAAGGAACCTTGAAGGACAGATGGTAGTGGACTTTGCTAAGAGGATGGACATGGCTGTGGTTAACACTTATTTTCAGAAGAGGGAGGAGCATAGAGTGACTTACAAGAGTGGAGGTAGGAGAACACAGGTAGACTACATCTTATGTAGAAGAGGCAATCTGAAAGAGATTAGTGACTGTAAAGTGGTAGTGGGAGAGAGTGTAGCCAGACAGCATAGGATGGTGGTGTGTAGGATGACTTTGATAGTCTGTAAGACGAAGAGGTCAAAGATAGAGAAGAAAACCAAGTGGTGGAAGCTGAAAAAGGAGGAATGTTGTGAGGAATTTAGACAGAAGTTGAGGCAGGCTCTGGGTGATCAGGTAGTGCTGCCAGATGACTGGGAAACTACAGCAGAAGTGATCAGGGAGACAGGGAGAAAGGTGCTGGGTGTGTCATCTGGAAGGAGGAAAGAAGATAAGGAGACTTGGTGGTGGAATGAGGAAGTTCAGGATAGTATCCAGAGGAAGAGGTTAGCCAAGAAGAAGTGGGACATGGACAGGACTGAAGAGAATAGACAGGAATACAAGGAGTTACAGCGCAGAGTGAAGAGGGAGGTGTCTAAGGCCAAGCAGAAGGCATATGAAGAGTTGTACACTAGGTTAGACACTAGAGAAGGAGAGAAGGACTTGTACAGGTTAGCTAGGCAGAGGGATCGAGATGGGAAGGATGTGCAGCAAGTTAGAGTTATTAAGGATAGAGATGGAAGGGTGCTCACAAGTGAGGAGAGTGTACAGAGGAGATGGAAGGAATACTTTGAGGAGCTGATGAATGAGGAAAATGAGAGGGAAAAAGAGTAGAAGGGGTGAACTCTGTGGAACAGAAAGTAGATAAGATTAGAAAGGATGAAGTCAGGAAGGCTTTGAAGAGGATGAAAAGTGGAAAGGCAGTTGGTCCTGATGACATCCCGGTGGAGGTCTGGAAGTGTCTGGGAGAGGCAGCAGTGGAATTTTTAGCTAGTTTGTTCAACAGGGTTTTAGAGAGTGAGAGGATGCCTGAGGAATGGAGAAGAAGTGTGTTAGTGCCAATCTTTAAGAATAAGGGTGACGTGCAGAGTTGCAGCAACTATAGGGGGATAAAGTTGATGAGCCATACAATGAAGCTATGGGAAAGAGTAGTGGAGGCTAGGTTAAGGAAGGTAGTGGAAATTTGTGAGCAGCAGTATGGCTTCATGCCCAGAAAGAGCACAACAGATCCAATTTTTGCTCTGAGAATTTTGATGGAGAAGTATAGGGATGGGCAGAGGGAGTTGCACTGTGTGTTTGTAGACTTGGAGAAAGCATATGACAGGGTGCCAAGAGAAGAGCTGTGGTACTGTATGAGGAAGTCAGGAGTAGCGGAGAAGTATGTCAGAGTGGTGCAGGACATGTATGAGAGGAGCAGGACAGTGGTGAGGTGTGCTGTAGGTCAGACAGAGGAGTTCAATGTGGAGGTGGGACTGCATCAGGGATCGGCTCTGAGCCCCTTCCTGTTTGCTATAGTGATGGACCAGTTGTCAGAGGAGGTCAGACAGGAGTCTCCTTGGACAATGATGTTTGCAGATGACATTGTGATCTGTAGTGAGAGCAGGGAGCAGGTGGAGGAAAACCTGGAGAGGTGGAGATTTGCGCTGGAGAGAAGAGGAATGAAAGTCAGTCGTAGTGAGACTGAGTACATGTGTGTGAATGAAAGGGAGGGAAGTGGAACAGTAAGGTTACAGGGTGAAGAGGTGAAGAAGGTACAGGAGTTTAAGTACTTGGGGTCAACAGTCCAGAGTAATGGAGAGTGTGGGAAAGAGGTAAAGAAGCGAGTGCAGGCAGGTTGGAATGGGTGGAGAAAGGTGTCGGGAGTTCTGTGTGATCAGAAAATATCAGCGAGAATCAAGGGGAAGGTGTACAGGACAGTGGTGAGACCGGCCATGCTGTATGGTTTAGAGACAGTGTCACTGAGGAAGAGACAGGAGTCAGAGCTAGAGGTAGCAGAGCTGAAGATGTTGAGGTTCTCTTTGGGAGTGACAAGATTGGACAGGATTAGGAATAAGTTCATCAGAGGGACAGCTCATGTTGGACGTTTGGGGGACAAAGTTAGGGAGGCCAGATTAAGATGGTTTGGACATGTTCAGAGGAGGGAGAGTGAGTATATTGGTAGGAGAATGTTGGACATGGGGCTGCCAGGCAGAAGGCAAAGAGGAAGGCCAAAGAGGAGGTATATGGATGGAATTAATGAGGATATGAAGCTAGTGGGTGCGAGTGTTGAGGATGCAGAAGATAGGGATAGGTGGAGAGAGATGATTCGCTGTGGCAACCCCTGAAGGGAAAAGCCGAAAGAAGAAGAAGAAGAAGAAGATTCAGAAAGATGGGTCACAAACATTGTTACAGCAGAACAAGTGAGTGGATCACATTTGTTTATCAAAGCAGATTTGAAACTGACATCATTCTGAGTAATGTTAGGATTACCAATGAAAGTTTTGAATACCTCCAACAATCGCTCTGAAAATGCCACTGGGTGCTCACCTTTCCTCATGTGTACAGCAGATATTTTATCCCAATTAACTGACATCACCCCTAAGACTTCAAGTAGTGCTTGTTTCCTTTCTAACTTATTGGCAGTTCGGTCTTCACTTTCTAATTTAAGGCTCCAGACAGAGTCTCGGGCAAACACATAGTTAACACTATGCATGCATCACCATCTGTAAATTTGTCAGCATATTGCTCCCAGTTTTTTAGTAAATCTAAAGGATCTTGTTGGGCAGGATCAAATTTCCCAATATTTCTGAGCACAGCATCTAGCTCATTGGGATTAAATCCTCTGACCATTGTAGAAGTCATGGGTTCATCCCCTCCTTCACTAGCACGCACAGTTACAGAAGAATGATTTGGTGCCGTGGAGCACATATTTCAGATGTGTACTGTGGAGTGGAATCTGGGTTGAGGCAGTTTGTAGTTTCTTACATTATCTATATGAGAAGTGTCTTTCTTTTTTTTTTTTTTTTTAATAAATTTGCAACTGTTTTTTTTTGTTTTTGGGTGTAAGACATTATATGGCTTGGGGGTGGGGGCTCAATTGTTCCTAGGGCCTGTTTTCTTTTGTACATATAATCAATAATCAGGGGCCTGAAATGCAACCCATGGCATATTCACCTTTGCGCATGAATGGTGAGATCTTAAAATCCAGGACTGGGACTATAGAATAGTTGGTCATCTTGTTTTCCTTCATTTTATCGAAGTGAGTGCATTCTGTAATCCTCTCCCTTTCTTCTAATGGTGTAGATAAACCGAGGAAGAAACACAAGCGCTCCACCTCACTCCCTGTGTCCTGGAAAAGCAAAAAAATGGAAAACTGGGTATGCAATAACTACCTCATGCTAAAATATTGCCTCATTGCCATCCTGAGGAGGATACGAAAGGTACAAAAGAGTCATTATTAACTCTTCTCCTAATCATCTCTAATCTTCTTCGTTTGAAGTGAAGTGTAACAGGTATTTATTCTAAGATACTTGAACAACTTAACCATGGTAGACTATTTTATATGTCCTATGATTTTATGCCCAAGTGCATATACATTCTACCTTCCATACCTCCACAATATCCTCGAAGAACATGTAGTGAAGATTAGAGTAGGTCTGCTTCTTCTCCCAGTAGCCACACACATGATCATACCAAGGTCCAAACACCTCTAGTTCAAATGTAAAATATTATTCATTCATTGTCTGCCGCGTATCCGAACTACACTCGGGTCATGGGGAGCCTGTGCCTATCTCAGGCGTCATAGGGCATCAAGGCAGGATACACCCTGGACGGAGTGCCAACCCATCACAGGGCACACACACACTCTCATTCACTCACACAATACGGACAATTTAGAGATGCCAATCAACCTACCATGCATGTCTTTGGACTGGGGGAGGAAACCGGAGTACCCAGAGGGAACCCCTGAGGCACGGGGAGAACATGCAAACGCCACACACACGGAGGAGGCAGGAATCGAACCCCCAACCCTGGAGGTGTGAGGCAAACGTGCTAACCACTAAGCCACCGTGCCTCCCTGTAAAATATTACATTACATTTATTTCAGCACAAGACATATTTCATTCAAGGATATTAAAAGTACTAACTCTCTCACTTACTCTTTCCTTCCATGAAGTTCTGAAGAAAGTTGTTCCAGTCTAGTGGAGAATATACGCTAGCTGCACTGAAAGATAACGTTGCACCGGAAACTGTGGCTATCCTTGTGGCTATAGAGGGAATGAGCAACAAAATGGATGACAGATTTAACTCACTGGAAGCTTCCATACATGCCATCCAAGCCACCCTAACAGAATTCGCAACTCGCCTCTCTGTGGTGGAGAAAAGAGGTGGCAGTCATGACGGTAGGCTAGTCAAACTCGAGCAACAAGCTAAGCAGCTAGAGGCCGCTAGCTAGAGGCCCAGACCTTACAAGACAAAGTTGTTGATCTAGAAGCATGCTCCAGGCGCCAGAACATTAAGATAATTGGACTGCCCGAAAAAGTTGAAACTGGACGACCTGTTGAGTTTGTGGCCCAACTGATTCATGATCTTCTTGGGCAAGAACACTTCATAAAACCGGTAGAAGTGGACTGTGCACACAGGGAGCTACCCTGCTAGTGCTGCTAATCGACCCCGGGTTATGATTGCTAGGATACACAACTACCGCGTCAAGGAGCTGATTATGCGATTAGCAATGCAAAAATCTCCCCTGATGTATCAAGACCGGTGCATTCACATCTTCCCGGATTTTCCGGCGGAGATAATGAAAAAGCGTCAACTCTTTGAGGACATCAGGAACAAGCTCAAAGCTGTGAGCCTTCGCACTGGATTTGTCTATACTGCTTGCCTGCTTACCCATGGCAACGGAACATCTACGTTTAACACCCCGGAGGAGGCGAAGCTTTTCACAGACAACCTAGCAACGGAATAAGCCATCTACAGAGAGAACTCTATAGATGAACATTGATGATCCAATCCGGTTTTGAAAGTATGGAGGTCTCATTGTCATTTACACGTAAATCAGGTAAAGACTTATAAAGACTCGATAATAATCTAGCACCATAACAGCCCATGAAGGCTATGTTCATCACGTTGTGTATTTTATTTAATCTTTTTATTTGCTACTGACTGGTGATGGGGCATTGGTGGCTCAGTGGTAGGTTTCTTGCCTATCACGCGGAAGGCCTGGGTTTGATTCCCAGCCACTGTATGCAGTGCCAGTCCCAAGCCCGGCAAAATGGGAGGGTTGTGCCAGGAAGGGCATCCAGCGTAAAACATTTGCCAAGTTGTTGTGCGGACCAGTTGGTCTGCTGTGGCGACCCCGAACAGGGAGCAGCCGAAAGCAACTTTTCATTTGCTACTGACTGTTAACTTTCTAAGTGACTTAAGCATTATTCTTAAGGGTGAGAATGAGGGTGTATTATTTTAAATATAACACTCCAGAGAGGGGAGCTAGAAAGCTATTAGTTATAGTGTCTTCACAGCTCGGTACTGAGTACAGCTGGGAATCCCCCATTAATAGTATGCTTAACTGGGTTTTTCTCCTGCTTTGTTTGGGAAAGTGGGATTGGAGGGAGGAGTGGGTCATGTACATGTTTGGTACATTTGCATGTGTGTTTTATATTATGTTTTTGGTTGGGGTCTTCATGTATATATTGTCCACCGCTCACACAATGAACCTTAAATCACACCATGCAGCCAGTGGTTGGGAATAATGGAAGAATGGTCACTATGGTTAGTTGGAATGTAAGAGGCTTGGGCCACCAAATTAAACAGGCTAAGGTATTTACTCATTTGAAATCTATATACTCGGATGGAATCTTTTTGCAGGAAACTCATATTAGGACCTTTTGAGCACTAATTTAATTATAGCTGGAGATTTCAATATGATTTTGGACTGGCACATGGACAGGTCATCAGAAAAACAATCAACACCTTCAAATGCCTCAGTAACTTTAAACAATTTAATTTCAAGATACTAGCTAACATTAAATAAATGTGTTGAATCACTGGTCCACACAGATCAAACTGGGTTCACCCCGAATAGGTATTCCTTCTTCAATACTAGAAGAGTACTAAACATTATATATCACAAATTTGCCTTGAACTCAAAGCAAGCCATTTTGTGTCTAGATACTAAAAAAGCTTTCGACCAGGTGGAGTAGAGTTATCTGTTCGAAGTGCTTGAGAGATTTGGACAAGGTTGCACCTTCGTTTCGTGGATACAGCTAGCATATTTTAAACCTACAGCCTTGGTCATCACCAACCCAATCAAATCACACCCCTTCACCCTTGAAAGGGGCACCCGTCAGGGGTGTCCTCTTTCCCCACTGTTATTTGCGCTTGCCATTGAGCCACTAGCGATCAGTATTAGTGAAAATCCACTAATTAAACCCATAAAGATAGGCGGGACTGAGCATAAGATATCTCTTTATGCCGATGACATTGCTATTTTTGTATCCGAACCTGAGCAGTCCATCCCGCATTTACTTGACTTAATAAACAATTTTGGCATGGTTCCAGGATACACCATAAACTGGCAAAAAAGTGACTTTCTATCACTCGCAGCTGATTTAGATCCTACAATTGTGACTGCAACCCAGTTTAAAACATCGTCAAACACAATTAATTACTTAGGCATCAAAATCACAAAGAACCCCCAATTATTCTTTAAATGCAATTTTACTGAGAGACTAAATGCGTTAAAAAAGAATATAGAATCATGGAGAACATTGCCCTTATCTTTGATAGGTCGGGTGAACACAATCAAAATCGTCTCCCTACCAAGATTTCTTTATTTATTTCAGAACATTCCGATTTATATTCCTATGACATACTTTAAACAAATTGATTCCATCATTTAGCATTTATCTGGGGTTATAAGGTGCACAGAATCTCCAAACAACATCTTCAAAAGCCAAAGGAATATGGAGGGCTGGGCTTATCTTGCTTCTTACATTATTACTGGGCCGCAAACGATAGAGTCATGGTATAATGGCAACTGGTTAGTAATTGGTTAGTAATTGAACATGGTTCATTATCTGGGACTTCCCTCCAGGCAATTCTTTTCTCAGCTCGAGGCCAAGGTCCTCTTGTAAAGGAAAACATTTTATTTTGTTTAATTCCCAAAATATTTGGTTACAGATACGAAAGTCGTATGGCCTCCTAGCTACATCAGTACATGCTCCTGTGTGGCGCAACCATGCATTCCCCCCCTCAATGTCAGACGCGGCCTTTAAAGTGTGGAACCAGAAAGGAATATTCTCTATTAAAGATCTATATATTGACAAACATCTTTGCTCGTTTGAGCAACTACAAAGAAAATACACTCTGCCTAAAACACATTTTTTTAGGTATTTACAACTCAGGAGTTATGTCAGACAAAATATTCCGTCATCGGATACACTACCTGAAGAGACGCCTTTATTTAAGATTTTGCCTTGGCCCCCAGAAGCTAAAGGCCTGATTTCATCGTTAGTTCAATTTTTCTCATACAAACTTGCACACCCCACGGTAACAATAAAACAGCAGTGGGAAGAGGACCTCAATATTTCAATTCAGGATGACATATGGAAGTGGGCTTTGATTGGCATCCACCACTGTTCTGTCAATGCTAGACTCCAGCTAATCCAATATAAATTTATGCACAGGTTACATTATTCAAAGGTCAAGTTACATAAGTTCTTCCCACAAACATCACCCCTTTGTGACAGGTGTAAGACTGGACACAGCACACTTGCACACCAGTTCTGGTTATGCCCAAGAATCCAAGGGATTTGGAGTATTCCAAATATTCAATATCCCAATATTCAGATGGTTCTCTGGCACCCTTAAAGTAAATCTAGACCCTGACCCTGAAACTGCTCTACTAGGATTCTCCAGCGCATTAGAGAATATGGATCGTAATACCGGAACTGTGATAGCTTACGGTATGGTTACTGCTAAAAGGTGTATTTTGAAGGAGTGGAAGGTGGATACACCTCCTCGGTTCGAAGCTGGCTAAGGGAACTAATGGGAGTACTACACATTGAAAGATTACGATACGAGGTATCTAGTGACCCACAGAAATTTTACAAAGTATGGAAGCCCATTTTAGAACACCTGAAACCTTAAGTGACCCTGGGATAATGGACAATATGCATCTTGACCTGGTTCTGCATATTATGGTGGACATTTCAGTGTAGGATATTATTTCATATACCCCAACTTGTATGCGCGTTTTGTGTGTTGTTTTTGTATTGATTTTGCATTTTCTATCGGTATGAATAGTTTTTCTTTTGTGTTTTTTGTCTGTTGAAGAGTCCATATGAGCACAATTTGCACAATGCCATTTTTGTATCTTGTGCCTTTCAGGTTGATTACATTGCAACTATCTTTGTCATACTCTTGTGTAAAATGTCAATGTTATATGAAAAAATCAATAAAAATATATTTAAAAAAAAAAAAAAGTTGAGAAAAGTTTGCAATCATGGCGCGACTGGGTGCATCAACTAACAATCGGCGTAAAGGCCATACAGAGCACGCTGGTTCTCATTCATTTTGTATGATATGATGCATACATATACACTGCCGAATTTTATATACAAACGTTCTCCATCCAGAATCTTATTACTATGGCAACCGATAGTGGAAACGTCTACTGGCAACTTCATAGTGTGTAAAAGTAGCTTAACACTTTGCTCCACTACATGGCTTCAAGCTACCAATTTTTCATGTCATAAACCTTTATTAAGAAAATATAATACAGCTAACAAAACTCTCTAACCAAACTTTCAAATGTACAACAGAAATATGATATCAATCCCAGTCTCTGTTTGCTGGCACCCTTTTATTTGTTTATAAAGCTCTTCATGACTCCTTCTAGTACCAGTTTTGAAAAATAGAATACAAACCCATCTTTTTTAACTTTTATATTTAATGTCAATTGAAGATAACTATTTATTTTGCCTACAATTTATTTCATTTTATTTTTATTCAATTAATCTACTGTTTGATTACATAGCATGGAAGGTCTGCTTGACCTGTGGTTGTGGTTGTAGAGTACACCTAGTAGGTGCTTTATTCAGTTACCTCATCAGGTAACCGGAGCTTTCAGCCAGGAGCAGATGTCATCAGGTGGTACCCAACCATCATTGAGTTTTTCAACCGTTAACTACGACATTCTCCAGTTGGTGGGTTGGCAGTGGTGGCCAAATCACTGCCCCTCTGCTCCTGGCTTCCAGCTTTCTTCCTCTCTTTTGCTCCAAATCCAGCATGAGGCTCTGTCCCATTTTTCAAGCGGCTTGTTTCTTGCTCCTTTCGTCCATGCCCAAAACTGATTGATTTGGAAGGGAAACCTCTACACCCAACCTCCACTTGGAACAACCATGCCTGCCACACTTTGCACTCCTGGATCAAAGGCTGGTATTTCGAGGTCTTCCTCTCATTTGCCTCCTCACAGCCCTCTTCCCATGGCACAGTTAACTCAATGATCTTATGGTCTTCAACTGACCACAAAACAATGTCTGGGCGAAGAGCTGTGTGGACCATGTTGAATGGAGGGGAATGGTCCCCTCCTTAATGAAGGTGATCAACTTCTTTCCAACTATGCCACATTGCTTCTTCTTGCACCTCTTCTGCTCTATTGTTTCAGCGAGGGACAGGACCACCTTGTCATCTATATCAAAATTGGGAAAGAGCTGTTTTACACCTGGTCAATATGCGAGCCAATGTGCGAAAGGAGAGTGCACAGAGTGCAGCAGGAAAGATATGCGGTATGATTCCAGTCTCCACAATTCTGCCAATGTGCTTTTCCGCTTGGGCAAATCTCATCATGTCCAAGCTCCTTGGGATGCTTGTTCAACTGCTCTGGACCAATGCTTTGCCTCTTCCTGGACATGAATCTCCTCCTGGACCATGTCACACTTAACCCTTCCACCTGCGGTCCTGAACTCTTGAAAGTGTACCAGCCCCAAACCCTGACGTCCGATGCAGGAGTTGCCCACAATGTCAGTTAACTTTCATGAACTTTCTGCCTGCTCTATAGCTGCTTTGGCTTCCCACTTGTGGCCAGACCTTGTTATAACTCCCACTTGCCTTACCTGGTTGTCTTTGGAGTCTCTCAGGCTTAACATAACCTGGCATTTTGCTATCTTGTATTCTTCCATGATTGATGACAGAGGGAATTGTAGCTGTTTGGAACGGATATAATGGCCCACCCGAAGAGAAGCTTGGGGGAATCCCCAACCACTTCCGCAGACACTAGTTGGTCTTCCTCTCTATACCTTCCACAGTTGTCATGGGAAACTCATATACTGTGAAGAACCAAAGGAGCCTGGGCAGAAGACCATGCTGATATAACCAAGTTTTAAATTTGCCAGGCAATCTGGACCTATCGACCTTCTTCAGCTAATTCTTGGTTTACTTTACTGCTTCTACAACATTGGCTTTGTCGTTCAGTGTTTAATGGGCTATCCTCGATGAATGGAATGACCTCACCTTGGACTTTGAGGCCATACTTCCATATTTCTTGTGACCCTGACCTTGTTGATCTCCAGCATCCTGCACTTCCTTGCCTTGAAGTACAGTCTTGCCCACTTGGCTACGTCTCCCAGGGTATCCACCACATCCCCTGGACATGCAACACCGTTGTTATTGTCAGGTCATCCATGAAGCCCCACACTACCGGTTGGGTGATGCCTGATTCCAATACAGGACCACGGGTTATAACTTCTGCTGCTGTTATTAGCAGGTTCATGCCCATGATAAAGAGGATTGGGGAGATGGTACACCCAGTTGTAATTCCCTTCTGGAGGTCCTGCCAGCTTGTTGTAAAGTTGGCTGCTGTAAATCTGAGATGGAATCCTCCTAAGTAACTGGTGATCAGTGCTTGGATAGATGCTGGAATGTGATAATGCTCAAGCCCAAATTGGATGAGATCATGAGCTCTATGCACCCCGAAAAGCCTGGGACCCTGCCTTTCTTTCTCAAATAGTATACCACTTGGGCCTGGGGCACCTGAGGCTTTGGCTTTCTGGATGATGTCCTGGATCTCATGCCAAGTTGGCTCCTTCACATTCAGTTCAATAGATGGTTTCTCATGTCGCCGAATGTTCTGGTTAACTCCAAGACCTTGGCCCCTCCTGGGGTCGCTGTGCATTTCTCGCAAGACTTCCTCATTTTCTGGCCTTGTACTGGTTAATGTGCCAGATTTGGGCTGGCCAAAAAGAGTCTTTGTAAAACCCATATGGGTCTTTGATATACTGCACCCTTCTATCCTCCTCCTTCTTCCTCTCCATCCGCAACCTACGCAACTGTTCTCACAGCTTGGATGTTAAATCCTTTATCCCTTGCTTCTCAGACAGTGAGCTGGTTTTATACAATTACAACAATAGTTGTGATTTCCTTCTCCGGTACGTGATAGTTGTGAGCGAGTCAATTTTACTGTGAACTGGATCTGAAGCAGTTTCCAGGATGCTGCCTAGGTCATCATCAACTGTGCCCATGTGATATTGTATGCTGTTGTTGGCCATTTGATCCTCTCTTTCCTCAATGAATGGATGGGGGGAACTGGAGAGGGGATTGCTTAATTTAGTCACTGGTGCTGGGGCAACTCAGGTGCATAGAGATCCTTAGCACTGTGGTGTGCTTCCTGGCTGGAGCTCTCCTTCAACTTTGGACACTGAATCCGTGTGCTGTACTTGAGTCGCTGATGTTACACACCTTGCTCTGATGTATCTTGAACCCTCTGATGTTTTTGCAGACTTTGCCACAATGACATCTAGTTGTAGAATCCACTCCAGTTCTGATCATTACCAATGTGGCCATCCTAATGAGTCTCTCATCCTCCCCCCCTGGATACCTGGAGGTATTGCTCAACTTGATCATTTGTAGCTTGAGTTGTGCCCTCTTGTGAATGCTGCACATTAGTTTGCTAGTCTAGTGTGCACCTGCCAGTCTTTCCTGGAGGTAAACTGTCTCTCCAGCATTACTGACTTTTATCGGTTGTCACCCAGTCTTTCCTGGGAGTCACCAGTGAACCAGAAGTACACCTAGTGGGTGCTTTCTTCAGTTACTTCATTAGGTAACTGGAGCTTTTGGCCAGGAGCAGATGTCATAAGGTGGTACCCAACCATCATTGAGTGTTTCAACCCTTAACAACACTCTCCAGTTGGTGGTTTGGCCACCACTGCCCCTCTGCTCCTGGCTTCCAGCTTTCCTCCTCTCTTTTGCTCCAAACCTAGCATGAGGCTCTTTCTGCCTCCACTCCTATCCTTTGAGTGGCTTGTTTCTTGCTCCTTTCATCCATGCCCAAAACTGATAGCATCTGCCATGTTGATTTGGCGGGGAAACCTCTATACCCAACCTCTACTGGGAACAACCCTGTCTGCCAATCTTTGTCTTCGTACTCCTGGATCAAAGGCTGGTATTTCAAGGTTTTCCTCTCATTTGCTTCCACATAGCAAGATAATAGTAAGATCATTATCATTGAGTTAACTGTGCCATGGGAGGAGGTCCCATTTCACAGTTAACTCAATGATAGTGATCTTACGGTTTTCAACTGACCACAAAATAATGAAATAATAAAATAAATAAATAAATAAAATAACAAAATAAAATAAATAAATAAAGCTGAGTCTTATCTTTTTCACAATAAATCTAAGCCTTGGATTGTTGCCTTGAATATTCATTCATTCATTGTCTACCGCTTATCTGAACTATTCTTGGGTCACGGGGAGCCTGTGCCTATCTCAGGCGTCATTGGGCATCATGTTATTCTGACCTCTTGACTTCTAGGTCTTTGATTTTTTATTCTGTTTTGGATTTGTAATAAAACCAATAAATAAATGGATAAAAAAAAAAAAAAAGTCAAAACCCTCTCCTGAATCTTTGTCATTACATCATGTCTATTTTTGATGATTAAAAATACCACTCACTTAAAGAACATAACCGGAAGTTGTCCCAATTTCTGTACCTTGCAGTTCTGTTCCCAGAAGGACTTGGGCACCAACTGAACAGGTAGATGAGTTTTGATGAGTCGTGGTGTGGTGGGTAAATTATTTGCTTGTTCAACCCCTGTACGAAGAAGTAACACATTCCATGTGAACAGTATTAGCATCAAGGTTTATGCGCACATAGTTTCATTGCATAAAATTTGTGAAGGCAGGGATTAAGCTGATGAGTCCCACATGAATCATACAAACCCGATTCCAAAAAAATTGGGACACTGTACAAATTGTGAATAAAAACAGAATGCAATGATGTGGAAGTTTCAAATTTCAATATTTTATTCAGAATACAACATAGATGATATATCAAATGTTTAAACTGAGAAAATGTATCATTTTAAGGGAAAAATAAGTTGATTTTAAATTTCATGGCATCAACACATCTCAAAAAAGTTGGGACAAGGCCATGTTTACCACTGTGTGGCATCCCCTCTTCTTTTTATAACAGTCTGCAAACGTCTGGGGACTGAGGAGACAAGTTGCTCAAGTTTAGGAATAGGAATGTTGTCCCATTCTTATCTAATACAGGCTTCTAGTTGCTCAACTGTCTTAGGTCTTCTTTGTCGCATCTTCCTCTTTATGATGCGCCAAATGTTTTCTATGGGTGAAAGATCTGGACTGCAGGCTGGCCATTTCAGTACCCGGATCCTTCTTCTACGCAGCCATGATGTTGTAATTGATGCAGTATGTGGTCTGGCATTGTCATGTTGGAAAATGCAAGGTCTTCCCTGAAAGAGACGATGTCTGGATGGGAGCATATGTTGTTCTAGAACTTGGATATACCTTTCAGCATTGATGGTGCCTTTCCAGATGTGTAAGCTGCCCATGCCACACGCACTCATGCAAACCCATACCATCAGAGATGCAGGCTTCTGAACTGAGCACTGATAACAACTTGGGTTGTCCTTGTCCTCTTTAGTCCGGATGACATGGCGTCCCAGTTTTCCAAAAAGAACTTCAAATTTTAATTCGTCTGACCACAGAACAGTTTTCCACTTTGCCACAGTCCATTTTAAATGAGCCTTGGCCCAGAGAAAATGCCTGCGCTTCTGGATCATGTTTAGATATGGCTTCTTTTTTGACCTATAGAGTTTTAGCCAGCTATGGCGAATGGCACGGTGGATTGTGTTCACCAACAATGTTTTCTGGAAGTATTCCTGAGCCTATGTTGTGATTTCCATTACAATAGCATTCCTGTATGTGATGCAGTGCCGTCTAAGGGCCCGAAGATCATGGGCATCCAGTATGGTTTTCCGGCCTTGACCCTTACACACAGAGATTGTTCCAGATTCTCTGAATCTTTGGATGATATTATGCACTGTAGATGATGATAACTTCAAACTCTTTGCAATTTTTCTCTGAGAAACTCCTTTCTGATATTGCTCCACTATTTTTCGCCACAGCATTGGGGGAATTGGTGATCCTCTGCCCATCTTGACTTCTGAGAGACACTGCCACTCTGAGAGGCTCTTTTTATACCCAATCATGTTGCCAATTGACCTAATAAGTTGCAAATTGGTCCTCCAGCTGTTCCTTATATGTACATTTAACTTTTCTGGCCTCTTATTGCTACCTGTCCCAACTTTTTTGGAATGTGTAGCTCTCATGAAATCCAAAATGAGCCAATATTTGACATGACATTTCAAAATGTCTCACTTTCAACATTTGATATGTTATTTATATTCTATTGTGAATAAAATATAAGTTTATGAGATTTGTAAATTATTGCATTCCTTTTTTATTCACAATTTGTTGTGTCCCAACTTTTTTGGAATCGGGTTTGTATTGTCTGTTGTACTGGAGTGAGCATGGCTACTGACCTGTAGGCATTTCTGGAAGAACCAAATCAAGGAAAGGGACTCGCAAAAAGATGGGCATAGAGGTCTGACGCTCTGGTGCTGTATTGCCAAAATATAGTAGGTCTGAGATGTAGGAAACCCAGGTGGTGCCTGGTGGAAGTGAATTGTAGAGAAAGTGAAAACCTGTTGATTGTATGATGAACTCAAGTCAAAAGTTTACTATCGCTGTAGGCTTGCTCCTGTGTAAAATCTTATAAATTGGCTTATATACTTTGGTCATAAATTCCTCTGCGATACATGGCATGGTTACCAGCACTGTGAGTACAAACTGTGCTTTTTATTCATTTTCCATTTGCTTTTTTTGTCCTTTCAATGCCATTGTCAAAGTCTGTTATCTTAATATGTGCACTTGTTCTGTGTGTAGCCTGTCAGGATCATGGGGTGCCAGGCAAGGGAAATCAGACCCAAGGTGCAGAGATAGCCAAGAAACAGTGTTTTATTGTAAAATAAACACATACATACACAGGAACACTGGGGAGAAGAGTAACCTCAAAACAAAAACCTCAAGACCAAAACAAGCAAACCATAACAATAGGAAAATAAATAATTAATTAAATTAATATTATTAAATAAATAAATAACCTCCAAAACAAAACCTGGAATAACAACAAAAAAAAAAGGCACACCATGAAGATGACAACTCAGTAAACACAAGCACAAGACAGGAGGTATAAATAGGGAAGACAATCAAGGTGACACGAGGGACAGGTGTACAGAGGCAGGGCAAATATGAGGGGAAAAACCCCACAAAACCAAAACAAAAGCACATGGCACAGACAAACAAACCCCTGCTGGAAGCCCCCTAGTGGTCCAACAGGGCATAGCCACGCCATCCATGACAGTAGCCCTTAATGACTTTCTATATTAATAAACTCTACTGAAGTTGTGTTTGTGATTTTGGAGAGGAAGTTAAAACCTGGTGTTTTTATGACCAGATTGAATCATAGGTTTACCGTCACTGTATGCCTAAACTTGTGTAAAATGCTAGCTCAACTCATACACATGCAAAAGTACTTTACACAATGCAGAGAGTCCTAAAGTCCCCTCTAAGTGTGTGATGCAATTCCCAGCACTGTGAGCACTGCTTGCATTTCTTATTCCTTTTGATTGTTTTACCATGTGCCCTGGATTTGTTTGTTCTTTGCTCATATCTTCATGCATGTCATTGTTTGTTCCCCAAATGTGTGCACATGTTTTGTGTAAAGCCCTTAATTAATTTGTCTTATCCTAAATCCGAACCTTCTTTCTTATTTCTAGTTATCCTTCTTGAGTTTGTTTCCTGTAATTAGATAGATCGGTAGGTTTGTGACCTCAAGCTGAAGCGAACTTGGGTTCTGTAGCAGGACAATGACCCAAAATACAGCAGCAATTCCACCTCTGAATTGGCTGAAGAAAAACAAAATGAAGACTTTGGAGTGGCCTAGTCAAAGTCCTGACCTCAATCTGATTGAGATGCTGTGGCATGACCTTAAAAAGGTGGTTCATGCTTGAAAACCCTCCAATGTGGCTGAATTACAGCAATTCTGCAAAGATGAGTGGGCCAAAATTCCTCCACAGTGCTGTAACAGACTCATTGCAAGTTATCAAAAACGCTTGATTGCAGTTGTTGCTGCTAAGGGTGGACCAACCAGTTATTAGGCTTAGGGGTCAAACACTTTTTCACACAGGGCCATGTAGTTTTGGATTTTGTTTTCCCTTAATAATAAAAACCTTCATTTAAAAACTGCATGATGTGTTTACTTGTGTTATCTTTGACTAATATTTAAATGTGTTTGATTATCTGAAACATTAAAGTGTGACAAACATGCAAAAAAATAAGAAATCAGGAAGGGGGCCAACACTTTTTCACACCACTGTAGTATACCTTACTGCATGGCACAAGATATAAGACACTAGCTTGAAAGGGGAAGTTTATTTTCTATATATGTAATATATATATGTTTTTATATATGTAATACCTCATAATCTCTCTCTCCTAGTGTGCTCTTATTCTCTAGTGCTAGTGCAAACACTGTTGACAGGCCTCCTCACAGTAAAATAGTTTGAAATGACATGAATATGTTGTAATCAAAATAAGAATATTGTAAGGAGTAAACATCAATTACAGGACACGTACACAAAAAAATGATGCTGTGTCTTTCACTGGCATCTAGATAATATTTGCTTTACTGGCAGGACTTTGGTCTGTTATTTTGACAAACTTTGGAAAGACATTTGGTTTGGTTCTCAGCAGTGGTGCTACAACGAATCACTGCTTCCTGCAGGCATTTAACAATTGAGATGTTCTATGAACCATGTTGCCTCATAAGGAAAAATATTTATTCAAATTATTATTGTAAAAGGAAAACAACAACAACAATTTTTCATACAATTGCATATAGTATGTGCTGCAAAAAACAATACATATTGTGGACAATGAACATTTAACTTGATGACTTAAATCTCTGGCTGGATCTGTAAAGTTGAGTTCTTTATTCCCTGCTTGTCATGTTTATCAAATTGCTCATTTCAATCCACAGTGAAGTGATTGCTCAGGTTTATGGCAAGTAAGTCTGTGAACAAAGGTTATGGCTGAGCAATCAAAAAAAAGGCAAAAGTGAATTTCCACATAAGACAGTTTTTTTAATAAGGATGGTGCTAGTCTGGGTGTATCCTCAGCAAGACACAACTTGCATAACTTGGTGCTTGCTTGAATGACATGAAAGGTCTGCTTGACCTGTGGTTGTGGTGAGATAAGGCCCTCTTGCATGTTAGCAGTGAGACTTGTAAAAGGAGAGATCATGTGCTTCATCTTTGTGAAGTCTTTTCTCACCCTCATTAAATCTAAACCTTGGCTTAATGCCTTGAGCATTGCCATCCATGATTATTTTTTATTTCGTGATCTCTCAGTATCACCCCTACTACTACTGCCTGTTTAATGTTTGTACAACAGTTTAATTCAATTCAATTCAGTTTTATTTTTATAGCGCTTTTAACAAAAAGCATTGTCTCAAAGCAGCTTTCAGAACATAAGAAACAGAAAACATACAAACAGGCAGTTCTAGATGTTAGACAAAATTATCCCAATTGAGCAAGCCTGAGGTGACTAAGGCGACTGTGGCAAGGAAAAACTCCCTTGGATGGTATGAGGAAGAAACTTTGAGAGGAACCAGACTCAAAGGGGAACCCATCCTCATTTGGGTGACACTGGAGAGTGTGATATGAACAATGTCTTCTGCATTTATGTATAGTCAACTGTGTGATGCAGATACAGCATGTGTAGAATGTTATGTGTAAATTAATTAGGAGGTTGTTGTCATCCACATAGGGTTGGCAGCATTGCTTTGAATACTCCAGTCCTCACAAAGCAGAAACCGGCTGGAGCTGGTCTATCTCTGGATGCCACTGGAGCTGGCAAAATCTCTATATGTCTCGGGATGGGTAGAATAAGGGAAACAAATGGAAAGAAATTAGCGTAGCTGCGGTTCATAATATTAGCAGACACTAGATGATAATGTGCATTTAATCAGATGTATTGAAGTAAAAGGTTATCAGATGTATTAAAGGTATGTCTGGCTAAAGAGATATGTCTTTAGTCTACGTTTAAACTGGGAGACTGTGTCTGAGCCCTGAACACTGTCAGGAAGATTATTCCAAAGTTTAGGAAAACACTCTACCCCCTTTTGTATACTTTGATATTCTGGGAATTTCCAGAAGTCAGGAGTTTTGAGATCTTAAGGAACGTGATGGATTGTAATGTGTTAGAAGACTGGCTAGATACGTGGGAGCTAAACCATTTAGAGCCTTGTACATACGTAGTGCTAGTTTATTCATTCATTTATTGTCTACCGCTTATCCAAACTATTCTCGGGTCACGGGGAGCCTGTGCCTATCTCAGACGTCATTGGGCATCAAGGCAGGATACACCCTGGATGGAGTGCCAACACCCTTGCAGGGCACACACACACTCTCATTCACTCACACAATCACACACTACGGACAATTTTACAGATGCCAATCAACCTACAATGCATGTCTTTGGATTGTGGTAGGAAACCGGAGCACCCGGAGGAAACCCCCGAGGCACAGGGAGAACATGCAAACTCCACACACACATGGTGGAGGTGGGAATCGAACCCCCAACCCTGGAGGTGTGAGGCAAACGTGCTAACCACTAAGCCACCATGCCACCATGCCATACCCTTTTGGACCACTCAGTAGTATCTCTGTCTTATCAGGATTTAGTAATAGAAAATTGTCAGTGATCCAATCTTTAATATCTTTAACACTCTGTTAATCTAGACAATTTAGATATTTAATCTGGTTTTGATGAGATATATAACTGAGTATCGTGAGCATAACAATGGAAACTAATCCCATGCCTTCTAATGATGCTGCCCAAGAGAAGCATGTATATTGAGAAAAGCAGAGGTCCTAAAACTGATCCTTGTGGGACCCCAGGTCTTAGCATATTAATGAATACACATCTAGATTGTACTTTGAGCTTGTTTGCCTGGTGTATTGAAATGAACCTTGGACTACATTATTCATCAATCATGGTTTAATGGAATATTTTAGCGTATCATCACATATAAAATCACATATAAAGCCTTTGACACGGAATTAACAGACACCTGCGGAATCTCATGCATCTATTAACGTGAGTTTGTGCACTCGCTGTTTTAATTGGATGAAAATTCAACGCTCATTGGACAGCAGGCTTCTAACGTGACAGTTTAAGCCCCGCCCTGACGCACAGCTGATTAGTCAGTGTGACTAAAAAAATGTTTCTGTTTAAAACATTGTTGAAATGCTTTTAAAACACCAGTACATTAAATTCACAAAGCATTACTCTTGCTAGTTTGTTATTAGAAGGTCCTAATTATAACCAGTTCACACAGCTTTTGTTCTTTCCAAAATTATTTTAACTGCCACGGAAGCAAGTTGAAATGTTTGCTGCTGTTTGATGTTGGAGTGTCATTTCTGCATTCTGAGGATTGCCCATTTTTCCTGCTTCTAACACATCAACTTTGAGGACAAAATGTTCACTTGCTGCCAAATATATCCCACTCACTAACAGGTGCCATGATGAGGAGAAAATCAGTGTTATTCACTTCACCTGTCACTGCTCATAATGTTATGGCTGATCAGTATATATATTTTTAGCTGATCGACCAATCAAAAATTAAGCCCTTCCATGATAAAATATGTTGTTCTTCTCAGAGGTGTCTGAGAGGAAAATGCTGAGGAAACTTCCCAGTATCCTTGACAATGCATCACATCCCCTGCATGTGCAGCTTTAAATACCTGCGGTTCCACATCAGCGAGGACCTCAACTGGACACTCAACACCACCCAGCTGGTTAAGAAGGCACAACAGCGGCTGTACTTCCTGAGGAGGTTGAGGAAGTTTGACATGTCACCTAAGATCCTCAACAACTTCTACAGCTGTGTTCTTGAGAGCGTCTTGACTAATTGCATCACCGTGTGGTATGGCAGCACTACTGTGAGTGACCACAAACATTTGCAGAGAGTGGTGAAGACTGCTGAGAAGATCATCAGGACTCCACTGTCCTCGCTGCAGGCCATTTACCACTGCAAAGTCCACAGGAGAGCTGCCTCCATCCTTAAGGATCCACCCCACCCCCAACATGGACTGTTAACACTCCTACCCTCAGGACAGAGGTACAGGAGAGTGAAATGCAGGACTTCCAGATTAAGGGACATATACGTATATATATATATATATGTATATATATATATATATATATATATATATATATATATATATATATATATATATATATATATATATATATATATATATATACATACGTATATTCACAATATATATAAAACCTCCTACGACCTGAGCTTTGGTTTGGCTTGCATTTTAGATTTCTTATTTAGGAGGAACCAATAAATACCAGCAGATGGCAATGTAAGTGTCCACATTTGTGTACAACAGATTAAAAGAATTAAGTATTATGGTGCACACAACCAAAAATGTTATGTCCACGTATGTGGACGCTAGGTTGTAGGAGGATATATATACGTGTGTGTGTGTGCGTGTGTGTGTGTGTGTGTGTGTGTGTGTTTATTTTTTTGCATTGTTTTAGTACTTGTTTTGGCATTCACTGAGGACAGCAAAGAAAGAATTTCATTGTACAGGGCAACTTGTTTTCCTCACTGTGCACATGACAATAAATGCTTTGAACTTTGAACTTGAACTTGCATGCAACACTACAGTAACTTGAGACGACCGAAGACAACCACAGAATGTCACAGGAGTTCTTTCTTAACGGTGGCCATCAAACTCTATAACTCCTCCCCTTTCAGTAGGGAGCAGAGCTGACACAGTGAACACTGACAGTATTACTGTGTTATGTGCACTATCCCAATTCACAATATTTACAATATGTATGCTAATATCATACCATGAACAATATCATGTTCAATATCATACCATGTGCAATATCATATCATAAGCAACATGGTCTGAATTCTCTAGCACCTTTGTTTGTACATTTTGTACATATAGCATATTTTATTTATTTATTTCTCTTGTGTAATCTGAAGCAGTCTATCACAAAAGAATTTCCTTTGGCATCAGTAAAGTTCTATCTCATCATATCTTCGTGTCTTTCTGTTATTTAGTCACCCCCCCACCCCACCCACACACACACACACACACACAAATATCTGCTTTATGTATTTTCCTGAGTAAATAATCTACAAATAAATCTTATATTAAAGTGTTATTTGTAAAAGACACAGGGCATACCCTGTTAGTGCTTTTGTTCCAGTCAGTACTTCCTCTAGATATTTAACATCTCATTCTAAGAGCAGTGATGTTTTGAAGAAGCCGTGCTAAAATATTTACCCAAGAGATTTATTTGATTCAATATGGTAAAAAAAAAGAGTAAAAAAACCTCATAATATTGCATACAGAATGTGCTGAATAATACAATACATGTGGAAAAATCCAGAAGTGATGTCCTAAATCTCTGTGTGGAACTGTAAGGACACGTTCTTCATCTTCTGCTTGTAGTGTTCATCAAACTGTTCATTCTGAGCCACGGTGAAGTGATTCTTCCAATCACCGACTTTACCTGAAGAAACAAGCAGAAGGGAAAAAAGAGAAGCAATAAATCAGACAGAACCAAAATGGGTTAATAAAGCACTATTCTATTCTATTCTATTCTATTAAGAATCCTTTTGTTTTTACACACAAGCTATGGTTTTTCCGAACAGGTCTATATCAATAGGTTAAGGATGAGCCAACTGTAGAATGAATTAAATTCCCATGCCACATGTATTAACAATTAAAGTCTTTTTAAAAGGGGTGTGTGTGTGTGTGTGTGTGTGTGTGTGTGTGTGTGCTGGTGAGCTGGGTGTGTTGTCAGCTAGGTACAATCCAGGTTACACACTGACTATGAATCAGCAAAAATGGCAGTAAAGACTGTGGGAAATGGATATTGAGATAGAATTCTTCAACAACCAGGAGTGTGCTCCTTTTGCTTCAGCCTGGAAAAATGGCTGTCCAATTGTCTATGAGAAATTATCATTATTGATCATAGATAATGTGTAGTATATTTAATGTGTATCCATTTTTGTGATGACCTTTTAGATTAAATTAATATTAAAATGTTAAATACTGGGAGACATATTTATCCTATCTAAGGTTCTCAATCCTAGTCTTGTAGGTATCTGCTCTCATTCTCATTCTCAGAAATTTTTACATTAATAGCATGCACCCCATTTTCAGTGGGTTTGGACACCAAAGCATATACTTGTACAACATAGAACTTCTCTGGAGAGACCTAAAGATGGCGGACATTCCCATATAATCTGAGGTAGAAATTGCCCAATTGCTGTTATACAAAGCTTGTAGAGTCTTGTAAAGCTTGTAAAGTAAGCTTTTACTATTCATTGTTTACCGCTTATCCGAACTATTCTCAGGTCACAGGGAGCCTGATCAATGATCTCAGGCGTCACTGGGCATCAAGGCAGGATACACCCTGGACGGAGTGCCAACCCATCACAGGGCACACACACACTCTCATTCACTACAGACAATTTAGAGATGCAAATCAACCTACAACACATGTCTTTGGACCGGGGGAAGAAACTGGAGGAAACCCCCGAGGCACAGGGAAAACACGTAAACTCCACACACACACGGCGGAGGTGGGAATCGAACCCCCAACCCTGGAGATGTGAGGCAAACGTGTTAACCACTAAGCCACCGTGCCCTTTTACTATTCAGTGATTCTAAAAAATACTCAATAAAGGGTTTACATTTTTTTTTAACTGGGAACCTTTTTTCAAGTTCTAAAACATATTTTTGCTTTGTCATTATAGCTCATTGTATGTTTCCCAACAAAGTACATATAATCATTAATCAGGGGCCTGAATACTTTCTGAACCCACTGTATATTTGTTTTATTAGCAGACCAACCAGTAATCCTCATTCCCTCAGCCTGGAACTACAGGGAAAAAACACTCAGACCCCTGTGTACCACTTTAGATTGTGGTAGAATAATTCTAAAACCTAAAGCCTAGTGAAAGAATATTGCTGTAAATAAATAAATAAATAAAAGCCAAAGAGAAAACACAGAGCCAAAGCCATAATATGTAGACAGTATTATTTCTAAGTATTATTATGCACAGAGTGCGTAATACAACCCATGGCATACTAACCTTTGCGCATGAACGGTGAGATCTTAAAATCCATGACTGGGACTGTGGAATAGTTGGTCATCTTGTTTTCCTTCATTTTATCAAAGCGAGTACATTCTGTAATCCTCTCCCTTTCTTCTAATGGTGTAGGTAAACCAAGGAAGGAACTCAAGCGCTCCACCTCACGCCCTGTGTCCTGGAAAAGCAAAAGAAAAAAGGGAAAACTCAGTATACAATAATGAACATCATCCTAAAATATTGCCTCATTGCCATCCTGAGGAGGTATTAGGAATTAGAAGGTACAAAAGAGTAGAAAAGTAAACTGTAACAGGTATCTACTCTAAGATACAAGAACAACTTAACCATGGTAGCCTATTTTCCATTTCCTATTATTTTATGGCCAAGCGCATATACTTTCTACTTTCCTTACCTCCACCATATCCTCGAAGAACATGTAGTGGAGATTAGAGTAGGTCTGCTTCTTCTCCCAGTAGCCACACACATGATCATACCAAGGTCCAAACACCTCTAGTTCAAATGTAAGATATTATATTACATTTATTTCAGCACAAGAGAAGAATATTAAAAGTACTAACTCTCTCACTTACTCTTTCCTTCCATGAAGTTCTGAAGAAAGTTGTTCCAGTCTCCTGGCTCAGGTTGCCCCATGTTCATGCGCTCAAAGTGGAAATAAGACACAGCATTGTCTTTGGCGTTGCGAGCTACATAGACAACCTAATGGAACACATCAATTAAAAAATAATTATATTAAGAACATATAGTACATAACAATTTAATGACAGTCAATTAAAAGTAATTAAAAGTAAATAAAATAAAATAAATAAATCTAAGCCTTGGATTGTTGCCTTGAATACCTTGGCTTGATCGCTCTGTAACTGCCTTAGATCACTACTGATACTGTCTGTTTAATACTTTTACTACAATCTAGACTGTCAAGCAGATATGCATCCTTAAGCTTTGTGTTTGTATGCCTGGTGTATTGTAAGGACTTCTAGGATATTGTTATCATGGATTATAGGAGGTTGTTATTATAGTTCATCTGTGCTCTGACCTCCTGACTCCTGTTCTAAAACTTTGCTTATTTGATTCTGTTTTTAATTTGTAATAAAACCTCCAGCACATGGAGTTGAAACCCCCTCCTGAATCCCTGTCATTACATCATGCCTATGTTTGATGATTAAAAATACCATTCACTTAAAAACCATAACTGGAAAGAGTCCCAAATTCTGTACCTTGCAGTTCTGTTCCCAGAAGGACTTTGGCACCAACTGAACAGGTAGATGAGTTTTGATGAGTCGTGGTGTGGTGGGTAATTTATCTACTAGATCAACCCCTGTATAAGGATGAAAAAAAGTTTTTATTTGTTATTGTTAGCATTAATTATCCATGTGCAAGTATCATCACTGCCTTTAACTTCTATAACATTGTATGTGTTCCTTATGATCGTGTGTATCAACCTGATGGTAACCCAGGAAAGATTGACTCAAGAAATGGCACTCTCATGTAGATGGGCATGGAGGTCTGACGCTCGGGTGCTACATTGCCAAAATAAAGAAGGTCCAAGATATAGGATACCCAGGTGGTCCCTGCAGGAAAAGGATGATGAAAGGAAGATGAATGAGAAAGAATGTGTTACTGTGGCACAGTGGCATAAGAAAGAGTTTTTAAGTAGTTTTTAGAATGAACAAAACAACATACTCTATAAACTGTACTCCAGAACATACCCCTGTGTCTGATCACATTAAAATAGTCTTGTGTATATGTAATAAAGTAAATGAAAGTAAATTTTAAGTAAATGAAAAAACAAACTGTGTATATAAAATGTGAATTTAATGCTGTATTCATGACTAGAATCCAAAACTAGATATATTTGGAATTATCCATCCAAAAGGATTTAATCATTTACATGCTGTTGAGACACAGTTGTGCCAAGTGATCTGTAGAGGCTTGGCTCAACTTCTAAGCAGTCTACAAGCTCAAGAGCATGATTGACACTGACAGCAGCGTTCGTGTGGAATTTGAACTTTGGAACCTGGTCTATTTGAGCAGAGTGTACAGATGTGGAGGTAAAAGTGCTGAACAGACTAAAAGAATAGTGTTGCTACATCAGTCACTGTAGTTAATGAGAAATTCCCCCTGATGTCACTATCATCCAGCAATTGAATGACAGTGTAGATCAGGACAGTCTAATCATTTGCATAGTTAATCCACCTAATCAAAATGGCCTCAGGAGACCTTCAGCGAGCATTGTCTACAAACACTGAGTTTTTTCTTAAGATTATTCAAGCAAGCAAAAGAACACTGTACTTTTGTGTGTTTTCTTTCAAGCTGTTCATAACATTATGCCAATACACCATACACCCTTTTATTTTTTCCTAGGTTGATATTAAATTACTTTATTTTGTAATTAGATACATTCAAGCAATTACTGAAGCACTTTTGAGAAACAATAGCTGCCAAATGCATACTGATCACATACTGTTAGGCACATCTGATATTTTGCTCGCATCCTGCATATTTGACAAAAGTTTTCATTCATCTAGATTGTGTTGAATATCTTGTGATACACTAAGCATACAAGATACTAGATTTAATCATGAACATGTTTCACCATGTCATCCAAAAGGCTTCAGTTGTAATGGTTGGTGGTTTGAATTGGTGTGATACCACCAGACTAAACACATTAACACTGTATTGTATTTGATGGTGCTCTAAGTCACCCTCTCTATTCAGAGATGATTGTTGTAGTTTGATGTAAATGGCCACTTTATCTGGCCCCAGGATAAGTGGTGAAACATCTTCATCCAATTACAAGACATCCCCCATATTACAATGGTAGATCTGTACATAGTGTATGCAGTTATTTCATTTTATTGCACATTATTAAAACAGCTAATAATTACAACAGTTAAACTGTTTGGTAGCTGATAGGAAATAACAATTAAGGAAGAGGTATTACAATTCCTGAAGGGTCACAGTACCAAAAATTGAGAGAATGAATGACTGCAGTCTGTGGCTGCAACTCATTAGCCCTGTTAGTATTCTTAGACAAACAATCCCTCTTAGAATACCTGCTTTGGGGTAAGTAGCAACAAGGATGTCATCTGGTCTTGCCTGGAAGTTCTGAACTCTCTCCCAATTGTCAGTGAAGTAATGAACCATTGAAATGCCTTCAAATTCGAACAGTTCTGGCCGAGTGACCGTTTTCAGCTGCAGCAATACACATGATTGTTGATTCACATAACACACCAGAGCATCATTTTAGTTTTAAACCATTGCAATATACACAACAAATGTATGTGGTCAAAACAATGTCAATATGTTGCTTAAGTGTATAAATCACAAGGGGTGCTAAAATGTCACAGGATGTAGAATTAACCAATAAAAGACAATAATTTGCTAGTGTTAACAAATTGCATTGTTCAGAAGAGGATGAGGATATTATACTGAGGATAAATCAGATTTCAGTTTATGGTTACACAGAGCTTCAGACAGAAAGAGAAGAAGATCTAACAGCTGTAGCAGTAGTTTTTGTTATGTTGCTATAATAAAGTATATCATCAATTAGGTCTATCAATAATGTTTAGGAATCTCTGGGAAATTGATGCAGGCAAACTTACCAAAGCAAAATCAACTCCTTCCATTATGAACAAAACCTTCTTCTTACTGCTTTTTGTTAAGAGTGTCCTCTTGTATGTATCACAGCAGAGCACTTACTCTCTCTCTCTCTCTCTCTCTCTCTCTCTCTCTCTCTCTCTCTCTCTCTCTCTCTCTCTCTCTCTCTCTCTGCCTCTCACTTCCTCCCTCCTTTGATTTTGGCTCCTCCTGCTACAGATGTCCAACCCTCCATGAAGTCACCACAAGCTGTCCAAATGACACACTTACACACAGTCACTACTACATAAACTCTGCAGTCATTTCCATTTTCAATTCAATTCAATTTTATTTGTATAGCGCTTTTAACAAAGAGCATTGTCTCAAAGCAGCTTTACAGAACATATGAAACAATAAACATACAAACAAACAGTCCTAGATGTTAGACAAAATTTTCCCTAGTGAGCAAGCCTGAGGTGACTCAGGCGACTGTGGCAAGGAAAAACTCCCTTAGATGGTATTAGGAAGAAACCTTGAGAGGAACCAGACTCAAAAGGGAACCCATCCTCATCTGGGTGACACCGGAGAGTGTGATATGAACAATGTCCTTTCTGCATTAGTTGTGTGATGCAGATACAGCATGTGTAGAATGTTATGTGTAAAATGTCCACATAGGGTTGGCAGTGCTGCTTTGAATACTCCAGTCTTCAGAAAGCAGAACCCAGCTGGAGCTGGTCCATCTCTGGATGCCACCGAAGCTGGCACAATCTCTGTGTGACTCAGGGGTGGGTACAAGAAGGGAAACAAATGGAAAGGAATTAGCGTAGCTGCTATTCATAGTATTAGCAGGCACTAGATGATGATGTGCATTTAATCAGATGTACTGGAGCACAAAGTTATGGGATGTATTAGGTGTATGCCTGGTTAAAGAGATATGTCTTTAGTCTATGTTTGAACTGGGAGACTGTGTCTGAGCCCCGAACACTGTCAGGAAGACTGTTCCAAAGTTTTGGAGCTAAATACAAAAAAGCTCTACCCCCTTTTGTAGAATTTGATATTCTGGGAACTACCAGAAGTCCAGAGTTTTGAGATCTTAAGGAGCGTGATGGATTGTAACGTGTTAGAAGACTGGCTAGATACGTGGGAGCTAAACCATTTAGAGTCTTGTATGTAAGAAGTGCTAGTTTATAATCAATTCTAAACTTAACAGGTAGCCAGTGCAGGGATGATAATATTGGTGTTATATGATCATACTTTCTTGACCTGGTAAGGACTCTGGCAGCTGCATTCTGGACTAACTGTAGCTTCTAGATGGATTAATTTCCATCTTCCATTAATCATCTTATTCTTTTATCCAGAATATTGTTTTGCAATTAAGCAGGTGAGGATTAAGGGGTTTACTAACTATCTTGTAATTAATAATCCACAGCCTTAATCAGCAATGGTCCTCACAAAGGGAAACAGGTGTTGCTAGTGTTCTTTTGCTTACTTGAATGATTTCCCTTTTTTTGGTTGCGTCCATTTCGAGTTAATTAGTTTGAGCTGGGAATATTCAACTACTTTCTTGCAGTTCACGCATGCTTTACATCTGAGGAGTCAGATGCAGTCACTGAATAATATACTGAATAATTGCCATTTACACAGAAAAAGGAATGTGGCTTCATTGAAATGTAGGGCAGCATGTAATAAGAGAACACACTGTGAATATGAAGTTTTATAAACTTGTCACGTGACTTGTCCTTCAACAGTTTGTTTTAGTGTGGCTCCTAGGAGTAGTGGAATTCCTGGAATATACTTTCTGTTTGGGTTTCCTGCTTTTTGTCATGCGAGCTATATCATGCAGTGCTTTGTAACAAAACTTCTATATTTGTGTTTTTCTCCCTTGAGATTTCCTGTCCTGCAACATATCCACAACATCGGTTTAAGATTGCTTCAGAAGATGGATTGCATTCTGAGCTTTTGCTTTAACATTTTTAAAGAAGGGAACATTTTTCCTGCACAAGTATACAGTGTATAGTTACTGGTTGCATGGTTTTCTGGAGTGTTTGAAGGGTATTGAATGTAAAAGGAAAAGCTGTGTGCGTGAGAATAAATGGCAATGAAGGTGTTGATTAGCGGAATGTGCGTGACATTGCCCTGTAGATATGAAGAAAGTTTTAGTGTGTCATTCCTCTGTTCTCACGCGAGCTAGAGGGTGAGGCAGAAGAAGTCGTTCTGACACTGTTTATTTTACCAGTGTTCTTCTCTCTCTCTCTCTCTCTCTCTCTCTCTCTCTCTCTCTTGATCTTTATCTATCCACATGCAGCAGATTTATGCATGATACGGGGCAGTGGGGTCAGTTGTATATGGGTGTATATGGGGTGCAAATGTAAAAATGTTAATGCTCTTTTCTTTTTTTGTTTTTTTTTTTTTTTCTTTTCTTTTTTTGTCTTTTTTGATACATTTTGATACCTAGCGATTCAGGTAAAATAAGATATATTTAGGTGTAAATATTGATTTAAATATCAATATAAAGAAGAATTGTAAATACAGTTAAATGTTAATATTAATGGCAAAACTTAAATATAAAGCTTGATGTTTATCTGAAGACTAAATATGTTAAATATAAATGTAAAATATGTATGTAAATATACAGAAATATATACTAAGAAACAATACCAGCATACTACCACTACAACTAGTACAACATAAAATTGGCAGCCTGGCATAAAATTGGCAACCCTCCCAACCCTAGCAGTGGCTGTGTTTTGCATGGGTTTCAGCATGTGTAGGAGAACATTACATGATTAAGCATAAATAATTGAAATGCCCGTGTTACATATCAGCTATTCTCCTTTAACATTTGTCGCATTATTTTCAAACCATTTGGTCTAAAATTAAAGCATTTTATTTGCAACAGAATAAATACAGCCCAACCCCCCAGGAAATACCTTCTCAATTAAGCAGTGTTTTTGTTTACTTTTTACTATAATATTTATAATACTTATAATACTTTTTACTTATAAAAATTCTTATATACATAACAACAACAGCAAAACATTGTCCTTACATCTGAGGCTGCAAAACAGGCAAAAAGAAAAACTATTACTAAAGGGTGAATACTTTCTGGCGGCACTGTAGTTGTACAGTTTTAACCAGAAAAAGTACTATCTAGCTCAAATGTATGCTGAAGTTGGTGCATAAAATGCATCAAGCACATAAATAAATTAACAATTGAGCTGTTTAAGCTTCTTGCTTCTTCCTTTTTCAGTAAGAAATTCCAAGGAAGTGACATTTCTTTTGTGTGTATTTAAAACTTAAAAATGCTTGTATGGGTAAGACTGTTGCAACTGATCCCACACTGTCATCCATCTTGAAAATCTGACACAATAACTAACAAATTTAGCATTTCAGATATCAAATCATGCTATCAAGTGATCAAACCTAGCCATTTTCGGTTTCATTCGATTTTTCTTTTTATTTCCATTTTGGAATTTAATGATTTGAGCATAACAAATAGTGATTTTTTTTTTTTTGTACAATTTGTCTCAATTCTGCCAAATACAAGATACTCTGCTACTCTTAACAGTTTGAGAATGTTTGAGACCCTCAGCAGTGTTTTTTTTATAAACAGCACTAAAGGTCCCACCCATGCTGTCTGACAATCTTGCAAACAGATCGTTCAGGGAATGTTGGATGATGGAGCAAATGTTCTCCAGATGACAAAAATAACTCAGATTTTTGATGACATTCTGCAAGTTTCATCCCCCTGTGCAGACACAGGATATTATTAAGCATATGCAGAGAAATCATCAATGAAACACTATATCACAAGTAAATGCTAATTCTATTTTTCTAATTCTGTTTTTCTAGATTTTTCTATGCTTCTGTTTCCTATCCAGCTCAGTTGAAACTCTTCTCAATCCTGACTGAACATCTGAGTCAGCTGGTGTTCAGACCACATCTAAAGAGCTTTTCATATAGATTTTTCTATTTTTACTAAAAGTTGCTTTCGGCTGCTCCCTGTTCGGGGTCGCCCCAGCAGACCAACTGGTCCGCACAGCAACTTGGCAAATGTTTTATGCCAGATGCCCTTTCTGACACAACCCTCCCATTTTTCCAGGCTTTGGACCGGTACTGCATCCAGTGGCTGGGAATCAAACCCAGGCCTTCCGCATGATAGGTGAGAAACCTACCACTGAGCCACCAATGCCCCCTGTATTTCACAGCCAGTGATTGCAATAATCTTTTGTTTCCCATGCTTCTATTGTTGTTCATCACCTGTATTTGATAAATCATTTCAAATCAATAACCATTAATTAACGCTTTCATTGTTAAATGTGATCTAATAATTGCAAACATTAATCACAAATGTTATCTACATTGTTTGGGATTGAGATAAAAGTAATATTTGTAAAGAGCTTTTATTTTTGTAGTGTTTTTAAAACCCCAATAATGTCCTGGGTCAATTTGACAGAACCAAAGGGTCCAAAGAGTGAACATTACACAAGGGTTAAATGTTCCTAACAAAGACCCTGAAATTGGTAGCACTTCCTAACATGTCGTAATGATTTGTTCAGTCAGTTTCAATGCCTATCAGCCACCAACAGGAACAAACTCCTCGTTGATTTAATAATGACCTACAAAATTATAGGTTCTCCCACTCACAACATTGTAGACTTTAACAACAAAACAACATTTCACTCCCTTCTGGTGCAGGAAAGAAACAGGAAACCATAAGAAAGGAGACATTTTTTTATTCACAGCATGACATTCTTACCATTCAGTGTATTCGTTTCTACCTATCCACAACTTTATCACAAAATGATCACAGAGTGAGACATCTGGGCACCAGCAACATATCTAACAAAATACTAAGAATAGTGTATCACCCTCACAGGATCTTAGGCACAAATGCACAGATTTAGATAATACAACAGCATACTCGTTCAACAATTTTTTTTTTTTTTTTTAACTTGACAAGAACGATCGAGTAAGGAACTTAATTTCTGCTTGAGCATGCTTTTGACATTCTGCTTTTTCAGGGAACTGGATATAAACCTTTCCTATAAATCAGAGCAGTTTAGTCAGATTCTAGGATTGAATACGCTGCTGATATACACAAACAAAACGAGTCTTTGTTAGTGATCTGTAGATATTTAATATCCAAGATGTTCTAAGAACTGAGTTGTTTCTTAAGAATTTTTATTGTGAAGAAGTTTATTTGAATCCATATCCTAAAAAATAATCACGCTATTCCTTTCAGTAGGCATTTACTGGAGAATCTATATTATAATGTATATTATTATTCCTCTGTGGAACTGTAAGGTTGTGTTCTTCACCTTCTGACACAAGTGTTTATCAAACTGCTCATTCTGAGCCACAGTGAAGTGATTCTTCCATCCTACAACTTTACCTAGGGGAAGTAAGTATAGAGGTGGAGAGTTGTTTTGCATTGGAGTTTTGTTTTTTCACTCACGACCACAACCCTTCCTCCGATTCTCTGACCATACTGACCACCCATCTCCTTCCCAAAAGGAATGCAGGAAGAGTGGCCCCATACCCCACTGGTCATTATTTTGTTATCTTGGGTCTCGTACAAAACACTTGTTGTAGCCCTGCATAGGGAAGGAACATAGGTTGGTATTGGATAAAACGCTATTTTGATTCATTTAAATAGTCATTTAAATATGACATTATCTAAAGATTCTAGGCCATTGAATCTGTACAAAGCCCCCAGATTTGATGGCCTTGAATCTGAAGATAAAAAAGCCCCCCTCAATTTGTGTGTCTAACAACTTTTGCATAACACGATTACACATGTATCTTCACTGGAAGTTTAATAGAGCAATCCTGTGCTTGCAATTCTGCAAATTCAAGTAATTCTCTGCAAGTTGCATCACATTTTCAGCACACACACACACACACACACACACACACACACACACATGAATGGTGAGATCTTGAAGTCCATGTCTGAGAATGTAGAATAGTGGCCATATTGTTGTTACAAGTGGACTAAAATAGCTTTTTTTTGTTTTTAATTGCAATGAACATCAGCTGACATCTAATAGTATTTTTATTCTATTGTATTTACCTCCAGCGTATCTTCACAGAACATGTAGAGATTAGAGTAAGTCTGCTTCTTCTCTAAGTAGCCGCACACAAGGTCCAAACAACACTAAACTATCCAATAAATGAGATCAGTTGTCACTTCATATTGATTTGCAATGACATTTCCCTGTAAGGGAACCCAAATTATTGAAGCAAAATGCCCCCACAGTATAACAGAGCTATAGGTTATTTTTGTTTTGTTTTTGTCCTTCTCACAAATGTACATATCAATCTCACTAGTAACTCATTCGTTCCACTTTCCTGGCTCAGGTAGTAAGCTGCCCATATGAGCAAAGTGGAAATAGGACACTGTGTTGTCTTTGGCGTTGTGAGCTACATAAACAACTTAGTGGGAGATACACAGCAGTTTCACAGTGTCACATTGGTGATACTGGTACACTCCACTGAAGAGCTACAAGTTACATTTATTTTTAGATCATTTACTTTGCTGAAGAAATGTGGCATTAAACACCACAGATCACAGTAATACTCCGTTTGTTGACCGTTTGTCTTAGTCTAGCCCCCTTGGCCTCTTTTTCACTGTTTCCATGGTAACCCATGGTTTCCTGTTACAAACATGGATTATCTTTTTTCTGTCTTCTACCTCTAAAGCACTTTTATAACAATCTTCTGGTATAGAAAAGCAGTATCTGGGAAACATTCTGACTTCACACATAGAAAACACATTCTGTTGTTAATGAAAGAAAAAGAAAAGATGTTCAATAGGCATCATATTTTCTATGGTGTACCAAAAGGCTCTGTTATTGGTCACAGTTATACTCTGTGTTAATGCTAGCAAGAGTATGCTATCAAATGACTAGTTAGCTTTAGTAGTTAGAATATGAATGGATTTAGTAATAGAATTACATAAATTGTCTCATTCACTTTTTAAAAAAAGAATTTTTACATGTGCTTTATTTTTCAGAATTTTGTATTTGTTATTGTTGCACCATTTTCCATTTCTTTTGTTTACTTTTTACTTCCCACTATCTAATGTTATTAATTTCATTAGTTTTATAACCTTTGTCTTTTACAGATACTATGAGATGAACTTTTATTTTATTTTATTTAACTATTTTTATTTTTTAACTATTATTATTATTTTTTATTATTATTATTATTATTATTATTATTATTATTATTATTATTATTATTATTATTATTATTATTATTATTATTATTATCATCATCTTCAGTGGCAGTGTGGTGCAGCAGGTATTCTTTTTGCCTCACAACTCCAGGGCCTCTGGTTCCTGGATCAGGTTACTGTTTCTGCCCCCGCCTGAAAACTTGCATGCAGGCAGACTGGTTATGTTAAATTACCCCGGCTGTAAATGTGTGTGTGCATAATTCCTGAGATGGACACATCCTAGGCCCCTAGTGTTCCTGGGTTAGGCTCTAGATTAATCACTCTGACCAGATTAAAAACTCTGACCAGAATAAAAGGTTACAGATGAATACATGTATTATTATTATTATTATTATTATTATTATTATTATTATTATTATTATTATATATTGTTGTTGTTGTTGTTGTTGTTGTTCTTGTTGATGATGATGATGATTCAGTTCATATTGCCCCAATATTGAACACATAAATATTGTGTATATTTCAAAAAGCACTGCAGTAGCATTTCTGTCCCAATAGATATTGTGTTAATTCATATTCATGAATCAATAACTCATTTGTTTCATGCCACTGATGACCACATAGTTAAGAAACCCCACATACTGTACATTGCACTTCTGTCTTCAGATGTTATGATGAGCCATCGTGAGGTGGGCAATTTATCTGTCAGTAAAACCCCTGCATAAGGAAGAAAGCCTCTCTGAATTTGTCACTGTCTGCATTATTCACTACTGTTCTACTTGTAGGTGTTTTAGTGTAAAGATAAGGATGACAGAGGGGGATCCAATGACCTGTAGCCATCTCATCATGATGCTCTGGCCCTGTGTTGTAAAAATAGAGTAGATGCAAAATGTAGGAGACCCAGGCAGTGCCTGTAGGATAAAGACCCCATTAGGAGACTTGGTCAAATCATTTTTTTATTTTGAATTTTTTGCTTTAAAAAAAAATTATTAGCCTACCTGTTTCAGGGTAAGTAGCAATAAGGACATCATCTGGTCTTGCTTGAAATTTTTAAAATCATTTCCCAGTTGTCAGTTTACATTTAACTAACTTAAGTTAGTTCAATTTTTGCTCTAGACTTACAGAAGAAAGATTAAGTCCTCCTATAATGAAATAAGAGGTATTGCATTTCTCACTCTGCACTTTCACTTATCAGCACAGATCTTGATGTCACTCCTTTCACAAATTTGTTCAAACACCCATTGTACATAAAATCTGCACTGTAAATGCCCAACCTCTCCAGTGAACCTGATAGCCTTAGAGTTCACAGCAGGGCACTAAAGCTGAAGATTAGTCAAAATAATCAAATAATTCATTATAATGTGACATATGATAGACTAGTGATCAGGTCATGCTGACCATTAACTCTTCAGCTCTCCACCTTTCTGTGTTTGCTCTTAATTTCTTAATTGCATAAAGGAAGGCTATAAAGCAATATCAAAGCTCATGTTTTCTGCTGTCTAAATATTATTAAAGAATGGTGGGGGATCTTCGTACCAACCCTCAAAACATATGACTCTAAATACACGCAGGAAGGTTTAGCTGACACAGGAGTGATGGTGCTCTACTTTTTTCAAAAGTGAATGTCTGATGTTTGCAAAACAAAAATCAGATAAACCAAATGCATTTTGGTGAAGTAAAAATAGAACTCATTGGCCAGTTTCACTAAAAGTAGGTTTGGAGGAAAATAGAAGCGTTTAGCTAAGCTTTTGATGAAAAGAACAGGACTGGAGGAAGATCTAGTATACATTGGGGCTGTGTGGCAACCGGTAGTATGGAAAATGTTGCAAAGCAAATTTTGGAAGCAAATGTGATGCAATCAGTCAAGAAACTCAAGCTGATACATGCTTGGCTTCCACAACAGGGCAATTAACCTCAAAATCCACCTGAAACTTCTTCAAGAAATGCAAGCGGAAGCTTTTGTAGTTGGCCCTCAAAGTCCACTGACTGCATAATTATTTGAAGGTATTTTCATGCAATATGACCTAAGAACATCTAAGAACTGGAAGTTTCTGAACATTTATAAGCTGTAATATCAGAAGATGTGAATGTTACTACCTACTGACCTAGGAGGGTGTCCAAACTTTTGCACTAATACTTTTGTATTAGTCAAAGTCAAATTCAAGTCAAAGAAGCTTTATTGTCACTTCAACAATATATATAGCTGATGCAGTACATGGTGAAATGAAGTGAGTGCAAAGAACGGTGTTGTACAGTGAGTGCAAGAATAGCAGCAGAGATATTTAACACAGATATAATATTTCAAGTTGTAGTACAATATTAAAGTGATGTGTGCATGTAAACAATATCAGGTGTGTGTGTGTGTGTGTGTGTGTGTGTGAGTTTTGTTCAGTTCAGTTCTCAGTTCAAAATGTGTGTGTGTGTGTGTGTGTGTGTGTGTGTGTGTGCGTGTGTGTGTGTGTGTGTATCCATGTTCTTCAGTTTAGTTCAGTTCTCTGTTGAGACACCTGATTGCCTGAGGGAAGAAGCTGTTCAGCAGTCTGGATGTGTGGGCCCGAATGCTACGGTACCTCTTTCCAGACAGCAGGAGGGTGAAGAGTGTGTGTGAGGGGTGTGTAGGGTCATCCACAATGCTGTTGGGTTTATGGATGCAGCGTGTGGAGTAAATGTCCATAATAGAGGGAAGAGAGACTCCGATGATCTTCTCAGCTGTCCTCACGATCCGCTGCAGGGTCTTGCGATCCGACACAGTGCAATTCCCAAACCAGGCAGTGATGCAGCTGCTCAGGATGCTCTCGATGGTCCCTCTGTAGAAGGTGGTCAGGATGAGAGGTGGAAGATGAGCCTTCCTCAGCCTTCGCAGGAAGTAGAGATGCTGCTGGGCTTTCTTGGTGATGGAGCTGGTGTTGAGCAACCAGGTGAGGTCCTCCGCCAGGTGAACACCGAGGAATTTGGTGTTCTTGACGATCTCCACGTTG
This sequence comes from Hemibagrus guttatus, assembly GCA_033459395.1. Lineage (NCBI taxonomy): Eukaryota > Metazoa > Chordata > Actinopteri > Siluriformes > Bagridae > Hemibagrus > Hemibagrus guttatus. The sequence goes on from JAUCMX010000007.1 coordinate 8,133,247, forward strand.
GACCCGTCGATGTTCAGTGGAGAATGGTCACTCTGTGCTCTCCTGAAGTCAACAACCTCAACAAACATCTCTTTCGTTTTTCTCCACGTTCAGAAACAGGGTGTTGGCTTTACACCAGGCTGTTAGCTGCTGCACCTCCTCTCTGTATGCTGACTCGTCGTTCTTGCTGATGAGACCCACCACGGTCGTGTCATCGGCGAACTTAATGATGTGGTTGGAGCTGCGCATTGCTGCACAGTCATGAGTCAGCAGGGTGACCAGCAGTGGACTGAGCACGCAGCTCTGAGGGGCTCCTATGTTCAGTGTGGTGGCGCTGGAGGTGCTGTTCCCGATCCGGACTGACTGAGGTCTCCCAGTCAGGAAGTCCAGGATCCAGTTTCAGAGGGAGGTGTTGATACCCAGCAGGCTCAGCTTCTCAGTCAGGTGCTGAGGGATGATTGTGTTGAATGCTGAACTGAAGTCGATGAACAGCATTCGTACATAAGTGTCCTTATTTTCCAGGGGTGTGAGGGACAGATGGAGAGTTGTGCTGATGGCATCGTCCAAGGAGTGATTTGGAAGATACGCAAACTGCATGGGGTCTAGTGATGGTGGCAGCAGGTCCTTGATTTGCCTCATGATGAGCCTCTCGAAGCACTTCATGATGATGGGTGTGATTGCAATGGGACGGTAGTCATTGAGACAGGACACTGGAGACTTTTTCGGCATGGGGATGATGGTGGTGGTCTTCAGGCACATTGGGACGACGGTGCTGCTCAGGGAGATGTTGAAGATGTCAGTGAGGACATCTGCTAGCTGTTCTGCACATTCCCTGAGCACTCAGCCAGGAATGTTGTCTGGTCCAGCAGCTTTCTGTGGGTTATCTCTGCAGAGAGTTTTATGGAAAGGGGTCCCCAATGAGGTGCCTAAACTTTTGCATACCACAGTACATGATTTATAGCATTATAGGTTGCAGAGATCTAATCTAAGTTGATAGATTTTATCTATCTATCTATCTATCTATCTATCTATCTATCTATCTATCTATCTATCTATCTATCTATCTATCTATCTACCTATATATATATATATATATATATATATATATATATATATATATATATATATATATATATATATATATATATATATATATATATATATATAACATGATATACCAGTTTAAGGGACTATGCAGTAGGCACTGAGTGTTTGAAAGGTGTTATGTGCACATTTAAGATAACTATCATTTAAGTTATGTGCATATTAGATAACTATCATGACTGTTTTAGAGCTATGTGAGTGAGTCTCATGCAAGCATAAAGGACAGGCATTAAGCCAAAATTATACCACAGGAATCTGGCCTGGAGAAATGAACTATACTGGGTTACAAGAATATTTTCTGAACTGCACATACTCTCAAAAGTCCTGCATTTTGTGTAGTTGCTTGCAAATGAACTTACATGGTATTTTTTTTTTTTTGTAAATTAAACTAGGCACATTATTTGTGAGCAGTATCCTGGACAAAATTTTTAAGTACAATAAACATATTGTGTTGTGGTATTTTATGCATGTATTCATGCTTGCATTATTTCCATCCATTCATCCGTTTTCTGTAGCAATTATCCTACACAGGGTCACAGGAAGGCTGGAGTCTTTCCCAGGGGATTCAAGCAGGGCCAATCCATCAGAAGCACAATCTCACACACACTCAAACACCCATTTACACACTACAGTCGATTTAGAGATGCCAATCAGCCTACAATGCATGTGTTTGGACTGGGGAAGGAAACTGGGGTACCTGAAGGAAATCCCCAAAGCACAGGGAGAACATGCAAACTCCACATACACACACACACACACACACACACACACACACACACACACACACACACACACAGGAGGAATCAAACCCACAACCCTGGATGTGTAAGGCAGATGTTCTAATCACTAAACATTAAGTCACTACCTCCATTATATCAGAATAAAGAATATGATTTAATTACAAAAATACATGATTTAAATTATTTTTTTATTATTATTTTTAAAACAGTAGTACAATTTGCCGTTCCATTACTAGGACTAAGTAACACAAAAAAAACGTTTCGACATTATTAACAGAAATTATTACATATTTTTTTATTAAAAGTAATTTATAATTGATTGTTTTAATTCTATTTTATTTATTTTTTTATTTTTATTTTTTTTAATTATATTTGTTTATCATTTTTTTCCAAGCTTTAACAGAACACTTTATACAGTTAAGATTATAACTTTTCCCCCATGATGACCCTTACCTCTGAGATAATTAAACAAACAAAATAAAATAAAATTACAAAAACAACAACGATAAGAAGAATAGACAATTTAGGAAAATTTAAAAACAAGATAAAATAAAATAAAAATATACAAGATAAGATTTACAATATTGTACACATTTACAGGTGGACAATATCATTGTAGGAATAATAAAATTAAATAAATAATTACCTATAATTAACTATTTTATTTGACGTGTATATAAACACCAAAAATATTATGCATATAATGTACAATATTTTGTGCTGGCTTTTTCATTTTTGCATTTTGTTTACCTCAGCCCCTAAAATATTAGTAGGAAAGGGAAAAAAAACGATTTTTTACACCATTTTTTGTTACTCCTTTTGTGTCACCTTGACACAACGCCACCGAGACTGACCCTGGACGCAGCCTAAACGGCTCCCTCCTCCTTTGTAGGCGCACTAAATAGGGTATAAGTGTCATTTGGGGTTCAGCCGGAAGAGAAGCGGTTCACGCGGCGGACGTACGTAAACACTACAACAAAGATGGCGGCGCCCGTGGAAGAAGCGTTGGCCAGCACACACGTGGGGAAAAAGAAAAAGGTGCGAGTGTGTTTCACTTTACAATTAAAAAAATGTTTATACTCGTTATTTAGAGCGAGGAATTAGCTTGAAAAATATGTTTTTGGGAAACCGTGTAAAACAAATTATAATCACTGCTCCAAACGTAACAGCCGCTAGCTGCTAAGCTCTGAAGTGTTGTACATAACATTATAAATATACAGCATATTTTGTGAATTTACAAATTTGTGCATGCATCATCATATACAAGTCATTGTAAGTGAAGCCACCGGAGGTATCTGTTGTGTTGTGTTTTGTAAAGTCTCTCTTAATTCTGAATTTTGTTTACTTCAGCCCCCTAAACGTTACTGGCAAGAAGAGAAAAATGAAGATGATACAAATCCAGATAAAGACAAGAACAGTGAAGCACCGATAGAAGTCTCGGACATACAATATAACGAACAACGAAAAAACAGGAAAAGAAGTGATGGAAAGTTTATATCAGGGGTGTGTATTTTTAATACTGTCTCACTGTCTGAAAGCTGTGTGAATGTGTTGAATTTATATCTGAAATGGGGTTTTTTTTGTTTTTTACATTTTCATAACAACATATTAGTATATTTACATATTCGGTTATATATGGTATGAAGTAATTCATTAGATTTTGTACATATTTTACCTCATACTTTCTCAGTTGAATTAAAGCTTTCAAAGAATTTTGACAATAAATTTTGGTACCTTATAATATGATGTTCCTGAACTGGAAAAGTAATATACATGTAGGAATTGACAGGAAATTTTTACACATACAATATACACAAGGACAGATAAATTAAACATCATACTGAGACATTAAACAAATACGCTATATTGCCAAAAGTTTTGGGACGTCTGCCTTTACATGCACATGAATGTAATATGGAGTTGGCCCACTTCAACTCTTCTGGGAAGGCTTTCCACAAGGTTTAGGAGTGTGTTTATGGGAATTTTTGACTGTTCCTCTAGAAGCGCATTTGTGAGGTCAGGCACTGATGTTGGACGAGAAGGTCTTGCTTGCAGTCTCCGCTCTAATTCATCACAAAGTTGTTCTATTGCGTTTGAGGTCAGGACTTATCCATGTCTTTATGGACCTTGCTTTGTGCACTGGTGTGCAGTCATGTTGGAACAGGAAGGGACCATCTCCAAACTGTTCCCACAAAGTTGGGAGCATGAAATTGCCCAAAATGTCTTGGTATGCTGAAGCATTAAGAGTTCCTTTCACTGGAACTAAGGGGCCAAGAACAACACCTGAATTCAGTGATTTGCGGTTGTGTCCCAAAAAGCCAGCAGCCAATCAGGAGAGTATGAGCAAGAGTCCAATATAATACTACAGTAAGATGGAACAAGTTTTAAGGGTGACTGCATTTTATTTTTTTCCCTTGATGTACATATTCAGCATTTATTTGTCCCCTAATGTGATTTTAGTGGGACGTTCGTGAATGACTGCTGATTTGTTTGTCTTATAGCATTTGTATTATTACCCAATTCTGGGAGTTGTATACTTACTACTGTACTCATTGATTTTGTTGTCATTTCATCAGAAAAAAGACCCTTTCCCTGGTGAGGCCCCTGTCCCAGAAGAGCAGTTGAAGAAATTCCAGAGAGGCAAAAAATTTCGGAAGGTGAGTTTTAGAAGTTCGATATTGCCACATATTTATTAAGACTTCATTCTCTCTGCATATGTTTCCCCACACTGTTTCAACAAACAACCGAACTGAATCATGATTCATTAATTATGTTTCTTGTTTTCTCATCAGTTGAAAACAGACAAATGGAAGGCGAAAGCGATCATCGCCCGGTCCGAGGCGCAGTCTGATCTAGTACAGAAAGAGGCAGCGCGATACAATCTCCTGCTCCCAGAGGATGCTGGGTAATGCACCTGATTCTGAACACTGCACACATTTGGCACTGACGGTTGTTGTTTGTTCATGTAAGCACGCACTGACATAAGCACACACTCACTGTGCCACCAGGTTCCTGGAGGGAGATGAGGATGAAGACACGTGCATTGTATCACAGGAAGACATAGCAGAGGCTGTTGATATTACATCTGGAGCAAAGGTGACACTTGGATACCTTTTTTCTTTTATTTAATGCAAGAGTTTCTGTAAACACCTTTGTAAGGATAGTAATGTTTTTTGTAATGTTCAGGCCAGACTCTGCAACATGATGTGCGTTGCCCATACTTGTCTCCTGGAGCTTTCTGTATCCATAATGCATGTGCTCTCTCTCTCTCTCTCTCTCTCTCTCTCTCTCTCTCTCTCTCTCTCTCTCTCTCTCTCTCTCTCTCTCTCTCTCTCTCTCTCTCTCTCTCTCTCTCTCTCTCTCTCTCTCTCTCTCTCTCTCTCTCTCTCTCTCTCTCTCTCTCTCTCTCTCGGGACAAATGGAATAAATGCTGAAATAAAGAATTATAAATAAACCCTGCAGTTTATAGGAAAAATATGCATTTACTCTATTGAATCTATACATGACCAAATGGTGTACACAAGCTACCATATAGGCCACACCAGACTGACATATAGGTATTTATTGAGGACTGAAGATCCACCAAAATGTAATGGAAAATGTATGTTGGTCTGCCAAAATTTTTGTATCATGCGACCACACGTTTTAACCACACAAATTTTGGGATTTGTTTTATAAGTTGGACACAGGAAAACCTTTACGATTTTTATTACCAGTAAATATGAAGAGTCTTGTCATGAATGCTTGATTAATATCTGTATGCGCCATGAAGCTGGTATGCAAAAAAACCTAAATACAAACAAAAAACTCTTTTTCTCTCTCTGCAGTATTTTAACTTGCATCTGACCCAGTTCGGACCATACAGACTCGACTACAGCAGAAATGGCCGGTCAGTTACATAAGAGTATGAACGTATTTCTGATGCTGATATTCTTGTGGGTTTTAAAAGTGTCTTAATGCCTAAACGGTTGCTTTCAGGCATCTGTTGCTAGGTGGAAGGAGAGGTCATGTGAGCTGCATAGATTGGCAGACCAAAAACCTTATGTGCGAGATGAATGTCATGGAAACGGTTCAAGATATCAAGTGAGTACACACACACACATGCATACTGCAAACACACTAATGCACACAGAGATAAAATTTTCCATCCAAGCCTATAGGAAATTCTAAATGGAAAGTGAGGATTAAAAAAAACATGAGGATTGTAATGATTTTACACATGGCTGTGCGGGAAAACTGTGTTAACAGAAGCAACTTCTTTAAAAGGAGCGCTACCAAGTCCATCTGCATGATTGACTTTTGCAGATTGGCTTATTTGGAGGAGAGAGATATAGTCTGTTAATAGGTCAATTTAACTTTTTTGCCTTAGTCTTTTTTCATCTTATGTAACTTTAGGGTCCTGAAGAAATGTTGTTTCAGTTCACTGTGTACTGCATCAGCTATAGATGTGTGTTTGAAATGACTATATAAGCCTCTTGACTTAATCCCAGATTTATTTTCACCCTAAATACCTTTAGTACCATGGATTGATTTGTGTGTATCTGTATGTCATTTTTTTTGTACATGTATCTGTGAGCTTATTAGAGTAACCTCAGGACAATCTGTGATCCCATTGTGTTATTCAACCCCCAAACCCCCAGGAGCAGATTTCTTTCAAACAGAGAACCATTGGCATTTAAGCTCCTTTGAAGCAAACCCTGTATCTTTAACTCCATTTAACTCCACCTTTTTTTAGTATCAGATTAGAGCTGATTATTCAGAATAATGTATTCAAATTCACTCACATCCCTCATACTCACATGGATTAATAATAGATCAGATAAGCGGTACAGACAATGGAATCTTTCACTGCTGTCCACTAGGTGGCTCCACACCGAGGCCATGTTCGCCGTGGCTCAGAAGAAGTGGCTCTACATCTATGACTCCAAAGGCATTGAGCTGCACTGCATCAAAAAATTCAACGACGTTCTACGCATGCATTTCCTCCCCTACCACTTCCTGCTTGCCACAGCGGTGCGTCAGGACGATTGTTTGCATCCCCAAATGTTTGCATCTTAAAAATGTTATGTTATGATATTTCTGGTATGTGTTCTTGTTCTCATGTGCATCCAACTCTCCCAGAGTGCCACAGGTTTCCTTCAGTACCTGGATGTGTCCGTGGGAAAGGAAGTGGCGGCGATATTCACCAAGTCAGGCAGGCTTGACGTGATGGCACAGAATCCTTACAATGCCATCATCCACCTGGGACACCCGAATGGCACCGTCAGCCTGTGGTCTCCTAATCAGAGAGAACCGTTAGTTAAAATGCTGTGCCACAGAGGTGCAGTCCGCTCACTCGCCGTGGACAAAACTGGCACGTACGTATTGCTGATGGTGTGAAATTGTTTGTAGCTGGCTTACAGCAAATAGAGCAAAACTGTTTCACCAGGGATTTACTGCTATGCTAACAGATTATGACTTTGCTTATGGTCTGTGTGTATGTGTGTGTGAGACAGGTACATGGTGACGTCAGGTCTGGACAGGAGGCTGGCAGTGTACGACATTCGAGCATTTAAGCCACTTCATAATTACTATTTGCCTGCTGGAGCCTCCTGCCTCTCCCTCAGTCAGAGAGGACTGCTCAGTGCTGCTACTGGAGATGTAGTACAGGTACACACACACTGCTGCTATGGGATGTACTACAGGTACACAAACACTACTGCTAGTGGAGATGTAATACAGATACACACACACTGTTGCTATGAGATGTAGTACAGGTTCACAAACACGCACAAACACTGCTGCTACTGGAGATGTAGTACAGGTACACACACTGCTGCCGCTGGAGATGTAATTTAGGTGCACACACACAGCTCAGTGCTCCCAATGGATATATAGTACAGACAAGTTTCTGGCACAATTTGAATATTTCTGGATTTCTAAGATTTCTGGACTTTTGCTTAAATAGCGTGTGTATGTTCATGATCACTCAGGTTTACCGAGATGTGTGGGGAGGCGGGCCGATATCCAAGCCCTACATGGCACATCGTGTGAGGGGTTCAATATGGGGCGTTGGGTTTTGCCCCTTTGAGGACGTACTTGGTATTGGACATGGTGAAGGGTTCACAAGTATGATTGTGCCAGGTCAGTACAGCAGACAAAATGTTGGTATATATCTGTTCATGACTATGCAAACAGAATGTGTGTAGAAACATTAGGCTGTAATATAATATCCAGTTTTGATATCTGATCCATATGCAGTAGTTATCTCCGAATACAAAAGTTACAGATTATACAGTAAAATGTGTTATGTTTTAAGTCAAAAGTTTCATGTAACATAATTTGCTAATATCAGAATCTATTTCTGTTTTTGGATTTGCACAATATCAGCAACTTATGTAACAAAGTTATATAAGAATCTTGTATTCTTTTGTCTGGAACAGTATTGTCTTTTTTTCTGAGGCATTATTAGGTTGTGGGTGCAAAAATGTTCAAAACATAATCATAGATTTTGTCCTATATTATAAAATCTAAAATGTCTCTCTGTGTATTCACTGTATCCCTGAAAGAGATTTGAGTCTGGTATCCAATCAGGAAGCAAAAAAATTAGAGTAATGTGTGTATTATGGTAAATGAACAGTAAAGGACAGGAAATGTCATCCTGACACACTTTGTCCTGCTCCATGCTCACCTGTGTAGCAGATTAGCCTGGTATTAATAAGGCTGTGAGTAACTAAACATTGAAGTGTTTTGCTCATGGTTTTGACAGTGTGGAATTGATTTTTTATTTATTTGTTTTTTGTTAGGTGCGGGTGAGCCAAACTTTGATGCTCTGGAGGTGAATCCATACCGCAGCTTAAAACAAAGGCAGGAATGGGAGGTCAAGGCTCTCCTGGAGAAAGTGCAGCCCGACCTGATTGGCCTGGACCCAGTGCTGCTGGGTAAAGTGGACCAGGCCTCATTTGAACAAAAACATAAAGAAAGAGTGGAGGCATTGGTGAGTTCACTGTGTATACATCATGCATACATCATGCATGCATGTTGATATTTTAGTAACAGATACACAGAATTCACATCACATGTTCATCCATCCATGTATTTATTATAGCCAGAGAGCCAAGTAAAACTGTAACAATAGCATCACAGATAAAAATTGTCATTATACACCGATCTGGCATAACATTATGAGCACTGACAGATGAAGTGAATAACACTGATTATCTCCTCATCATGGCACCTGTTAGTGGGTGGGATATATTAGGCAGCAAATGAACATGGGCAAGCGTAAGGATTTGAGCGAGTTTGACAAGGGCCAAATTGTGATGGCTAGACGACTGGATCAGAGCATTTCCAAAACTGCAGCTCTTGTGGGGTGTTCCCGGTCTGCAGTGGTCAGTATCTATCAAAAGTGGTCCAAGGAAGGAACAGTGGTGAACGGGCGGCCAAGGCTCATTGATACACGTGGTGAATGAAGGCTGGCCCTTGTGTTCTGATCCAACAGACGAGCTACTGTTGCTCAAATTGCTGAAGAAGTTAATGCTGGTACTGATAGAAAGGTAGAATACACAGTGCATGACGGGTCAGGGCTGTTTTGGCAGCAAAAGGGGGACCAACATGATATTAGGCAGGTGGTCATAATGTTAGGCTTGGTCGTTGAATACAATATATGTTTCCACCCTTTAATGACGTGACCATTTAAACAAAACCACTGTAAAAATATTGTTAAAAAAAATAGACCCCTTATCCATGGCCATTTCCCAGTTCCTCCATTTCGAGATTTTGCGATCACAGAAATTAGCGCTAAATAAAGCAAATGGCGCAATATTTAGAGGGGCCTGCAGTTTTTCAAACTTACCGCAGATTTGAGCCAACACATGTTGAGTGACCTTCTCACAACACGCATGCTAAACACTATTTCTTCACTGATGGTAAATTAAATTGCGTCGTAAATTTTTTTTTTTTTTAAATCGAAAGCTGCACCAAAATCAAGACTTTTTGGCTGAAATCATGGAGTTATTTTTATTAATTCGAACGAATGTGAAAGATGACAATAACCCAAACCAGGTCTGGGCTCATTTGGTACCAACACTCAAGCAGTAAAGAACAGCACTTTTTGAATGCAAAGAATATCTTTATGCAGAAAAACCTGCGAATGAGGAGCTGATTATTCAGACAGTGAGTTAATTATACTGTTCCAGTCCTGTGAAAGTCTGGCTCTTCTGCTTGCCATAACAACACTTCCTCAGCCATCACGAAACCCTAAACAGAAAGTAACATGAAAAGCACGTTTAGTGGAAATACATTTTCAAATGTATTTCCACTAAAAATACATTTCACATACCAAACATTTCTTGGAGTCCACTGTGGGGACAGTGGTGGTTCAGATGGTTAAGGCTCTGGGATGTTGATCGGGGTTCAAGCCCCAACACCACCAAGCTCCACTGTTGGGCAATTAAGTAAGGCCCTTAACCCTTCCTGCTCCACGGACACTGTATCATAGCTGGCCCTGAATTCTGACCCCAACTTCCTCATTCTTTTCCTTAGAAAAGAATTCCACTGTGCTGTAATGTATATGTGGCGATTATAAAGGCTTCTTGCCCTCATTTCTTCTTCTTCTAACTGATTTTAGCAGTTAAAATTGAAATCACAGCCTTTCATTTTTTTGCAGAGCAGCTTAGAAATATATAGTATTTTTTACATACATGCTTATGTTTGCATGTGATGGTACCATGTAGCCTGTGACATATGCACAGATGCTTACTGTCTTTCTCAGTGATGCTCTGCTGGGCCAGTATTACAGGGGTCATTGATTTATAAGAAGAAAGAGGGACTGTTGCATGATGGTCCCTTGCAGGTTTTGCCTCAGTCAGACAATCTGCGTTGTGAAGCCAAAAAGCATTACATTACTTTTCAGTATATTTGAATCATGTATTTTTTTTTAATGTATTTTTCAGGGCTACGATCCACTTGCAAATGAAAAGTTTAAGCCAAGATTTAAAAAGAGAGGCAGAAGTGCAGCTGGTGCTGTGGAGAAGAGGAAGAAGAAAGTGGCCCATGAGGATCAGAGGGTATTACACACAAACATCTTTTTGCTTGAAGTTTACATTTTAAGAGCAATTTAGCACAGCTCGTTTTCCTCATCTGTAACCTCGTCTTTCTGTAGGACGTGATTCGGAAAACAGTGGAGGAGAGAATGGAGAAAGAAAAGGAGAAGAAGGAGATTGCCAAGCAGAAGGCTGAGCAGGAGAGGAAGACTACACTGGACCGCTTCAAGAAGTAGGAAGAAGCTTTGTGTTGACGGCTTTACAGGAATAAAGGACTTATTCAGAACGCTGGACCAAGCCCAGTTTTTTTTCAACACACACAGTGTCTGTCTTTGAATCCTGTAATCCAAGTGGCATCTAACCTCAGGACTGCTTTCCGTCTTTTGTGTGAGATCATGAGGAAAAGTCATTTTTGTACCAAATATCAACTGAGAATTGTCTAATAAAATTAATGTGCTGTAATATAAATATCATTACTGTTTTTCCTGAACTTATAAAAAAGTTTACATATTTGGTATATGTATATTTCATTCATCTCTTCATAGTGGTCAGGGTCCTGATTATCCTGATTTCTCAACCTATTCTGGAAACACTGAGAGTGAGACAGAAATAGTCCATTGCAGGACTTCATACACACATTCACTTTCATACGTAGCAGCGATTTCTCAAAGACACTTCACCTACCTGCATGGGGGCATTGGTGGCTCAGTGGTAGGTTTCTCGCCTACCATGCGGAAGGCCTGGGTTCGATTCCCAGCCAATGCCCAAACCCTAGCCACTGGATGCAGTGCCAGTCCCAAGCCCAGAAAAATGGGAGGGTTGCATCAGGAAGGGCATCCAGCGTAAAACCTGTGCCAAGTTGTTGTGCGGACCAGTTTGGTCGCCACGGGACCAACAGGGAGCAGCTGAAAGCTAACTTCACCTATCTGCATGTTTTTTTAGTGGCAAGAAACCATAGAAACTCTTAATGACTCATGCACCCACTGTTTCTATACAGCACATTTAATTTATATCAAATGATCAATATGCAACCAGTGCAGAAAAAGTAAAAAAATATAGAAGTTGGATTAAAGCTACATCTCAACATCACGGCACATTCCTATAAAAAAAATTTTTCATGTCATGGAAAGTCCATTTCTGCATGAGGTTTGGAATTGAGAGAAAACCTATATGACACAAGCTTCACCCAGAAGTTTTTCTTTTTTTTTCATTTCTTATACAGTCTCTGCTCAAACTATTGTCAAAGCATGGACAATTCTAGCCAATGTAGCCAATATGACAATTTGAAATGTCCTAAAACGGAAAGAAACCTGACCTTGAATAGGTCAACCAAGGAAAACAACAGCAGCTGATGACAAAACATTGTGAGGAAGAAGCCATAAAACCATGGTCAGTGCAATCAGCACCAACCTCCACATAACAGGGCTGGAAATATCACAGTTCACAGTTTGAAGAAGATTTAGAGAGCAGAAATATAGAGACCATAGCAGGAAATGCAACCCACTAACAGTAAGGCTCAGAAGGCCAGATTAGCAATATAGAGATAAGCCAGAAAAGTCCTGGGAACAAGGGATGGAAAGGTCAAAGTGTGGAGAAAGAAAGGCATCTGTTTATGATCCAGAGCTCATCAGTGAAACATGTTAGAGATAGTGTCATAGCTTGGGTGTGCATGACTTTCTGGAATAGCCATGTAATCATTATTGATGATTTAATTCATGATGGTTGCAGCAGAAGTCAGGTGAGTTCAGATGGTGAGTTCAGAAGTCTGCAGAAACAGTCTGTCCGCCAGTTTACAGAGAAATTAATCCAATCTAATTGGGGAGAACTTCATCATGCATTAAGACAATGAATACACACGCACTGCCAAAACAGTTAAGGTCTGCATCGGATGAAAAATGAAGGTATATTTTATTTAAAATTGAAGGACACTGAAGGACAGCTGAATGAAGCTCTGGTGCCAGCCTGGGAAAGCATCACAAAAGAAGAATGTAGTAGTTTGATGATGTCAGTGGGTCACAGCACTGCAGTTATTGCAAGTGAGGGATATGTAACCAAATATAAAGTGTTATTTAATATCTGTTCCTATACTTTTGCTCACCAAAAAATGAGGTGGTCTGCCACTATATGTGCTGTGTTCTTTTTTTTTTTTTAACACATCTAGATATACATATCAGAAAATGAAAGCTGAGATTTTGATCTATCACATGTTCCTCTAAAAAAAAAAAAAAAACCCTCAAACAAATGAATCATCCTTGACATTCCTATACTTTTGGAGGAGACTGTAGCAGTATTCATTTAACAGCATAAATTTTTTTTTTGCATTTTCCAGGTCCAGACGAGATGCGCAAATAATGCATAAGCTCACATACTGTAATAGTATTTTATTTTGAAATCTGTTACACGTCACATTGTATTGAACGGCTAACACAAAGTCACCGGAGGTCTTTAGATAAGACAGAGCAAGCAGTACTAACCAAGAGGACATTTTAACACACTACATCATTTAAATTGGCATATCATAAGATTACAAGATACATTTTGCACATCTGGTTTTATATGCTTGGAGCATGTTGGATGCCATGTGTTCAGCTACACTATATTGCCAAAAGTTTTGGGACACCCCTCCAAATCTTTGAATTCAGGGATCGAGCTTGGCCCCTTTGCCCAGTGAAAGCAACTCTTGGTGCTTCAGCATACCAAGACATATTGGACAATTTCATGCCCAATTTTGTGGGAACAGTTTGGGGATGTCCCCTTCCTATTCCAACATGACTGCGCACCAGTGCACAAAGCAAAAAAGTACATAAAGACATGGAGGAACCTGACTGGCCTGCACAGAGTCTTGACCTCAACCTGAAAGAACACCTCTGGGATGAATTAGAGCAGAGACCTCAAACCAAACCTTCTTATCCGACATCAGTGCCTGGCCTCACAAATTCACTTCTAGAGGAATGGTCAAAAATTCCTATAAACACACTCGTGGAAAGCCTTCCCAGAAGAGTTAAACCTGTTATAGCTGCAAAGGGCGGGCCAACTCCATATTACATTCATGTGCATGCAAAGGCAGACGTCCCAAAACATTTGGCAATATAGTGTACATGATGATGACAAGAAATTAGCTGGATGAACATATGAATTTGACTGTAAATGTAAACATTTTACCCTTTAAATAAATAGTGAAAATTTCTTACAAATGTTAAGCCACACATTTTTTTGTTATACAGATTCTGATCACATCCTTATGGCTTACAGTAGTTGATCTGAATAAATATACAAGGTGAGTATCTCAATTATGGGTTCTTCATATAAACAATATTCAAATATTAAATAACATTTAATTTCATTCATTCAACAGGGTCACTGTGGATTCTGGAGGCACTGAAAGGGACACCAGTCTATTGCAGGGCATCATACATACACACACACCCATACTTAGGGACAACTGAAAGTAGCCAATCCACATTGGGACAGTGTAAGGAAACTGGAGAACCCAGAGGGAACCCACACAGACACAGGAAGAACTTGGAAGAACACAAACAATCCAAGCTCAGGATCCATCCATGAACAATTTGCATTAATGTGTTGATTTGAAATAAAGTTCTTCCTCTTTTCTATTCTTACTATTAATATGTTGCCAGAATTCATGTTTTTTTTTATTATTATTTACATTTTCCACTTAGTCCTGACTAATTGAACTTGCATAGCTCTTCACATATTAAGAATTTTGTAGTCCGAGTTGATTTTGCATCATTTCAAATTTCTCCGCTTCATGTAAATTATGTAACTAATGTATACATTTTCTTGTCCTGCAGACATCAGCATTAGCTGAGTGACTGAACAGATTAAATGTCTTTGATTATAGCTATATATCCCTGACCTCAGATTTCGGCAGGTGTTGTAAACTCCTAAGGAGTATGAATAGTGGGTAAAACTACAATAACCAAAGCTCTGCTTTGCTTCCCAGCCTTATGGATTAGCATCAATCCACCAGCCATGATGGGTCACATTTGACCATGTCCATCAGCTTGTGCAATAACAAATGACATAATACACACAGCATTCAGTTACATAAATAACATCAATTGAACTCCGCAAAAGCTCCTCTTTCGAATATTCACAGCCTCGTCAAAATCAATCTCGTCTTTCATTATTCTGTTGCATAAGGCCATCTATGCCTGTGGAAGACCAGGTTTTGAGAGCAAGGTCATACAAGTTCAACACTCCCATTTTTAACGTTCCTAGAAAGCATTAAACTCAAACACATTCGCTAATGTTTTATTTTTATCATCAAAATTCATAAATATGAAAGGTGAAAGACAGTGGTCATGCTCAGCAAGCTCACTTCAGTTTCTATTCAGAAAATGTTGCTGCTACAACCTAGTTGTAAAACATGAGTCATGAAAAATATCCAGCTATAAATTCAGACTGTGAAGCACAAACAGTGTATGGCGTTTATGAAGGTGACCACCAAGTGCTTGGAGAGGGAGTGTAATAAATAACACAGACATTCAAGTATGTGACATCTGGCACATTATTTAAGATAAAGCTATAAAACAACTATACACGGTAGCTTGGCATGTAGTTCCATTTCTTCAGGCTCTATAAGTGTGTGTCTATGAAATACTGCATAATCTTCTTGACCCTCCATGTTTACAATCCAGGCCATAACAAGTCTCCTACAAGTGATCTCAATTTACAAACACCAAGTGATGTCCGGACACCCACCCAGGAGCAGGGAGGTTTGGAATGCATGTCTGCCCAATACTGGAGCATTTTATCAGGTTGAGTATGATGGACAGACACCATGGCCTGGTAGCAGCAGCGTGAATACGGCACGGGTGGTCCTCCGGAGAAAAGTGGGGAATGGGTGGGAGTGATGCCAGCTGTGTGGGCACACAAACCTACAAACACATCTTCAGGAGGCAAGGGCTTGGGCAACGGTGCAGCAGCTGCTGCCAGAGAGAGCTTCAGCACAGCGGGACGGGAAAGCACATACGCTGTACCGCTGCAGTAATCCGGGAAGACCGTACCTGTGAAAGCATCTTTAGAAAAATAGTGCTTGCTGGTTGGATTATGGTCCGGTTCCACCCTCAAGTGAACCCGACCAAGGTAGAGTTCTTCAAGCTCCCGCTCTTTTGCCCCCCAGTTACGGTTGATGTACTGTAGCAGTGCACTAGGGTTGAACATCACATCGTCATCCACCTTGGCTAGGAAGCGAGCTTCAGGGCAAAAGCGCCGGGCCCAAGCTAACATGGACAAGGTCTTTAAGGTCAGGTTAGAATAGGAGTCCAGAAATCGACCCTGCACCAAGTCTGCATGTTCCCGTGCCTCATCTGCCAGTTGTTTGATCAAAACAGGATCTGATGCTTGCCCCAACATGAACAAAGTCATGACCCGATAACCTCGCACGTGCACTTCACCACCCCAGGTGTCACGGATTGCCTGACGAGCTTTACTGTTAGCAGGAGCCGAGGTCACCAAGGTGATGAGGTACGGCTTTGCGCGCTGGCAAACAAGCGGACTTGGCATAAGGAGGTATTCCTCTGGACGCGTAGGAGGCACACTCTGAGGAAGAATCCCACCGTGGGTACCTCCGACTCCATTCATTCTTAGAGAAGTAACCCATGACTCAATGTAGTCGATGAAGAGACCTGCAAAAAGGCAGGAAAACACCAGGAGGCACAGGACCGGGGTCAGCCCAAAGTGCTTCACCAGACGGATTTTACAAACCCACAGGCCACGGATCACCATTCCTGCAGACGCAAGTTCAGCCACAAACCATCGGAAATGTTTCTCTTTACTTTTTATTGCGCAGTCTCACTTCTGTTTCAAATGTTACACCCAAAACAGCCTTAAAGCATTTGCACAGGAAAATGAGTGCATCAGCATATCTTCATCATGACAGTCTGTCTGTAAAAAAAAAAGAAAAAAAGAAAAAGAAAGAAATGGTGAAGTATAATCCAGTTAGGAACTTACATTGGAAAAAAAGATTTACAATAAACAGCTACACAAGCATTTGGTGTGTTTTAACATGACAATGATTTACACTTAAAGAACACCAGACAAAATAACTCGGCTAAATTGAGCACCTAATTAGCACCTGTCTGTTTACATCGCCTTTTCAATTTCTAACAAACATAACAGACTGATTATCTAGAGAGAAAAATATATTTCAGGTAAAATCTTATTTTGGAGATATACTCCTAAACGTATTGTAAATATAATGTTGTGGCTAACTTGTATGAGAACTAACTGTATTAGGAAGAAACCCTGCAGTTTAAGCTAAAGCATTAGCTGCAGCATTATTAAACAACAATAATGATAAGACGCGTTTGTTTTTATTATAGTGTTGTCCCTATACTAGCTATATGAACACATAGTCTGAAAATAAGACACGTTTAGTTTCTATATTTTACATGTTTCGTCTAACTGGGAACAAACAACAACTACAAAGATGTCTAGGATTTCTTTAAGCGATCTGTTCATTAAAGCGCACCTTTTCTATCTGAAACATCCGACACATTGAAGTATCCGTGCCGTTATTTGGACTGAAACATGTTATTTCCTTGTATCCAGTGCACATGTACACAAACCCGCCTATATATATATAAAACATAACCCGACCTCACGATATACTGGTCATCTCAGTGTCCAGGACTCATTAAGCATGTATTCCTCAGACGCATCCGTCTTGATTTTGGCTTGTAAGAGATGCAGGAAACACATAAAGCTTCCGATGTCAGCTAAACGACAGTGTGCAATCGTCACTCATGCAGAATTTGTGGTATTGAAAGTGGCTCGTGTATCGTTTGTGTGTGCGCCATCTAGCGGTGAGGTGTGGCATCGCTGTGAAAAAATAAAGCGCTGTTTAATGAATTCATTTAGGCAGGATTGCACTTTTATAATCACAATTTATAGTTGAGGTCATGCATATTTTATGTGATTATTTTTCCTCAAAGAGGCTTCTCATTGATTAGGACTGTGAGGGCAAAATGGAAGAGAAACTTAGAATATTTTATTGGTCCCTATTGGATGTTCCATACTCTTCTGTTCTCTCTCTCTCTCTCTCTCTCTCTAGATTCCACTACCCTTCCTTTGATACTGCTTTGGCAACACAAGAAATAGTCAATTATTTGTCATGCCAATGAAGCAGGTGTAAACTGTTTCAGTATTACTTCTCTACATTGATCACTAAAAGTTTGAGATGATTTTAATCTAATTGCCGCACTAGTGTGCTATTTTCTTACAAATAGCGTCTAGGATGTTTCATCAGCAGCACTTTAGAAACCGTTTCCTTCCTATTAGCTGGTGAAGATGGTCAGACAGGTTGAGCAGCTCGGCCTGTGTTTTAGCAGCTGTTCATACTAAGCATTGAGTCTTTTAACAGAGAACGCTTTTGTGGTTGTATTTGGTGGTTTGTTTCATCAGATCATGCATCATTGTGAAATCAACTGGAACTATAAGCTGCAAACAACTAAACACTAAAGGATTAAACGGTGCCACAGGTAGCGCACTAGTCCGAGAGTATTGTTCAGTGCACAGAAAGTGGTATTAAAGAGCGACTGTGGAAATCCACCAATCCACGGGCGCTTGAGGCGGCAGACGTGATGACGTCACTAGCGTCTGGTTGTCGTGGCTGGTGCGCGCGAGCGAAGAGGAAAAAGGGGGGCAGAGCGAGCGCGCGACAGGGAGGAAGAGAAAAAACTCCCAGCAGGCCGAAACGGGGTCACGAACTATGACCTTTCACAGGAGAAAAACAATAACAAATCATTTGTATTAACTGTAACGACTGTAAAAATACGTCAACTAACTTCACAGGTAAGTCATATTTATATTTTATGTTCCCAGCGACCGTGGACGATGCTTAAAGTAGGCAAGATAAAAACCGTTTTTCTCTCGTTTAGCTGATCGGGGAAGGAGCCCGGCACCGAGTCTTAACGGCAGGCCGTGTCGTGCTGACGGACCGCAGATTTATTATCCGCGGACTGAAAGAAAAAGCGTGTCGCTAATATATAGCCATTTTGCACACACTTTCCTTAGCAGCTGTCAGTTTGCAAATAAACACTCATGTAGAACGCAGCTGGAATTTCTACACGAAAAATGCGCGCGACAAAGAGGACCGAGAATTAGCCTATTAGCCAACAGGCTAACCCTATGGGGTGTTGCGAAGCCCGACGCTATATCGCTTACTTTTTCTACCCGTATTTCGGCAAACCCAGCTTTCTTTGGTACTATTGGCTATTACAAACTATCTGCCGATTGGACAGTTTAGTAGCAAATCCAAGCGCAGGATTCGGGATAATACTGCCCAATCCTAGCGCAGAGGGCGGGATCTGTCGCAATATGGGTGGGGGAATGAGACGACCCTTTTACCTTTGCCATCTCGGGGTGGGTGTAATTTTTCCGCCCGATCCGAATATATAGTATGCGCGAATCTGTTATCGTAATTAAATAGACATTGCATGAAGTAACCCAGCAAAAAAAAAAAAAGCAAAAAAAAAGTTATTTCAAATTGTTTTTAATAAACTGCATGTAATACATGAGTGTCCTTATTTTGGCATTCCGCCAGATTCTCCATTTTGTGCATTTTTGCCTCCTCTAATAGGAGTTAGCGGTTTTAAATAAAACAATACCCAGTTACGTTTTAAAAATGGATTAAAAGACAAATTTTGTTTTTAAAAGCATTGCAGACCATATTCACTATATTGCCACAAGTTTTGGGACACCCCTCCCAATCATTGAATACAGGTGTTGTTTTTCAGTGGTTGGGCTTGGCCCCTTAGTTCCAGTGAAAGGAACTCTTAACCTGACAGAACACCTTTGGGATGAATTAGAGCGGAGACTGTGAGCCAGCCCTTCTCGTCCAGCATCAGTGCCTGACCTCACAAATGCGCTTCTAGAGGAATGGTCAAAAATTCCCATAAACACACTCCTAAACCTTGTGGAAAGCCTTCCCGAAAGAGTTGAAGCTGTTATAGCTGCAAAGGGCGGGCCAACTCCATATTACATTCATGTGCATGTAAAGGCAGATGTCCCAAAACATTTGGCAATATAGTGTACATGGGGATGAAAAGAAATTAGATGGATGAACATGTGACTCGCTCATCAAAATAAGGGGAAACTCAACCAAACTCGCTCATCCATGTTTTTATGGACCTTGCTTTGTGCACTGGTGTGCAGTCATGTTGGAACAGGAAGGGGACATCCCCAAACTGTTCACACAAAGTTGGGAGCATGAAATTGTCCAAAATGTCTTGGTATGCTGAAGCATTAAGAGTTCCTTTCACTGGAACTAAGGGGCCGAGCCCAACCCCTGAATTCAGTGATTTGGAGGGGTGTCCCAAAACTTTTGGCAATACAGCGTAGATGCTCTACAACATAATTTAAGGTTATCTTAGTGAAGAGGCAACATTCAATGCACTCTACTTTGAAAATAATGTCCTATATCCACAAAGTAACTCAATACTGATGTGTAATGAATAAGTTTGACTTGGAGGTCATGGTGCCATTGGGAGCAGTTTAAAAAAAAAAAAAGCATTGCCTGTAAATGTGCAAGATGATACCAGACTGTGGGAGACTGGAATGTGATGTGTCAGTACAGCTGATACAGTAGTACAGTAGATACAGTAGTGTCCCATATTCATATCTGTAACCAAATATTAATAGCACTAATGATAGCACTAATAGCACTAATAATAATACTGGTCTTGTGTAAACATGCTGTGCTGTTTCCCAAAACTAACCCTCAGTGAAGCGCACACCATTTCATCATTAATTCAATTGCTTGAATAGTTGGAATAGTAAATAAAAAATCCTGAGTTGACCTTTCTTATTTGCTATACTGTATTTAAGACTTTTCATAATGTTGTAGGCAAAACTTGTGCTGTAGAGCAAGTGTTCATCATTTAACATAAAGCTTTGGATGAACACATTAGTTCTGAGCTGACTTGCTTGAAAATAAACAACACAGACACCATGGCTGTGCTTGTTGCCCTGTTCTCAAAATGGCTGCTGCTTGACTGGAATGAAAACCTTCACCCACACCAGGCCTTGGACCCCCCTGGTTTATAGTTACCTCAGTATTGTCTGAAAATACTCGTTCGTATCTTTAATATACAGATGAAACCTTAACATGGTGTACTGTGAGCATGCTAAACAATGGCAGATGATTCACTGAGTGTTTCTGTGTACATAGCTGTACGAGTGCAGCATAATGTTTGTCATATCATGGAGTGATGTGCTGTTCATGTGGCGAACAGGTCCAGGAAGTCGTAACAGATGCAGCAGTGGCCTTGCTCCAGTAAGACACTGCTAATGACCTTATATCAGCATGACAACCAACCTAGCGATGCTGGCTCAGCAGATAGTGACCACTGAGCAGGTAGCCGAGGTGAGTGACCTTTGTGTAAATGTGAAGGACAACAGCCCTCTGTTTAAAGTGTAGCTTAATCAGTATTGTTCTGATAATAGAAGATTTACCCAGGAAATCTGAAAAAAAAAAAACCATGAAAGAATTCTCCAGTGTTTTTAAATTTTCTCCTGTTAAAAACCCCCTCCCATCCAGGCAGAAAGTTGATCAATCCCACCACCTCCTGCAGAAAGTTTGATCAATTCCACCACCTTCTGCAGAAAGTCTGATCAATCCCACTAGCTCCAACAGAAAGCTTGATTAATCCCACCACCTCCTGCAGAATGCTTGATTAATCCCACCACCTCATGCAGAAAGTCAATCCCACCACCTCCTGCAGAAAGACTAATACCACTTCTCCAGCAGAGATTCAGACCAATCCCATTTGTTCCAGCAAGAAGTTTGATCAGTCCCTCCTGCTCCAGCAGAGGTTTTATCAGTCTCGCCTACCTACATTCTATTTACCCGAATGTTTAATCAATCCCGGCTGCTCAAGCAGAGGTCTTGATCAATACCTTTTGCTTCAGTAAACAATTATGACGAATGCCTCTTTCTCCTGCAGAAGGTTTGACTTATCCCTCCCTGTCCAGTAGAAGATCTGACCTATCCTGTTCTAGCAGAATTTTTGATCAATCCTACCCTTTCCAGGATCAAGCCCACACCCTCCAGCAGAACATTTCATCGATCTAACCCCGTCTAGCTGAACATTTCATCTATCCTAAACCCAAAATGTTTGATCAATCCCTCCCGTGTAAATGAACCAGGCCTATTTTCTGAGTATCAGTTATGAAAGTGGTTGGCCTCCTGGTGGTCCAGCGGCAGGATCCCATGCTCTCATTGCCGCGGCCCGGGTTCGATTCCCGGGCAGGGTGCCATCCCAGCCACTGAAGAGTTAACTCTCAGTGCCGGTCCCTAGCCTGGATAAAAATGGGATCGTTGCGACAGGAACAAGTGTAAACAAGATCCAGTGTAAAACCTGTGCCAAATCATGTGGATCAAATGATCTGCTAAAAACAGTGGACCTTGCCATTGTGCAGGACAAACGCTAGGATAAAAAAAAAAGTTATGAAAGCAGTTTCTAAATGATCAAGGATCCGGTTCACAGAGAATCCACTAATCAGAAGCCAACGATACCATGACTGGTGTTTGACAGATTATCACTTCACATAACATTAAATGTTATTTACATTCAAGTTAGTATAAAATAATTCTCTGTAAAAATCTATTCATTTACTTTGTGTGAAAGAAACTAGTGTGTGTTTGCGCGGCTCTTTGTATTGCACGACTGGTCTCCATGGTAACATGGCACTTGACCTGCAGAGGACGAGTTTAACGAGAGCACACCTTGCCCCCATTCTCTTATTTGCACTGTGTGTGTGATATGCACGTTGTGATTTAAATGTCTAAGGGTGTTTGTGTGCTCTGCAGATGCAGGCATCTCCGACAGACAGCCCGGTGATGAGTGCTTCCCCACAGCGCATTCAGATCATCTCCACTGACTCCTCTGTCACCACGCCACAGAGAATACAGGTACATGACAATTATTTATACACATGTCACCTTTATAGGGAATCCAATAAAATGAGTTAAAGTTCTCAGGTGTCCTGGAACATCTGTTCTTGCGTGTCCTGGAACAACTGTTTTCGGGTTATGGGTGGAAGTGGATAAAATGTCCGGGAAGTATTAGTATAATGCTGGAAAAGTGTAAACATGTGCTTTTAGGTAGTTTAAGTGACACATTCGCACATGATTCTGTCTTAGCTCGTATATTCTTTGAAATATGTAAAATCAGAGGAAGTCACCAGACTTCCTGTAGTAGAGCTGAAAGAAAACTTTTGTTGTTCAGCGGCTTCTATTTTTTTTTTGCCATGCCCAATCACATGCATTTAAATAAATGACCCTGAGAGAGCTAGAGAGGTCTTTTATTTCATTTCTACACTTTCTCTGTTCTGAGTAATGAAGTTTCGACATGACTGGTTCAAAAAAAAGTATGTGATGCAAACTGAATTGCACAACAGCATGCGGTTATTGTCCACTTTACCCTTAAAACAGTGTTTCCTCTGTGCAGAGTAGAGGTGTGCATCAGGGGAGGAAAAAAAAGTCATGCAAACGTGATTCAGATGTGAAGTTTGTGGCGCAGAGAAAGGTCACGTTCATTGACAAGGGAATTCAATTCAAAGACGAACATTTACTGCATTCATTCCTTTCTTCTTTGGTAAACGCTTTACCCTGAACACATCTGTAATATTTAAACGTGCTTTTATTTTCTGAAATAGAATTAACTATGATTCCCTGCGGGGGGCACGGTGGCTTAGTGGTTACCACGCTTGCCTCACACCTCCAGGGTTGGGGGTTCGATTCCCGCCTCCGTGTGGAGTTTGCATGTTCTCCCCGTGCCTCGGGGGTTTCCTCCCCCGGTCCAAAGACATGCATTGTAGGTTGATTGGCATCTCTAAATTGTCCGTAGTGTGTGATTGCGTGAGTGAATGAGAGTGTGTGTGTGCCCTGCGATGGGTTGGCACTCTGTCCAGGGTGTATCCTGCCTTGATGCCCAATGACTCCTGAGATAGGCACAGGCTCCCCGTGACCTGAGAGTAGATCGGATAAGCGGTAGACAATGAATGAATGAATGATTCCCTGCCAGGTACAATCACAAATAATTAATGTCTGTTATTATCCTCTGGGAGTAGGATTATAAAAATCAGTCATTCATACACCATCATTGCACAAGTTTGAAGTAGTAACATGAAGCACCACTAGGAAACAATATGAGTTTTATTATGAACTCATAGGTTAAGCATGAAAAGGTAAACATTATTGTCATTTGGGAATGATAGGTGTTTCATGAGCAAGGGATTTTATGTTGCTGGGCCTTCCCAAATATTAGTTGAATACCCTTCTTTCACTGTAGAGTTAGTTTTAGCTAAACGTATCTGTTTCACCTTCATCCTACCAGGAGAATCCCACTGAGGACCTGACCTCAATCAAAACTTGGGTTAGTTTGTTTGATTATTATGGCGTGGGATTTGAACTAATGAAAGCTTAACCAGCACACTGGTGTCTTACAGTGAGTAAGTCTCTGCACACAGAGTAGAATATTTCATTAAAATGTGTGATGAAATGATAATTGGGTGATAAAAAGAGACGGTGTATAGAGATGCAAGATAGAGAGACTTTGCAATATGAGTTTATTGAGAGATTATGAATTTTAATAACCCGTAAAGGTTTATTAGAAATTGTTAGACATGGCATGGACAGGATTTTTGTATCAGTGCCTAAAGGACTGCACAGCCTTTTTTTTATTGTTGTAGTCAATAATGCTTGATTTTGCAAAAAGATTTGATGCAAATTGAAGAGTTTTTTGTTCTTTTTTTAAAGCAGAAAACTACCTGAATTGGTAAAATTGCAAGATCAGGATTTTTCTTTCCAACTACTGCTAGTTAAGACACATAGATAATGGCTCTGTGATAGCTGTACTCATATTTGATGCACATGAATCGAAGAGGGATTTGGCTGAATGCAAGTTTTGATGATGTCACGTGACACATCCTGGCTCAAATCTATAAAAAATCTTTGGGAATTTTGAAAAATTGCAAGCTCCTTCTGCTTGATTTGTGTGTGTGTGTGTTTTCTGTGGTGTATGTCATTACACAGTGTATTATGTAGAAAGAAGTTGATAACACTATTAGCACACTTCTTCTCAGATTGTGACGGATCAGCAGACGGGACAGAAGATCCAGATTGTGACGGCTGTGGATCCGGCAAGCGTGCCCAAGCAGCAGTTTATCCTGGCTGCTCACGATGGAACGGCAACAGGCAAAGTCATTCTGGCATCCCCCAGCAGCCCTAGCACTAAACAGCTCATCTTCACCACAGCTGACAGCCTGGTACCTGGTCAAATACAGGTACACACACACCTACACACAGTGTGTTGTACATACTTGTTTGTCAGCATCAGTGAAAAACGACCAACACTGAACTACCAACAAGATATTGTTTGGAAACTGGACAATTTGTAAGACTTCAGTGACACTGACACAGTGATGCTGTGATACGGGTATAGAGGCAGCAGTATTGTGGGTGATTTTAAACATCACTTTTTCACTGCTGCACTTGATTACACACAGTGCCATGTCACTATCATGTTAGTAGTCACTGCTTTGTTGAGTATAATTCAGTACACAAAAAATATCTGGCCTAGCTATCCCTGTCTATAACTAATAACTTGCTAACTCAGTACAGGTGTTAAAGATGATGATGTGTTGGACAAAGACAGTGACTTTTCCCCTTATTTGGTGGTGCAGTTTGTCACAGATGTCTCGGTGGAGAGGATTCTGGGTAAAGGAGGAGAGGTAGGCCGTCTGCAGCCTGTAGAGTACTGCGTGGTGTGTGGAGACAAAGCCTCGGGTAAAAACGAAAATTTACACTTAAAATAGCAGTCCTGGAATACTCATGCAAGTTTACCTTCATCTGTATAATATATCTAATACCTCTGTGTTGGGGGCGTGTGTGATTTTTAGGTAGGCATTATGGAGCTGTTAGCTGTGAGGGCTGCAAGGGCTTCTTCAAGCGAAGCGTCAGAAAGAGTCTGACCTACAGTTGCCGCAGCAACCAAGACTGTGTGGTCAACAAGCACCATCGCAACCGCTGCCAGTTCTGCCGCCTCAGGAAGTGCCTCGAGATGGGGATGAAGATGGAGTGTGGGTGTTTTTTTCTTCTTTGCACGTCCTTGCACCTTACACATACTTTCATTCAGGTTTTTTTGCATGCACCTTTTTTGCATGCAAGCTTACAAATAAAGCTACACACAAGTGTATAGAAAGGACCAACTACATATGCACATACATGATATTAAACTGAGGAATTACCTCACTATGACCTGTGTGTGTATGTTTGTGAATAATGATTACTTAGAATGATTAAAAACTGTTTGTCTGTGATTACAATGACATATATAATAGAGCATTTTATTAGGAACACTGTACTAACATTGAATAGAGCTCTCAAAACAGCCTTGATTCTTCATGGCATGTATTCCACAAGATGTTGGAAACATTCCTTTGAGATTCATGTTAATTGCATCACGCAATTTCAGCAGATTTTACAGGGGAACTGGATTCTACTGGATTCAGATCCGGTGTCTGGAAAAGTGACTGAAGAACACTGAACTCATTGTCATGTTCATGAAAGCAGTGTGAGGTGACATGATGCATTATCATGCTGGATGTAGACATTAGAAGATGGTAAATTGTGGTTATGAAGGGTTGCAAATGCAACAGCACTTAAATAGTCGGTGGCTTTCAAATGCTAATTGATTGGTATCAACAGGCCCAAAGTGTGCCAAGAAAACATTTCCCACATCATTACACCACCTCCACTAGTTTGGACTGTACACAAAGCAGGACCCTGGCATCGATGTGCTTTAGCAGAAATCGAGATTCTTTAGATCAGACTTTTTTCTGTCCAGTTTTGGTGAGTCCGTGCCCACTGCAGTCTCAGATTCCTGTTTTTAGCAGACAGAAGTGGAGCCTGATGTGATATTTTGTTGTTGTAGCCTATCTACCTCAAGGTTCATGCTAAGCACAATTGTACAAAGTGATTATCTGAGTTACTGTAGCCGTTCTGTTAGCTTGAACCAGTCTGGCTATTGATCCTTTCTTAATCAACCAGGGCAGTCAGCAGAACTGCTGCTCACTGAATGTTTCAGCAGTTCTACTCAAACCAGCCTGTCTGCCACCGACAATCACGCCACATGATGTCAAACTCACTGAACTCAATTTCCGAAGCTGCTTGTTTGTATCTGCAGGATTATATGCATTGCAGTGCACTCACATGATTGGCTGATTAGATAATTGCATGAATGAGCAGCTGTACAGTACAAGTGTTTCTAATAAAGTGTCTGATGAGTAGCTAATCTGGCTCTGTATGTTTGTGTGTGATTCTGCAGCTGTGCAGAGTGAAAGGAAGCCATTAGACCTGCCCAGAGAAAAACCTGCAAATTGTGCTGCCTCGACTGAGAAAATCTACATCCGAAAAGATTTGCGAAGTCCCCTTATAGCAACGCCAACATTCATCACAGACAAAGACGGCACACGGTAATACACACTGACTTCTAAACTCAAGGTATACTCTTTGTTATGGAATTTATGCTGTTAGTCTTTAAAACACGAACACATACTTTATGGCTTGTACCACCACCAAAACTTCAGAATCTACACGTAGCACAACAAACATAACAAATATTCTACATGCAAGATGATCGGTACATGGTTTCGTTTCTTATACTTGCCTTTTTTCTGGTATGGAGCTGCTTCATGATCGTCACCATTAGAACTTTTTTGCAATTTCAACAGTAACTCGGTTTTTTATTGTGATCATGGAAATATTGTGCAAGTTTTCTTAATGTATTGTGTAAAATTAATAGCTATAGTGGATTTCATCTCTGCACTTTCAAAATCAAACGGTCTGACAGAAGCAATATTTCATGTGTTTAAGCTCTTTATTTGACTTGTGGAGCCCCGTGATGGAAGCATAGTAGCAACGATTTTGGGTTTTATCACAATCTTAGTCCCTGATTGGTTGTTAAAATTGTATATCGTTTCTTTAGCTCTGGGTTACTGGACCCTGGGATGCTGGTGAACATTCAACAACCTGTCATCCAAGCAGACGGCACGTTACTCTTAGCAACAGACACCAAGGTAACATCTTTTCCTCCAATGCATTTTTTTATAGATGGATATTTTTATGTACCTGTAGTCATGGATACCAACGTACTAATTAGTCAAGTCTAATAACGACAAAGCCTTATCTTGAGTTGATTTACATAATTTTTTTGAATTAATGATGTTAATTTGACCTTTAGACAGAGAGCAGCCATGGGGATTTAGGCACACTGGCCAATGTGGTGACATCATTAGCCAGTCTTAGCGATTCACTCAATAATGGGGATGGAGACATTACAGCCAGCCAACAGGAGGAGTCTGCCAGTGAAATCACACGGTACTGACTCTGTGTGTGTGTGTGTGTGTGTGTTTGAGAGATAGAGAGAGAGGGAGAAGGCATTTGTATATTTAAGACCGTGCCCCCCTTCTGTGTATAAAGATTTCTACAGAGAAAGTGTGGGTTGTAGAGATAAGTCATCTGTATATTTGAGAATGCCTTTCTTTCTGTGTAAAAATTGGTAGAGAAACTGTGTGTTAAAGGAAGTCTGTGTGTGTGTGTGTGTTTGCGAACTGTTAAGATGTTATCACGTATTGTCAGTATACCGTTGTGCTGAAATGAGTGTGTGTTTGCACACAGTGCCTTTGACACTCTGGCCAAAGCGTTAAACCCTAACGAAGAGGGGGAGGGGCAGAGCCTGTCAGAGACTGAGTGTGTGGGCGGAGCAACTATACAGGTCATCAGCAGAGACCAGGTCACACCTCTTATAGAAGTGGAGGGTCCTCTGCTCACGGACACACACGTCAACTTTAAGGTACGTCTCTACATCCGAGCAGAACATCACTGCCATGTGCTTTGTGTTTATAATTTTCATTATTTGAACTAGGTGTTTTAATAGGGACAATAAATGAAAAACACTGACCATTCCTGAACCAAACCTGAGATTAGAGCACGGTAGCTTTGGTGTTTATTACATCATCATTATAGAGCTTGTCTTAGATAAATGATTGGTGTCCAAGCAACAGTATCCAAAAAAAAAAATCAACAAAAAGAAAAGACTTAAAGCAAAATGAGAAAAGAAAAACATTCCAGTGATTTAAATGTCTTTTAAATATATATCTGCCCCATTAAACCAAATTACCTGTGACATTATATTACTGGTTTAAAATTGTGTGTATTTGGGAACACATGAGGTGGTTTACCAGAATTGCATGCAACATGAATGTGAAAAAAATGAAGGACAAATGCAGAAGACATGAAGTAGTGGATTTAATGAAGCTTCCATGCTCTAAATCATAGAAGCATGCTGGTAGAGGACAGTTTCTTCATAGAAATCCAAGAGTGTGGATATTGCATAATAAAAAAAAAAGAGTATAATGAATCCTTACAGCATACCATTTCTGACACAGTTCTTTACATCTTTCAATAATCCTTAATAATTTAATAATCCTTTAATAATACCTAGTGTAAATATAGCTACGTATGAACATTCATTTCATTCCCACGCTGATGAGCAGAGCTGCAGCTTCTCTCTCTCTCTCTCTCTCTCTCTCTCTCTCTCTCTCTCTCTCTCTCTCTCTCTCTCTCTCTCTCTCTCTCGCTGCTCATGTTTGTTATAGTGCCACATTAGTCTCATGCCATGTTTTACTATCAAATTAAAATGATCATACAGGCAGCATTCTTATGAAATCCTTGATAAAATGTATAAGTTGCAAGTATACACCAGCCTTAACAGTTCAGAAAGGAAGAGTTTATTACTCTGTGTTCTTACCTCTCTAGCTGACAATGCCCAGTCCCATGCCCGAGTACCTGAATGTCCATTATATTTGCGAGTCTGCATCCCGTCTGCTGTTTCTCTCCATGCACTGGGCACGCTCAATCCCAGCCTTCCTAGCTCTCGGGTGAGAGTCACTGTATTAACATCCATATTGAATAAAAAATTAAAATGGACAGAGGTTTGTACATCACACTCTATCTATCTATCTATCTATCTATCTATCTATCTATCTATCTATCTATCTATCTATCTATCTATCTATCTATCTATCTATCTATCTATCTATCTATCTATCTATCTATCTATCTATCTATCTATCTATCTATCTATCTATCTATCTATCTATCTATCTATCTATCTATCTATCTATCTATCTATCTATCTACATTGCACGTTATAAAACAAGACATAATGCCAGTGGCTATAGTGAAACATAAAGGAACATCCTAATGGACATGGAAAAAAACATAACTGTAGGCTCGCTTTAAGGAATGTTTCTGTTTTTACACAGCCTTGTTTTCTTTATGAATCTGTCATTTACTTCAGTCGCAGGTCTGTTATAAAATTAGGGTATGAATTAATCGGTATCTCATACAGAGTGACATTAAACTGACATTAAAAGACTGATGAAATCACAAGCAGCTTGTATACATACATCATATCATGATACATGTATAGAAATGTCTTCATGTATCATATGATATGTTTTGTCATAGTTGCCCAAACCTAACAAAAGTTATCACAGCCTATATTTAAAATCGAGTTGAAAAAGATTTTCCAAATTTAGCAACAAACAGTGTATGTAAAAGTAAGCCACTGTATGCTGAGCATCTTTATATAATTGTGCTCTCTTGAGGAGCCCATGCATGCCATTCTTGAGTGTGTATCTCTACATACGTATGTGTATGTGTTGGTGTGGCGCAGGCAGGAGTGTAACACATCTCTGGTACGGGCGTGCTGGAACGAGCTGTTCACTCTCGGTCTGGCGCAGTGTGCTCAGGTCATGAGCCTCTCCACCATCCTAGCTGCTATTGTCAACCATCTGCAGAGCAGCATCCAGGAGGGTAAGTCAGCTCTGTAATGCTCCAATAGGAGTATTGGTTATTATAAATTAGTTGTTTTTTGATGGAGAAATGTGACAGTCCTTAACGCGTCAGTAACTAATCGCTCTTGTGTTACTTAAAGACAAGCTGTCTGGCGAACGAGTGAAGTTGGTGATGGATCACATCTGGAAGCTGCAGGAGTTCTGTAACAGCATGGCCAAGTTGGAGACGGACGGCTATGAGTACGCCTACCTGAAAGCCATCGTCCTCTTCAGTCCAGGTGAACACTCTTCCTACACTGAATTACAACTTGCAGTTTAATTATTTTTCAGTGAAACCCAAATCATGTTTTTTTGTCTGTCTTTGTTAGACAGATTTGTGTGTGTGTGTGTGTGTGTGTGTGTGTCTCAACACCAGACATATTGAGTCTCAAGACATAGCGGAAATTAAGCAAAAACTTCATGAAATATCTTCATGTACAAACCATCCTCTACATGTTTGCAGTTTTTCTTTGTAAACACATACCGTATATGACACAAGGTGTGACAGCTGGAGTAAAAACAAACAGAAAAAATTAGATTTCTGCTGCAGCAGGTCTCCACAATCTCTAAAATTCGAGAAGCCCAGCCGAAAAGGCACACAATATTTTATAATACTGCCAAAACCGTAGTCACATACATGAAAGTAAGTAAGTAAGTAATCTCTTCTGATTCGCTCACAAAAGTCCTTGTTCAAACACAATTGCCAAAGGTCAGCAGATAGATGTGTTGAAACCTTTCTTACGAATTTTTCTCACCTTATCTTGCGATTAGGACAGATTCCTGTTTCTTTCCTTCTGCAGTTATAATTATCGCCTTGGTCATGCACACTTTTCCACTATGGTGACATTTCACCAGTGTCCTGATTCATACCTGAGGATGGATTCCAAAGCTAACAAATTGAATTAAAAACCAATTTAATATTACACATTTTATACTTTTAGCCACATACACCAACATCTCTTCCTTAGTTAAACTGCTTAGTTGGTATATAAAGAGACTAAATAGTGACTAACACATCTCTAAGTGTTTTTGTTTCTTTTACACCACAAAATATTTCACTTTGTATTCTTTTATATATCTATATCTATATAATTTTTCTGTAAAAAAACTGCTGTAAAATCTCTGCAAAACAAGTTAAAAATAAACAATCATTCACCACGACTTACCAGCTTAACATTTCTCTATCATGAAGTTAATAAGATAAAAACAGTGCTTGTCATGCTACTAAGAAATCCCAAAACTTAAACTCGTCCCTCACTGTGTAAGACCACCCAGGCCTGAACAGCAACAGCCAGATCAAGAAATTTCAGGAGAAAGCACAGATGGAGCTGCAGGATTACGTACAGAAGACTTATCCAGATGACACATACAGGTCTGTACATTGGTCTTTTCTTTCTTCACCTCTCTGCTCTATCTCTCTTTACCTTATACAATTGCTTTCTCTGATTGGATGTGCAGACTGGCGCGAACCCTGATGCGTCTGCCAGCGCTGCGTCTGATGAGCTCCAGCATAACGGAAGAACTTTTCTTCACCGGGCTAATCGGAAACGTACCCATTGACAGCATCATCCCTTACATCCTGAAAATGGAGACTGCCGACTACAACAGCCAAATCACTGGTCCCACCGCATGACTCCAGAGCTAACCTGTTTCGAGCTCCAGATGCAGACTGAAATCCTACAATCTCCCATTGTCACTTGCCTTCATTGCAAAGCAATGCAAAACTTAGGACCATCACGTTCTTCTTCTTCTTCTTCTTCTTCTTCTTCTTCTTCTTTCCCCCTTGTGTCAAGCATTTCATTTTCCTAACAAACAGCTGTATCAGTTATACGGTGCATCTGACTGAATGTTACTTTATAAGGTTTGCATTTTAACTTACCTTAGAGTCAGCTCTTTTTAAGCACTTATGGGGAAAACGTACCATGCGCACGCTTTTGTATTATTTTAAGATTTATGTATTAAGTATTTGACTCCTCGGTGAACTGTACTAGTGTTTTAGTAGTGTAATGGAAATCAGGCCATGGTCAGTTAGGATCCTGAAAATAACCTCATCGTGAATTCTTATGCAAAAGTAGTTGCATGGGTCTCTGTGACCCGGGGTCTTATCTAGGATCCCCTTGTTTTGCCTTCCATTATGTATTGAATATTCCTATATATGTATAAAATGAGAGAGAGAGATAGGAGACCCTGATACACAGGCACTATTAGTTCTAGGATCAATATCCCAGACGTGCATTAAGCTTAGCTTTGCACTAAATTGCAATGTCAGTGGTGATCCATTATTTAATATTTAGCTTTGTAGGGTTTTTTCTTAAACAGTTTAAGCCGCAGTTTCGGCTTGCTCCATGTTTTGCTTATACCGGATATATGTCAGCTCGGAATCTTTAACCGCTTCGATCTTGGTATTGATTTACAAAACAACACCTCTGCTGTTCAGACAATCAGCATATAAAAGGATGACGCACTTATCCTGAACGATTCATCACTTTTTCTTCATTTATTGTGCTAATATTTCTTCCATGCTTCTACCTGTTCAGTTGTATTTATTTGAACGATTCCTCATTATATATCAGCTCCATTCTTTTCCATGAATCGTTAGTAATTCGATTGTAGTCTCATGCTAAAGAACGATCTAAGAGCACTCCTCAGCAGTAAATAACGTAGTCAGCTCCGTTGTACCAGCAGGTTTCACACAGTTAGTATTCCTTTATGCTTTAATTTATTCATCATAAACAAGCTGTCGGGGCTCCAGTGTGGTTGTTTTTTTTGCCATATGAAATCATGACAGCTGTCTTCTGTGAAACGTACTCAAAGTACAATCATGCACTTATGAATATTATATGAGAGTGTGAAATACATCTATTTAGCCTTTGAAGGGTGATCTTCAAACATAAGGAGATGAATATCTGCATACCGGAAATGTATATGTACTGTATAAAAGCCTACCTAAATATTTGGGTTTAAAACCCATTCAGACTGTTTTTAATCGTTGTTGTGATATCATGTTCGATGAGATTTATACTACATGTAATTTCATTAAAATGAATGCATGTCTATTTTAAAACCGTTTTTCATTTTTCTCTGGCAAAGAGATGGTAAACTTTAGTTTAGTTTTTTTTTTGTATATAATGCATGGAATAGTTAATGCATTTTATTAAATGCTGTACCAAGATGGCGTAAAAATGTTGTGGCTTAGAAATACATATTTATCTGCCAGAGACTAAAAGCAAGCAAGTAATATTTTTTTTTCCTTTTCTTTTTTTTTCTTTTCCCTCCATTTATGTACATTGCAGAGAAACTAATGACCTCAGTATCTTGTCAACAAAAGCCTTTTTTTAAAGAATATACATGTATGAATTAGTTGTGTTGGATGTGTCCTTTTTAAAGTGATAAAAAAAAAAAAAAAAAAGAGTAACTAAAGCAACATATGGTTTGACATTTGATGGTTGTCAAATCACATTATTGGTGATGAGTTCCTGTACTTATCTGATTCTGTTTTCACTTTCATACTAAGGGTGGAAAAAATTCTGACGATTTATTTCGGTTTAATTTTTTTTTCCTCACCACAAAAACAGGGGTGTTGTAAACTTTAAATTGCTTGTTTAGGATTTCAATTCTTGAGTATTTTTAAAAATAAAACAGTTGTTTCGTATTAACCTCATTAACTAAAATTACCATTAAATGGGAAAGAAACCAAGCCAACATAAATTTCAGTTAAGAATGCTTCTGTACAAAAGGAGGACGGGATACAGTGTCTCCATCTGCAGTGTGCCGTATACTCCCTAGTGCCTGATACTCCCTTCCTATGACACACACTGTCCTGCTTTTCCAAAACAGTGTTGAGAAGGCCTCTTTTTTGTGTGTGTGTGATTCATTTTAGGAGATTCCCTGAGACATGTTAAAAAAATTCAGTTTGTAGGTTAGTTACTTTTTTTTTTTTTTTTTTATACATGAAAACAACTGACTTAATTGAATCTTCTTCTTCACTTTTTAATACTTAAAAAGCACACCTTGGAACAGAGTACATTTAAAGCCATTTTTTGTAAAAATGTACTTGAATATATTTTTCGGTGTAACATCCATTATTAATTGAATTAAACAATTTTATACAGTAACTGTACACCGATCAGGTATAACATTATGAACACTGAGAGGTGAAGTGAATAACACTGATTATCTCCTCATCATGGCACCTGTTAGTGGGTGGGATATATTAGGCAGCAGGTGAACATTTTGTCCTCAAAGTTGATGTGTTAGAAGCAGAAAAAATGGACAAGCGTAAGGCTTTGAGTGAGTTTCACAAGGGCCAAATTGTGATGGCTAGACGACTGGATCAGAGCAGCTCCGGTGGTTAAGGCTCTGGGTTGTTGAACGGAAGATCGGGGTTCAAGCCCCAAGCTGCTACTGTGGACCCTTGAGCAAGGCCCCCAACCCACCCTGCTCCAGGGGCACTGTATCATGGCTGTCCCTGCACTCTGACCCCAACCACCAAGGGTGGGATATGCGAAGAAAGAATTTCACTGTGCAGTAATGTAGATGTGACAAATAAAGACAACTTATCAACAAAACTGCAGCTCTTGTGGGGTGTTCCTGGTCTGCAGTGGTCAGTATCTATCGAAAGTATCCTTTAAGTCCTGTAAGTTGTGAGGTGGGGCCCTACCTCGCAACTTACAGGACTTAAAGGATCTGCTGCTAACATCTTGGTGCCAGATACCACAGCACACCTTCAGGGATCTAGTGGAGTCCATGCCTCGACGGGTCAGGGCTGTTTTAGCAGCAAAAGTGGGACCGACACAATAGTAGTTAGGTGGTCATAATGTTATGCCCGATTGGTGTACATTCACTTAAGACAAATTTCTCGGTGTAATAAATTAATAACTCGATTATTATTAAATAAATCTAAATTACTAACTCAAGAGAAGTGACTGTTATGAATAGGAGAATGAGTAATAAAATTACCAATGCACAAAAAAGGTATTTCTTAGCCCATTTCGCTGTGATGTGTAACGGGAGTGTCCGCCGACTCGCTGGGTGGCAGTGAGTGTGTTTCCCTCAATAGAGCACAACAAGAAGAACATGAGCTGGTCCTGAGGATAATATTTTACACACGCGTGTCAATTAAAACACTTTTTTTTTAATCATGCCGATGAAAGGAAGGTTCCCGATACGGCGGACATTAGAATATCTGCAGAAAGGTGAAGTAGTCTTCAAAAACACGGTGAAGATTATGACCGTGAATTACAACACGCGTGGAGAACTGAGTGAAGGCGCAAGGTCAGTCGCTTAGCCTGCTAGCTCTTAGCTCAATAGCTAACTTGCACTGAGTGTCGGCGGTCCATGTCACAGAAAAAAACAACAATACATTTTACGTTTAAATTATGAGCATACATATGTTCTGCTAGTATAAATAGTTACAAACCCATTACTATGTAAAGAATATAAGTTAATTTGTGTAGTGTTATAATTAAACGCTCTTCTATGTTGCCAGAAATGTTTCTGGAAATTTCTAAATAAGTATAGTCAGGTGGCTAGTTATCTAATGATGCTAAAAGACGCTGAGGTGAGATTACAGACCATGTTCATGTAAATGGTTTACATTTGAATTAAACAGAATTTGATAACGCTTGTTTGTTTTGTTATTTGTTTGTTTATTGTCCTTTGCAGGAAATTTGTGTTCTTCTCTGTGCCACAAATCCAGTACAAAAATCCCTGGGTTCAAATAATGATGTTCAAAAATATGACTCCGTCACCTTTTCTTCGATTCTACCTGGGTAAATACATGTTTGTTTGTTTTTAAATGATATTATAGTCTACTATTTAACTTAACAATTAATTTTACCTAAATGTCATGCTGACTACCAGACAACCACTTTACCTAATGCAGTTACATTATATTGCCAAAAGTTTTGGGACACCCCTCCAAATCATTGAATTCGGGTGTTCCGATCACTTCCATGGCCACAAGTGTATAAAATCAAGCACCTAGGTATGCAGACTACAAATTTCATGCTCCCAACTTTTGTGGGAAGTTTAGGGATGTCTCCTTCCTGTTCCAACATGACTGCACACCAGTGCACAAAGCAAGGTCCATAAAGACATGGATGAGTGAGTTTGGTGTGGAGGAACTTCCTCACCTGAGTCCTGACCTCAACCTGACAGAAAATCTTTGGGATGAATTGGAGCGGAGACTGAGCCAGCCCTTCTCGTCCAACATCAGTGCCTGACCTCACAAATGCGCTTTTAGAGGAATGGTCAAAAATTCCCATAAACACACTCCTAAACCTTGTGGAAAGCCTTCCCAGAGGAGGTGAAGCTGTTATAGCTACAAAGGGTGGGCCAACTCCATATTAAACCCGATGGATTAAGAATGGGATGTCATTAAAGTGCATGTAAAGGCAGACGTCCCAAAACTTTTGGCAATATAGTGTATTAGGAATTGGTGTACTTTTAACGGACAATAATAAATTCACACACAAGCGTGATGGTTGATTGTGTTGCGTCCATTGGTAAGACTATTCTGGGAGTTTTTTCACCTGTCCTAAGATGTTTTTATTTTTCGGTAGATGATGGAGAGCAGGTATTGGTAGACGTAGAAGGAAAGGACTATAAAGAAATAACCCAGCATGTCAGGAAGATGCTGGGCAAATCAGAGTAAGTGTTGTTTTTTCAGTCTTTAATGTCTCAAATCCTATTGAGCAGGCATCTATCTCTTAACAATTTTCACCATTTGCTCAAGGAGCTTCATTAGCCCTATCCGATGAAGACTCTAACCACTCTGTGTTTTTCCTCACAGTAAAGTTTTGCAAGCTGAGGCATTAGCTAAGATGGAGTCCTCAAACCCTGCGAACTTCGGGCCCAAAAAATACTTCCTTCGCGAGTGTATAAGTGAAGTGGAAGGTCAGGTTCCTCACCCAGGTCGCGTGCCCTTGCCAAAAGAGATGACCGGCAAATACAGGACCAAAATGGCCGCTGGCTCTGAGGACTAAACCTCGTCAGGAGAAAGAAGAAAAAAAAACGGAGGACAGGATAGTAACATTTCATTCCTCAGTAGGGTCTTCTGCCTGAATGGACTGCAGTCAGTATGTGTGGAAATGCTTTTGGGCTTTCTCATACTGTGGAAATATAAAGCAGCCACGGTGGTTTTTTGTAAAATAAAAAATGGACTGTTGGTTGATTATTACTTGGTATTCATCAAGACTTGGTGATACATGAATGACACCACAGTAAAGATTCACTTGACCGTAGTATTTTTATTTGATCCGTTTTATTAGTGCAGTGTTTGCATTCTGAATGTGAACAGGCTTCCACTGACATTACCCACAAGCACATCATTTATGGCTACTTATTACCAAAACAAACAAAGAAATCCGTTCTTCATTCGGCCCTGCGCAGACATGTTCACTTGAAATACTGCCTATTCATGATAAATAAATCTTGTTACAACTGTAGGAAATTTATATTGTGATTCTCTCCTAAAGTGTATAGGATAGACCTGTCAGTGCAGAACTGGTTTAGTGTTAGTCAACATATTCACGGTGTAACTAAAGTGTAGATCAAATATTTAAGCAGACATCCAATATCGGCATTAAAGAGAGATTGTAGAAGGTGCAGCACACCATGACGGAAAGCTATTACGGAGCTATTTAAACAGATTTGACGAACAGTTAGTTGCATTACCCAAGAATGTGGAGTTGAGAAATTGAGCAGAAATGACTGAAAAGGTCACCACCTCAGTCTAACAAGCTTTCACATTTGAAAGAAAACTTGTTCATTTCAGCAAACGACTTGATTATTCATACTCAAGTCTTAAACCAGTGGAGCACATTCATTCCCAAGACTGTTGTACATGATATCTGTAGGCAGTTACACCAGGCCATTAAAATGATGATCATTCTTCAAGCAAACAAGCAGGTGCACGGATCTTAAAATAAAACTTGTAGCATTATCTTACAAATCTTAAACTGCTAGACTCTCTTGTTGGTACTCAGGAAAATTGCTATATATTCCCAGTGTCATTTGTTAATCATGGCATGCTCACCTTTTCAACAATATCACAGATTTCTTGCACGAAATCACCATCAGTATCTTGTTATTCTGAGAAAACATCTCTAATATTATACAGAAAGCATCTTTTAATATTAGAAATAAATTAGTTGAGAAAACAATTAAACATAGAATTTTGAGGAAATACTGAAAACAATTCATTATAACAAGAAGAAGTTGCTTTCGGCTGCTCCCTGTTCGGGGTCGCCACAGCGGACCAACTGGTCCGCACAACAACTTGGCAAATGTTTTACACCGGATGCCCTTCCTGACGCAACCCTCCCGACGCAACCCTCCCATTTTTCCGGGCTTGGGACCGGCACTGCATCCAGTGGCTGGGGTTGAGGCATTGGCTGGGAATCGAACCCGGGCCTTCCGCATGATAGGCGAGAAACCTACCACTGAGCCACCAATGCCTCTCATTAGACAATGTTCAACAAATAGCAACATAGCATAGAATTGACAGTTTTCCTGTAATAAGATGCTTTTCTGTAAATAATACTGAGAGATTTTTCTCATAGTAAGATGCTTTCTTTTAATTATAAGCTCCTGATGAGATTTTTTGCTCCTGTGTAGCAGCCATGCACTGCCATACAATTGAGCCGTCAATCAATCAGTAAATCCTGACCAATCAGCTGTTCTTAATGAGGGTTTCTGTGTTCGAACGAATCACCAAATGTCCTCTGAGGTAATGGAAAGTATAATCACGATCGTATTCTGACCATGTTGCGCACCTCTTGGACAAGGCAACATTTCTGTTATGCTGCTAATAGTGTTATGATGAAAATATTGCAAAGTTGTTGAGTATCTGTTTTAAATATATTACCTATTTAATATAGAACACGAGGAACCCTGATGCCAGTCTTCATTTTCCATGTGGTGACCTTTGTGTGTGAGAAAGTGATTTGTTGGTTTGGCTCACACGAGTTAACACGAGTCTAATCACCAAACAATGGGCCTCATTTATCAAAGTCCTTAGCAGGAGCATTTACATTAGTAATGTGTGAAAAAT
This sequence comes from Hemibagrus guttatus, assembly GCA_033459395.1. Classification (NCBI taxonomy): domain Eukaryota; kingdom Metazoa; phylum Chordata; class Actinopteri; order Siluriformes; family Bagridae; genus Hemibagrus; species Hemibagrus guttatus. Next base: position 8,173,077 of record JAUCMX010000007.1, read on the forward strand.
GAATAAAAATATCCTGAGTGTATTTGTGTAGGTTTACGTATAAGGCGGCGTATTAAGGTGAAGCTTTATAATTGCATAATTAGTGATTTGATATTGAAATTTGCTAAAGGAATTATGTTGGGATAAATCTTTTATATTTCGATCACGCACTAATTTAATGACAGCTTGGTGACAGGATCATTTTCCGTTAATGACTCGAAAAACACCAATCAATTACAAATATATAAACTAACAATATGACTTGTTCAATTAAAGACAAAACCCTGTAAAAGATGGAAGAGGGAAGCTTATTAAACATAACTGAGTACACAAACAGTTCTGGAGCCCACAAGAGGGCATTAAAGTAATGCAGAACTGATATCAGGCCTTAGTGTGGTCCAGCGGCAGGATCCCGCGCTCTCAGTGCTGCGGCCCGGGTTCGATTCCCAGGCAGGCCGCTAACCCAGCCACTGAAGTGTTAAGTCTCAGTGCCGGTCCCAAGCCCGGATTCAATGGGAGGGTTGCATCAGGAAGGGCACAAGTTGAAACATGTGGACCGACTGATCTGCTGTGGCGACCCAAACAGGGAGCAGCCGAAACACCAACTCTCTCGCTGTTTAGTTGTAATTGTGCTTTTTTTTTAGCACCCTGTGGGCTTGGCTTTTAGTTTTTGGGTGTAAGTGTAACTTATCCGTGCTGTAAACACAGTTGGTCATTTCTAGGTGTACAGCACATGTTTATCAAGATGCATGTTAGAATGAAGGAAATTCGCGTTGTTTGGTTTGTTCTACGAAAACATTTACACACGCTTCATTTTAAGACTGATAAATGAGGCCCAATAAACTTCAGCCCTAAAATAAACATATTTATGACCTAATACAAGCAAGTTAATGATGGACCAAATGGTTTGTTCATATGTTAGAAATTCTATGTAGAAATGTTAGCAACTAAGTCTTTGTTTTATCCAATTTTCTTCGTATAGGTACATTCCACCAACCTGAAACAAATGGCAAAACGTACAACACTTAAAAATGTATCTTTACTTCCAGTGTCCTGATCCCAACAGAAGACAAACAACAAGTTGTAAAAAGCACACAAATTGACAGCGGTCAGTGTGCTTTTCTCTTCTGCTCCTCTAAAGTGCACTGTAGCTCCCTCAGGTTTTGGGACAGCAGCTCCACTTCATCCGTGCGTCCACTGTGCTTGGCGTCGAATATGTACGCACGGATGTTATCGATCTGCTGAAGCAACAGCTCTTCCTCAATGATATCTTTCAGTGCAAGGCCGTCATCATCATCATCTTCAAAGGGATTGGCTGAAGCGGACGGCGTCTCGCCCGACGTCTTTTTAAAGGGGTTACCTCTGTCCTCATCCTCAACATTGTCCTCAAAGGGGTTCTTCCCGTTGTCTATGTCCTGCTCCTCGTCCTCACCTTCCTCGAAAGGGTTGTACTCTTTGGGTTTTCTGACAGCTTTCTGCTGCGCTCTCTGGATTTCTTCACTGAAAGGGTTTAAGGAGTCTTCTTCAACTGGAGTGGCAGCTTCTTCATCAAAAGGATTTAGCGAAGCCTCTCTACTAGGGGGAGCTGTAGTGCATTCATCTCGATGTAAAGGTGGCGAATTGCCTGGCAAACGTGGAAATGAGTTTATTGACGAAGCCTTGCGTTGTGGACTTGTTTCCAAATCCCCAAATCCACTCTCGCCTCTTTTCTCCCACGTTCCCACGTGGTCTTCTACGTTCTTTGAATCGCCCAAATCGGACGAGTCCATTCTGCTTGTTTTGCTCTCCAGTTCCCTCTGCTGGAGATGAAGGATCTGGCTTCTTTGTAGGTCCTCCTCCTGGGCTTGGCGCTGTGAGATCTCGATGGCTCGGCTCATCTGCTGAGCGTCAAACTCCTCCTGAAGCTGCCGCAGGTTCTCCTCCAGCATAGCTGCCTCGTCGGTGCGATTTGCTGCTCGAGCCTGCTGGAGGAACGACTCAATATTGTTAATCTGCTGAAGCAGCGGGTCATCCAGTTCATTGGCTGAGTGAGACGTCGAAGAAGGCAACCAGCCGCCGCCTTTAGTCATGCGAGGGCCTTGTGCGGGCCGAGGGGCGTCTCCGTTGGCACTGTGGGGTGCACGGTTCTTCTCTATTTCCAGTCTACGCTTTTGTGCTTCCAGAGCCGCCTGAAACAGTGAGAGAGAGTCACACAAAGGATGCTATAAACACGTTGAAAACCAAGCCTTTAACTACTTAGTAGATGTCACACACCACACACTTGCCATTATTAATTAGGATGCACTACAACTTATCAGTCCCTCCAAGATTTCAGAGTTTAGTGATTTAACAGCTTGATTTTGCTGAAGATTTAAAAAAAAAATTGAACTGAATGGTTCAATGGTTGAATTGAATTGAAAATGAACTGGCAAAATTGCAAACACATGGCTCGTCTTTTAAGACTATATTGAAGACACATTTGTAAACTCTATGATACTCATAGCTGGTACACACGTGCATCAAAGAGTGCTTTGGCTGAATGTATGTTGTGACATCACATGACATGTCTTGGGCCAAATCTGTAGAAATTCTGTGATAATAATCCTAGCTTTTTATCAGTATAAATTGAGAATGTATTGAGTTCAATGAAAAATAGCCAAAAGCAATACTCTGACAAAAAGCAAAAGTGCAAGTGAGTCAGCTCTGAGACACATTCAGCAGTTTCAAGTGGTTTCATTTTACTTTATTGGCCAATAAAAGACAGGCAGTAAATGCAATGACATGCAATGCAACATGAAGTAGCCTGCTGACAAGTTTGTTTTTGTCGGGGTGTAATGAAGGTGCCCAGGTTCTCAAATAATGGAAAAGTGGATCTCATTGGGGGAAAAAGCTTGCTTATGTCTGATCTCTATATTGTTTTTAATCAGATTTTAATCAAAACATTTTTTAAACAAAAAAGTAATAAAGTA